>JAVKLA010000007.1:564663-576438 GCA_034782735.1 Sagittarius serpentarius
GCCCCATCCCACTTGGTGGGGGGGGAGTGAGTGAGTGGCTGCATGGGGCTGAGTTGCTGGCTGGGGTTAAACCACGACAGCGACTCGTGCAGGGCAGGCGTCAACCAGAACGTGCTGCAGCTCCCTTCCAGCCCATACGCACGGTGTTTCTCCCCACAGGGGCCAGAGCATGGAAGATAAAGGGAGACAGTGCATGTCTGTCTCTTTAGCTTCATTTCAGGGTGCAGCTGGGGTGCACCCAGTGCATACACTGATCTAGAAGCCAGGAGGGGCTGTGGCATCCTGAAATGTAGGCCCAGAAAGCTCCAGGTCAGAGGAAAAGTAACATCCAGGTTAATTTCAGTCAAGCTCAGGTGAAGATCAAGATTCTTAGCACAGGCATGAGGCTCCAATCTAACACAGAAGCTCACTCAGCTTTAGTTATGAAGGAGGCTGATCTATAGCTCCAAGACAGCCCCCTCCTTTCTTAGGGCTTTAAGGAAGGATTACAAGGAAGAGAAATACCAGCTACAATTCTCACCTTATAGGGAAAGAAGCTGAAACAGGCTTTTAAGCCCTCTTCTGAGTTTGCATTTACCTTGGGCTAAAAGATTATGGGGACTGAGATCTGCGATTATGAAATGTCTGCTTAAAATTCATAGGCACTATGTATTTGTAGCTATATTTACATTCAGGACTGAGTTACTAGAAAAAGAAAAGGAAAAAAGCTAACTCTCTGCCCATTATTTTAGTCTACATTTCATTGTTCAGGATAATAGTTCCAGTTACAAAGACCAAGTATTCTCATCTAGTTTGTCACGTTACATCTTCGTGCATAGCAACACCAACCTATTTCCTCATAAAGTCTCTCTCATACATAGGCTTACTGTCACCTCTAGGTATATCAAATCAATCTAGACTTTTTTTTTTTTTAATATCACGCATATTTTCTCTTCAGGTTGCAACATCGGAAGATGCATGTGAAGCACCATGGCTGTGAATCAATGCATATGGAGATGGCTCTTGTTCTCATTGCAGCCTTGGTTGTTGCTCAGATTGTGCTTGTGCAGTGGAAGCAAAGACACTGTCGAACACACAGTGTGAGTAGCTTGTCAGAAAGACAGCAGTTTTGGAGCTGTAGTGGTAAAGACATCATCTTTCTCAGCTAACAACTAGGAGTCATGACGTACTCTTAAGGGTCTACATCTACCAGGACAACTGCGCCTCTGTGGAAAGCAGCAAGCCGTTGCTTTTAGTCAGGTGGAGAATAGCTTTTACGTAGGAAGAAAAAACAACTTGTATTTTATTTTCTGTGTATGCATACTGATGCTGTGGTCAGTCTTTAGTAGGTTAAAGCTTTTAAGGAGAAGTTTTCAAACAACTGTCTAATAATGGACTAGGTAGGACAACAAAGTCACTACCCTTATCTAGCTGAAGTAATGCTACAGAGGGTTTACTGAGAGAATCCAAGGCCCCTATTTATCAAGTTACTCATGCACATGCCTAATTAGAGAGAAAGCTTGTGTTGTGGTTAAGGTGCTAAAAGTGGGGCTTATGGTGCTTCAGCTCACTTCCTTTCCCCTACCACAGGCTTCTCTGCAAACCTGAGAAAACTAGAGTGACATGATTTCCACCCCTGACCTCCCTATTCAATATTTTTTAAAAAGTTAGGCATCTCAGAAAGGGCCAGTCCTTAAAAAGTAATGTGAGTTTTAAGTAAATGTTAAACAAAGAATGGGGATGACACAGATATTTCAGACAGGCAGAATTTTAAGCACACAAGCAGCTTCTTAGCTTTTTCATCTTCATCAGCTGAAGAGTGCCCTAAGCCATCTGTAGACTGAAATCCAGTTTTTGGTAACTGAACTTCTTAATAGCAGTGACATCAATAACTGTCGCGATCAGTACGTCATCTCTTGGCAATTGCTCCTCAGACTCTGAAGCATCATACCCCCTGATTTGGCAGGTTTGTTAGAATGAAACTAAAGAATGAAACCTTGATACAATTTACAGAAACTCTTTTGGTATGGGATATAAAACCAGCCTGATCTATGACAGCTTTACTGTTGCTGCACTTTCAGAGTGGCATAAAATTGCAATACAGACATTGTGAAATTGGCTCTTCAGCTGTATTTGCAGAGTTAGGAACAGTGATGAAATGTTAGTCACGGCAACATATACACAGGTGAAGTGTCTAATGACGTCACAGGTAGAACAGCTCATTGAGGATTTTAGCTTCACAGCACTAACTCTCTGCCTTTACACACACACTCCTAACCCTGAGCACACGCGATACCTGAGTACGTACAGTATAATCATACACTATACTACTTTACCATTATGTTCTTTTTAACTTATCTTCTAGACCAGTTCTGCTGTATGATTCGATCATTTTACATTCACGTTAGCGTCTTCAGATGCTTTTCAGAGCTTTTCAAGTATTTCTTTCCTATCAATTTTTGCCTTGCTGATTTCAGCAGACATTTAGAATAAAGAACACAACACTGAAGTGACTGAAGTCACTCTGACTTTCCATGCCTTTGGAAAATATTTTGCATGGAACTGGTATCGAACCAGTGCTGAAACACACTTGAAACTAAGTATGCGTACAATGATGGGCAGCTGGGAAGGTCCCTGTGTGCCTGGGAAAGCCTGTGGGAGTCTGAGGAGCATGCACTCTGTGTTGCTTTGGCATTATGCGCCTTAGCAGTACTCAAAGTTAGTTTAATGTGTACTACATAGGCTTAACCTCTGTCAAAAATGCCAATAGCCTACACTTTTTACAGTCCTATTACTTGTGCAATTGAAGCTTCCTTCCCAACTGTTAGTTTACAGGAGCCAGTCACACCTACAAAGTGACCTAGCCAATATGGAAAAAATACACTTGTAAATGCATTTAGTCTAATTGAGGGAGGCTCCAGTACAACTGCAACCATCACAAGACTTTAATAAGACTGTGGTAGTCTTTGTGTTTTTGCAGTGCATTTTAAAATAAACAAAACATCTGCACCAGAAACATGTTGGGGCCTCAATTTTTGGTGCTTAGCTTTTGGGCTGCAGCAAGGCCTCCTTCTCCAGTAAAAGAGGAACTGAAGCAGAGCCTCTTTCAGTAAAAATAGTAGCACCAGAAGCTGAAGTTCACTTTGCACTGAGTTTTGGCAGTTCCGCTTCACGCTCCGTTTAGTTGGGAGAGTAATATATTCTCACACCTACGTTCTATCTGTGTATGAAGTTACTTTATAATAGCACACACTACTCACAGTGGGTGTCTGCCAGTAGATGGTTGACTGCATTTATTCCATGTTAGGTTAACTTAGGAGCGTTTGTCACCAAAATAACTCACAAGTTTGTGTAGTAAGATATAACTGCCCTCCTGTTTCTTATCCGAGTACTTTTGTATAGTTTTCAAAGACAGTGTCGATCTCGTTGCATTAGCTTGCTTTCTTTAAAAGCATGTCATGCAGCAGTGTTAAAAGTTACCACTTTCTACCAGTACAGTATCTGCCAAAATCTGTTCCGCTCTACTTTGAAGACTAACAAATAGGAAAAACATTAAGATACAAAGCTGAATGATTAATAAGATCCTTACACAAGATAGGTGAAAAATAACTAGTATACGTTGTTGCATCAGATAAAGAAACCTTCTGATTTAGGAGCAGAAACTGTAAAGAAGGTCGTATTTAGGATTTAAACAACTTAGTTAATCCATATAGGAAACTGTCTATTTGACATAAAAATAAACAACAACAAAAAAATCTAAATCTTCTGCTCCCCTAAGTACAGGCAGGTCTAGACTTCTGCATCACAGTTCTCCCAGGTGGCAGTTACTTTGCTTGCGTTCATGTTTGATTTGGTAGGAAACATTTAAATAAGTCAAAATTTGAAAAACAACCATACGCTCACTGAAGAGAAAACAGCCCTCTACTTCTGCTTGCTTATGCATTTCTCTTACTTGCCATCCCATTTGTGACCACTGTGTTTGTGCCTGTATACTTCACATACAGGTTATGCACAACAGTGTCTAATACTGAAGAGAAGAAACCAAACACTTTTCCCTGCCTGTAACAACATGCTTGCATCTTTAGAGAAGGGAAATCAGACAAAGAAGTAGAACACATTATTTTCAATGGGAAGGGTAAACCTAAGGCTCCTCTTCTCTGATCAAAACTGCTTTCTTTTCTATTTTCTGTCCCAAGAGACCAATGAAACAAGTAGCCAGCCCTCCATTGCGTATCATGGCTTGGAAGGCAGCATCAGCTGACAAATATTTCTGTCTGATTCTTTGAGGTCATGGTGGGTGTTGGCATGTATACATCGCTGCTCGGGATACTCATTCTGTCCTCAGACATAGCAAGAGCTCAGAGAGAATTGCACAGTCCTGTTAGTAGAAATAAAGCAAAGGACTGCAGTGATTGACTCCCACTCTCCCCTTCAAAGTGCTTTGCAAACATGTAGAAAAGTTTCATTTCTTTTTGAAAGAAAAAAGAAACGGAGGTCAAAGGGAACATAAAATCAGCTCTAAATGGAAAGGGCATTCATTAGCTTGCTCAAAAAGAACAAAAAATAAAAAGCAGCAACTACTTACTAGATGCAACAGCAACAGCCTGCATCTTCCAAAAAAGCCTTATCCAGGCTTATCAAGAATGTAAAACGTCTCCTGAAAAAAAAAAGCATGCTGAGGAAGGCTCCTATTTCAAAGAGGCAAGAGCAAAAAGTTGCAGTAAAGCAGCCAAGGCTCAGCTGTGGATAATTTTGGCAAGAGGGAAGAGATTACCCTTCACCAGATGGCTACATATAAAGTAACATGGGTGTGATCCTAGCACAGAGTGGGGGGGCTGAAAAGTAAGGAAGAGGTTCTAGTAATTCTTAGCCTGAAATAAAATGTAGGCCACTCTGACAATTGCGTTTTTTCTTCTAGATGGTAGCTGACAGTTCGGGGTTAACTTCCATGTGATGAGGAAGCAGATTAGAGGAAATGATCATTTCTTAGCTACTTTTGGGAATTTTGTTACTGTTATTTGAGATTTTTAAAAATAAATATGAAGCCTGTGTTCTGCTAATTCACATTGCAAAAACCTGATTTTCAATATGCTTGCATCTGTGTTCAGATACTGCTCTCATTTCTCCATTTCACTCACAAATTTTTCACTCCTTTAACTCAGTGAGGTGCAGGCAATTATACGCTCGCAACTGTATTATCCGCTCTGGGATGCGGGGTGGCAAGGAGGAATGCTAGTCAGAGAATTACCATCCTTGAAAAACCATTCCTATCCTGTCCTAGCCTATCCTATCCATTTTCCCCAACCTAAAGGCAGGAGTCTAGCATATCAAACGGGGAAGTAAGGAAAGATCTTATTAGTGTTCTGACCCCGTATTTTCCCAAAGGTAATGCTGACTATCAGGTGCTCAGCTGATTCTTATAATGCGATTTGCTTGCCGTTGGAAGCTGTCCATTGGTGAAAATTAAATAAATATGATGTATGTGGACAAAGTTGTTCTCCCTTGGCATAATAGAAATCTTAAAATATCTGAGATGGAAAGGCAGATTTGTCATGGTCTCAGAACAACCTCCAACACAAAAGCCTTACTTCTGGTCCTGTAGGTGGTTGCCCATTTTACTGATTATATATCTTGTGTGTATATATATATACAAGAACTTACTTTGGAATATAGTTTAAAAATGAAGCAGCATAATTATAACAGCTTTGATTTCTATACCTAAGTAATGAAGAAAATCTTGAAAATAAGGTTGGTTGATTTACTTAATATAGAAATCCCTGCCAATTTCCAATGTACTATCAAGTATGAGCATATTAATTTAAACCTTAAAAACACCCAAACAGCTGATTTATTATTTCTTCCATGCATATGTTTTTGAGTATTTGAATATGTCTACATCAAAAGAAACTAGATTTTTAGAGAGCCAGTCAGCTTGCATTGCCAAGTTAACAAGTTCTGGTAAGGTCAGTATCTCACAATAAATCTAATTATTACACAGTTATTTTCTTTATGTATACAGTTTTCACCATATGCTATAAGATGGAAAGGACAGTGGAATAATGCTCTTCTGTTGAATTTGCTGGTGACAGGCATTCTTACTCGCTCAGAGTGGGGGGAGCGTTGTGAGGGAAGCAGAGGACATATTTTTCAGTTGCTATTTTTCAGTTGTATGACCTATTTAATCTGCATAATTAGAAAATGGGAAAGTTGTCTATGACGCTGATGCTGACTTCACTTCTAGGTCTTTTTGAGCTCATTTAAAGTACGGTAATGAGAAAAACATTTTACCTTTGGGCAGCAATCTGATTTGTCAGGAAATTCCTCTTGCTATGATGGGTGGACGAGGAAAATTTGGAATAATATGATCCAGATGTTAAAGCTCCCATTTAGCAGCAATGCAGATGTATTATTTTATGGAATTGTCCAGATGGTAACCTTCCAGTATTAATAATAAATCAATACTGGGGTTTTCATCTGTATGACTCGATTCCTATCTTTGTCCTCATTTACATGACAAAGTACTCATGCATTTCATGTAGAGGTAATAGTATTAAAATGAACAATCTGGAAGACATAAAAATCAATAAGGAAATTTGAAACAGTTACTGCAAGCGATATATACCAATTGATCTGATAACAAC
Source organism: Sagittarius serpentarius (assembly GCA_034782735.1). Lineage (NCBI taxonomy): Eukaryota > Metazoa > Chordata > Aves > Accipitriformes > Sagittariidae > Sagittarius > Sagittarius serpentarius. The sequence continues at coordinate 571,284 of JAVKLA010000007.1, forward strand.
ATCACTCAAGAGAAAGCTGTAATACCATTTTTAAATAAATTAGCATTTCATTTTGCAGCTAACATGATAACAAAGTTCTGTTATAGATTCATATTAGAAAGTAGCTACTTTACTGAAGATGTGGGCCCGTTCATTTTTGGCTTGGCCACTTAAATTCAGACTTTACTTTCAGTCTACTGAAAAAAAAGCAACCAACAGTACGTAAGCACATCGGAGCAGGATCACGTTGGACAGTAGCCAAGGCAGGCAGGCACCAGGTAGCCTTTGGTGGCCTCAGGTGAAGGCGAGGAGACCTCAGGCTCCGTAGTCAGGGATGCGTAGGGACCACTGACCTGTGGCATGCCAGAAGGGCTGAGTGGCATGGAAGGAGCTCTGTCACCTTCATGGTCACAAGCAGCAGGCTGTGGTCCCGTAAACCAGGGCCGCAGGGTGGAGAAATGCGTAACAGTGATGTGATCTAATGATGCTGTGTCATTACGTTTTACACGTGTTTCTGTCTGTTAATTTATTTAAACTTATTGTGTGAAATACCAGTTTGCTCAATGGTTGCATGCTTTCTGGGGTTTGGGTTTGGTTTTTTTTAAGAGTTTCTCCTTTTTCTTAGAAGAAGAATAAGAATCCAGTCCTGCTTCAGTTGAAATCTGTAGCAAAACTGAGTTAGGTTTCACAGGGAGTAACACACATTCCTTCAGAATTCTACTTTTTGGGTTAAGGAAGGAGATTCACCTTCCATAGAAAAAGCTTTTTAGTCTAGATGGACTGCGCTTTTTGTTTCCTTCTAAAAAATCCCCCCCTCCCCAAACCAAACATAAATTTGAAAACCATCTCCCCTCAGATTTTTTAATTATTTTTAGTAACCTTTCTGTAAAGATGCAGGAGCTAACTCTACAAACATATATTAAAGTCAGTCTTGCTTTATCTTTGTCATCATTGGGCTTCCACAATCACAAATCCATGTATTATTAATGTGATCACGGAAAGAACTGACATTACAGGGCTTTTAACTCTTCAGTGGCTTTCAAGTATTTGCTTATTGGAAAAGAAGTAGAATATTTCATCACTGTGGGCAATTCAAGCAAACATACATATTAGGTTTGATATAATTTCATTTAGAAAAAAGGTTTAAAAGTTTGAGCCACAGCATTTTGCTGTGCTGTAGAAAGAGCTCCTAAGAAAATCCTCCAGTAATGTGGTTACGTAACTGAGCAGCATCCCAAATTAATGCAGCCAAAGGTGCCTTTCTGAAAGTTTATAAGAACAGCTCCAGGGCTTAAAGGCCAAACTGCCTCCACTGATTTCAGAAAAATTGCTCCCAAAACTTTAGCCGTGCAGTCACCATATATAATTTGAGTTAGAAAACAAACATTTTTTTTCAGTAGCATTAATTCTATCAACAGTTTAGTTTTCTGAGGACAGGATGTGGGGGTCTGATGACATGTATCTCAGTGGTATAACCATTTACTACACTGGGATTACTAATTATTTACAGGGTGCAAGGCAGACTAACATCATTATTCTAGGGTCAAAGGCCCTCCTATGTCAGATGCTGTACGAGTCACATTTTTTTGTATAAGTTTTACAGTTTGGCCATCTGTTAATCAAACCTAACCATGCAAAATGGAACATAGGATGTCATTACTTACATTTTGCCAACAGTTAATCACACTGCTGCAGATGTGGGTTGTTCCTCTTTATTTCACTGCCAGGCTTTACTGGTGGAGATCCTTGTCCACATGGTGAATGCTCTCAGTTATTACCAGTTACATCACTTTCAGAGCAACCTGCAAGCCTCTCTTGGGAAGAACACCACAGTATGTCCTTTTTTTGTTGGTTTTGCCTTGGTTTGGGGTTTTTGGGTATTGCTTCTTAAAGGAAACCTGTAGAAGGAGAAGAGCAAATAAGAATTTCCCTGGAACAAATCTTCACAGATTACAAAAAGAGCCATTAGCAGTTGAATTTGAAGGAACCTTCCAACTGCAGTATGAATAAGTTCCTCTAAACCAGTGTTTATCAAACATGGCACGCAAATGAAAAAGAATTAAACAAGAGTTAAAATTAAATTCATTCCATCCGTTCCATCTTGGTTTTTCATTCTGCAGACTCTTACCATCAGCAGTCATCCCAGGTATTATTGAGCCTGAAGAGCTCAATTTGGTATATATACCAAATAGTCTATGAATTTATTCCTTAGAGCTCCCTCTGTCTCCCTAAGTAGAGGTCTGTATTCTTCCTTCTCCAGTCTTCTGAAACTCTGCCTCTCCACCCTGGGCTTGCAAAAACAGTTATAAATGATTCAGAGATTGCTTCTACTAACTTTTAAGTATTTTAGATAAAGTTCATTGGTGGTATACTGACTTGACTATATCTAACTTACCTCAGTTGTTTTTTACCTGTTCTTGTCTTCCTCTGGCGTATGCCTCTCTCCTTCACAATTCCCAACTGTTAGTTTTAATTATGTTAGCAATCTGACAATTATGTTAGCAATTTGATAATTACCATTTCTTGTGAAGACTGAAGCAAAACAAAAAGAGTTTGGGTTTTTTTCCCCCATACTTTTTCCTGTATTATATATTTTTATTCACCTTTAAGTAAGGAAGAAATACAGAAGTGTAAAACTTCTATTGAATTTATATGAATACTTCAGTAGAAGCTATGTATGTGGCATTTTGTGCCACTCTGCAAAATACACAAGGTCTTGAGAAGTCTTTCTTTTCTCTTACCCACAGGTTGGTCTACAAATGGTTCCTCCTGATTTATAAACTGAGTTGTGCAATTGGGATTGTGGGTTATCTAGCCATAATGTTTACCATAGTTGGATTTAGTTTATTCTTTAGGTAGGTATCTTCAGGTAAAATTGGGATTGGCAACTGTTATGATTTCCTATTTGACAGATTTTACTTTGTTTGCAGTGAAATTGCCCCAGGCTGGTCTCTTCACCACCCAGCTCAACATATGAAACGCCTTTTATGTTCTGTAGCTGTAAGTTCTCTTACTTCTTGATTTTTATTATTACATAGTTGGGCTGAAGTTTGATATTTAGTCATTTTACAACTTGTGTTTGTAGTGTGAAGAGAGGAGAGGAAAAAATGTAAACTTCATAGAGCCACTGTGTTCACTCATTTAATCCCCTAATTTAACTGCTGAGTTAATCCTCAGTCCTTCATTTATATACCTGAAGGAGATGAGACATAAAAACGCTTGATGTAAAGGATAAAAATAGATAAGCACATTCATATCAAAAACACACTATAATTCTTTCTGATAATTACGATTTCCTGCTCTACCAGGCTATGATGTTTCTAGGAGCTTCTCCTCGTTTTATTTTGACTATTGCCAAAGACAATACCGTATGTCCAGATGGTCCTCAACCTAACCTCTTAATCCAGCTAGAGTTTTTGCCTGGGTTTGTCCAGGATTTCTGTCTGACTAGCAGCCCAGTCAGAGCTACTGTGCTGGACTCTGTTTGAGGTGCCGTCTGACCAGAAATTCCAGGGATTCCTCAAGAGCGTGTAGATCAACAACATAATGCATCTGCTGTAAGTCCAACACTTCTTGGAGGTATAGGAGATACTGCACATATGTAAATCAGCTGTTCCTTTAAGTGTCAGATTTATTGCCCATACATTGTGTAGTTGATCAACCCAAAAGTACGTAGCTCTGATGGAAAATTCTTGGCAGAAACTTAACAGTCTTGTGTTACTGATACTGTTAAGCCTTATTCTGTGGAGGTATTTTATTTAACCAGCTAAATTCCCCCATCAGTGTATTTTAAAGATACAACTACAAAATTTGTTAGCTCTATTTTAAAGGTTCTTACTTTGTGCCCTGTTGCAGCAGAAATGACAAGTCCTTTTTAATGTTGAGAAGCTCCAGTTTTATGAGTATTTGGTGGCCAGGTTTCAATCTCCCAAGACCTGTAACATGTACAATCTCAGAGAGATGACAAAAGATGTTAACATTTTTGCAGACTCTATTAGGTTGGGGTTTGGGCGGGGGCAGGGGGTTAAATACTGCTTGCCATAATTTAGCAAAGATTTTATTCTGAAGGAATTTGTATTCAGTAGTACAGTGGGCTCTTTCAGCCCACTTAACATTTCCTTGACTGGCATCTTACACCTGACTGAAAATTGGCTGATCTTGTTGCTTCTGCAAAACAATGAAATATATCTAATTGTTCTGTATAAGACGACTCTAAGCAAAGTCCCTTTCTATAAGAAAACGTGTCACCTTGGCCTTCCTATAACAGAGCTGAGTAGCTGTGGCTCCAAAAGCAGTTCATAGCCTACTTTCAACATTGCTTGCCGTCAAGCATATTGATACTTCAAGTATGAGGGCACCTGCTGCTGCAAAAGAAAACGAAATTAAACCTGCAGTTTGAAGGAAGCAGGACCTAACTGGAGCAAAAATATTGTTGATATTTTATTCTGGTGTTTTGATCAACAACAGACTTACCTGAGAACACTACTGTAGTTTTATGACAGAATTGAGTCTGATGACTCCATGGATTTTGCTGTGCACTGCTTTTTTACAGACTGTACTATGGAATGATGGGAAAAGACTTTGCAGAGGTTTGTTCTGACTACGTGGCTTCCACCACTGGTGTAAGTGCTGGGGATCATCATCCTGAATACCACTTGCAAGGACTGGAAGTGAGCGCTTAAATCTCTTGTGCCCCTGGGTTTGTAAGAATAAGGTCTACTGGATACTCTTGCAGTAAACTAATCTCACTTTTCCTTGAGGAGAGCTGTTCTTGTGCCACGGACAAACTGTTGAACTCCCTTGTCAATCTGAAGATTAGAAGAATAGCCTTAATGAAGTAGTAGCCTGTACTGGGTTTGCATGGCAAGGTTTTGGTAGCAGGGAGGTTACAGGGGTGGCTTCTGTGAGAAGCTGCTAGAAGCTTCCCCGATGTCCGATAGAGCCAATGCCAGCCAGACCTGCTGCTGGCCAAGGTCGAGTCCATCAGCCATGGTGGTAGCATCTCTGGGATCACATATTTAAGAAGGGGAAAAAGTTGCCGTGCAACAGCAGCTGGGAGAGAGGAGGGAGAACATGTGAGAGAAAGAGCTCTGCAGACCCCCAGGTCAGTGAAGAAGGAGGGGGAGGAGGTGCTCCAGGCGCCGGAGCAGAGATTCCCCTGCAGCCCGTGGGGAAG
>JAVKLA010000007.1:576727-676226 GCA_034782735.1 Sagittarius serpentarius
CCCCACGGGCCGCAGGGGAATCTCTGCTCCGGCGCCTGGAGCACCTCCTGCCCCTCCTGCTTCACTGACCTGGGGGTCTGCAGGGTTGTTTCTTTCACATGTTCTCCTCTCTCTGGCTGCAGCTTCTGAGCCCCAGTAACTTCTTTTCCTTCTTAAATAAGTTATCACAGAGGCGCTACCACTGTCACTGATTGGCTTGGGCTTGGGCTTGGCCAGCGGCGGGTCTGTCTTAAAGCCGGCTGGCATTGGCCATATCAGACACAGGGGAAGCTTCTAGCAGTTTTTAAAGAAGCTGCCCCCGTAGCACCCCCCTGCTACCAAAACCTTGCCACGTAAACCCAATACAGTTTTATTTTCTCTCCCCTGTCCAGCAGAGGAGGGGGAGTGATAGAGCGGCTTTGGTGGGCACCTGGCATCCAGGCAGGCTCAACCCAGCACATAGCCAGTGACATATGCTAGGGCCTGATTTGGGGTTCCCAACAGGCAGCTCCCTATGTACAAGAGACTACATAATTTTCCTAATAGCCATAGGAAGACAAGCTTCTTCCTTCCTCAAAGTCTGTGAGAGACTCTTCTTACCCTTTCCTTTCTATAGCTCTTATCTTCCTTTTGCAAATAAGGTGATTATCTCAGCACAATTCTCTTTTGTCCCAGTTTTACTTAAAATCAAGCAGACGGTTGCTAAAGTTCTTGCATCAGCAAGATTTTTATTATTTCTTGGTAACCATGCATCCTGGCACAAGTAAACTAAGACAACTGCAGCCGTTTTCATGCTCTCCTTATCTTTGATGGCACTTAAAATGTGTTTATGCATCCTTGACTCTAAGCAAATATTTTGCTGTTCTTTGGCTTCTTTTTTTCCTGTAAACTTGATCTTGACAGTTTTACAACATCAGTGGCGTACCAACAAGAAATTCTGTCCAGCGACATCTGCGCAGTCTGCGTGTAGAAATTTTTTGTGTATATAAATGTAGAAGGGATCATCGAAAATACCTACCAGCTGTCCTGTAATCATGTGTATCCTTTCCATGTAATTATGGAACTGTTGTTTTCTCCTCTTTTATGCTGCATTAAAAAATAACAACGGCAATAAATACCAAGAAAAAAAGGAACCAAAACCACCTTCAGAAACAACATAGCACAAACATAAAAATAGGAGCATAAAATATATTTCAGTTCTGTGACACAAGTTGAGGCCACGCAGCTTTTTGACGGACAATCTTACGCAAGAGTGGCCATAACCCTTCAGTTTCAGGCCTAAATCTACCTTTCAGGTAGATCGTGCACAGCCTGCTTGGGAGTGCCTGGCAGTACGTTAGACCAGGCATGCTGACCCATTGGTCAGGTCTGCTAATTCAGGCTCCTGTCTACTGCAGAGGATTTCTTCCAGCTGTGCCTGGGGGCTGTGTTGCTGGGTAGGTTTAAGGCAGATGTGGAATCCTGCTCAGATGACGGCACGTACACACCCTACAGCCCGACAGAAGACCCATACTTCTGTCTCATACTCGGGGGTAGCAAACAACTCAGCATTTTGCATTCCAGAAACTAAAAATGAAAGGTATGGCGTACCTGCTGGAACAATGTCACTAGTCACCCCCTTCTGCAGTTCATAAATATATCCTGGCTTCTTGTGAGCTGGAAAATATGGACGCCAGTCTGGATGTTCAGGACATTGGATTAAAATTTAAAATAGTTCCAAAAATTCTAAATATTTTAAGTCATTTGAAACTGCTCGGTTATAAAACAAGGCAGTACCCATAATCAGTCATTAAAATTATCTGTTGATGGTTTAACTAGGTTTGCAGATGTAAGCACTGGGCCTTGTTTATATTTGAAAGATTCCTTAACAATACATCTGATACTAGGTTTCCAGAATCCTGCACCCATGGTTGGTGCATTGTTGGCAAAACAAGACTTGCCCATACTGCCCTGAGAAATTTGATTTGAAGAGGATGTTAAGTACATACCCTCTCCCTAACTAGTGTGCTTTTGATTTGGATTTTCTAAACCCTAGCCTGATTGCTTACTAATTCTTGTTTTGATCTGCAGTGGAGGGATGAGATGGCCACATTAAGTAAATGGAAAACCAATTATTATTAAGGAACAATTATATTCAGGGAAGATGCTAGTCCTGTTTGACTTTATCTTATCTAAGACCCCAAGGAAGATAGGAAAAGAAAAGTACATATATATTTTGCTTCTTGATTTTAAGACTTCCGGAAATCATTTGTATAATGAGAGGAACATTTTAAAGAATGTAAACCACAGTTTTAGAAAGACCATGCAATAGATTTTGCTCTTTAATGAAATAACAAAATTGATATAATCCACATTCAGAAAAAGTGCTGTTTTTTTCCCGCTTCCCTTAGTAGTTAGTAAACAACATCTTTCCTTTAGCAAATGAAATAATAGTTGAAGATCTGCTGCTGCATCTGTAGAAACTTGCTTGAGTGGAAGCAGTTTTGCTGACTTTTTTGAAGCCTGTTTTAACCATATGTGGGGAGGATATTTAATTTTTTTAATTGAAAAGATGGCTTTTCAAAATATTAACCTAATACTTTTTCTTTGATTCTGGCTAAGAAAAACACCAAGATTTACCTATTGCGGCATTTTCTCTCCAGTCTCCTTAACAACAGATTAGGTGGGAACACACACATATTGTGTGGACAACTTTTGGACTGGCTCTGCTATCTGGTGGTTTGGCAATCAGATGTTATAGGCATCGTCCAAGGCATTATTTATTCACTGGGTCTAGAATAGGACTTAGATTATTAGTGAGAATGCAAAGTGTTGGATGTTTATATGTCTACAATAATACGCATATTCTGTACTTAATTGTAAAAGAAAATAGCAGTTGGTTGAATTCTGGTGCGCTATACACCCTTTTGCAGGATAGTGCCTCTTTTTGCATTACAGCAAGACTGTAGAGCATGCTCTTAAAGCATTTTTTTATTTTCTCAAAGTAAGAATTAAAAGAAAAATCTGCCTTTAATGGGAAGATTGTGGCAGAAAAAAAAAAAAGGACTTCTTTCTTAGAATGAATATCCCCTAAAAAAAAAAGGAAAAGAAATATTTTAAGTTTGTTTCATTATTAAATATATTGGTAGCGGCTTCCAGTTGAAATACTGACTACAGAAAATTGTGCAGCACATAAGGAGAATTTTACATCAAATAATGGCTTTGTATATAGCAAGTTCTGACAAATGGCACCTAAATAGTTTGTTCATTTGGTTAATGTAAGGTAATACAAGATCACCATTAGCTCTTTTTCCCTCACCTCTTTCAAGAGCTGTTGTACTGAATATTGTACATCTTCCAATGGCCATTTACCAAAAGCTCTAACCACGGCAACATTTCTGGTGTGCTTGGTAGTCAGATAGGCCTATACGTGGAGGTCCTACATTAAGTCCTCTCTGACTTTCTGTCACCATGCTCAAAGGGCCCAGCTTCCAATAACCAGCTTCTCAAACACAGGAGGATGAAGTTACGATCCCTAACCACCAATTCTATATGTTGCTATTGTTTGGTTTTTTTTAAAAAAAAACAAACACCAAAACCAACCCAGATCAAAATGGATGCACAAGTCTTGCTGCTTAGCAGCCGAATGTTTGACTTATACTACCCTGGCCACACTGAGAGGAATTGAAACGCAGCATGTTTATGCAAGAACGGGCAGTTCTGCTTAGGAATCAGAGAAGCTGGTCTTAAAAAGTAACTAGCCTAGTCGAAGCAGCTTTGGAACTCGGATGAAATATGGTCAGTACTTTCAGAATCTTTACGTTGTTCTTAGAAATGAGAAATAGGGATTAGCTTAATTTACACTTTTATATATGTATGAGAATAAAGCAGAGATTGCGTGAAGCCATCTACCAATGAAGGTGAAGTTTAGATGCTAAAAACAGGAAATGATGCAACTAAAAAAGTATTAAGTAAATGAAAGAAAGCAAATCTTAAATATATAGAAAGACGGTGGCCTTGTTTGCTTAGATGAAGTAGCAAAGTTACTAATTCTTATAATGTTATGCCTATATTCATATATGCAAAAATGCACGTAAATAAATCATTCATGTGCGTTACGCTGTCAGAGTTGCCTAATTGTGGGTGTAATGGAAGAATATTTGTCCTCCGCCTTCCCAATGGCTAGCAAAGGACAGGGGGACTTCTGCTTTCACTGACACGTTGGCTGTGCAGGAAAGAACTTCTTAAAAGCCATAACACAACAGGTAACTAGCTGTGAGATAAGACTTCCAATGTACCAACTCAGTTACAAATATTGAGGTGTTTGAACAGAGATTTTGTAGATTAGATGTCCAAGACCAAAGCACAACAATAAAAACACTAATTTGGACATGATCGCATCACAGAGATAGCCAAATGCTCTAGGCATTTCCATGTGAAGGCTTTTAAGGTCTGCTTCTGCACATGCCTAAGCCCTGAACTGATCCAGAAGTTAGTTGTCCCTCTGGCCTACCAGATTCAAGCTGTTAGGGTTCATCTGAAATTTCCTGTGGCTGCAAGGCAGGTACCACCTAAGATAGATACCTCTTTCTTTTTAAATCATCACTGAAGGAAAAGCCTGGTGCCAGTGCCTCCATTTATCCCACTTTTTCAGCAACTGGAGGTCTTGTCCCAGCAATCTTCTCAAGAAAACATGGCCCCAGCTGACAGCAAACACAATGTCTGAGGTGGGATGCTCTCTACACCCTCTGGTTTTGTGGACAACATTTACAGAGAGAGCAGAAAGGTAGGAAACACCCTTTTAGTGCCTCTGCTAAGGCTGCTGATCAGAGAGAGGAATATGGCGTTGGATTCAAAGACTACATATTTATTAGTTTCCCACATTCTAGCTGAGAATAGCTTAAACTCCATTTGAGGAAGTCAGAAGAGTACTTGGACCCTACTCTGAAGCATCTATTCCCACATACGGTACAATGAAACTAGACAGAAATCATCCTCCACAGGTGCCTTTCACCGAGAAAGTTGCCTGCTATAGAACATACATGCCACAACAGCCAGAACCGCAGCGTGAAAGCGCGTTTTTACATTAAGCCTTGCAGCCACAATCCACAGGAGATCTGGACATTTAGCCTTGCAGCCACAATCCACAGGAGATCTGGACATTTAGCTTACAGTGATTGTGAAATACTACTGAGAATCAGTCCTTAGATCCACTAACTCGGAGAGCTAGGACAAAAAGCCTTGCTGCATAAACTGACTTTTATTGCATTTCATTAGAAGCGGTTTATACAAAGAACGCAGAAAAACCCTTGGCTAGGCAGGCTCTCTCCTAAAGCTTTTGCAAATATAAAGATACATAAACCACATAGCTGTATATCTAAACAACTTTTCATCATTAAATATTTAAAGGAAACAGCTTTTGTTAACACTGCTGATTAACGTGTGTGGGCAATTATTGTGGTTTAACCCTGGTCGGCAGCTCGGCACCTCGCAGCCGCTTCCTCACTCTCCCCGCAGTGGGATGGGGGACAGAATCAGAAGGGTAAAAGTGAGAAAACTCATGGGTTAAGAGAAAGAATTTTCAACAGGTAAAGAAAAAGCTGCACACAAGCAAAGCAAAATAAGGAATTCATGCACTGCTTCCCATCAGCAGGCAGGTGTTTATCCATTTCCATGAAAGCAGGGCTCCATCATGCATAACAGTTGGGAAGACAAACACCGTAACTCCAAACGTCCTCCCTTCCTCTTTCTTCCCACAATTTTTGTTGCTGAGCATGACATTATACGGTATGGGACATCCCTTTGGTCAGCTGGGATCAGCTGTCCCGGCTGTGTCCCCTCCCAAATTATCATGCACCCCCAGCCTACTCAGTGGCACAACAGTGTGAGAAACAGAAAAGGCCTTCATGCTGTGTAAGCAGTGTTCAGCAATAAGTGAAATATCCTTGTGTTATCACCACTGTTTGGGTGACAAATACAAACCACAGCACCACAGGAGCAACTGTGAAGAAAATTAACTCTATTCCAGCCCAAACCAATACAATTCAAGACCAAGGTTATAAAAAGAAAATAATATCACACCATGTAACAGAATTCAGAGTAGCTCTGCTGTCTATTCTCAAGGTACGGATAGGTGATGGGATGAACAAGCAAGGGAAAAAATCCAGAGTACATTTGCTACATATTCATTCTTTAATGCCCTTGTCTAGGATTTTAGAGCTATTTTCAAATTAAACCAAAACATCTGCTGCTGCTCTTCTTCGAGAGGCCACTCCAGGTAGGTCTTTGTGTTCATGATCTTCCGCAGCTTGCAGAACCTCTTGGGAATCGCTTTGCTCTGGATGGGCTCCAGGAGGACGAGAATCGCTGCGTCGTTGTTCTCGTCAAAGAGGCGGAAGTGCGAGAAGTCCAGCTCGTATTTGCACCACTCGCTCTGCACAAAGTGCTCGGACAACACAAAGAGCGTTTTGTGGCTCTTCTCTATGGAGTCGATGATGTTGTCCACGATCCACTTCCCCGGCACAAAGTCCCGCTTATGGAGGCAGAGACGAAACGGGGGGCAGGCCTGCTCCAGCTCCCGCACCATTATGTTTTCCACCCAGTCGGAGTCGTTCTCGCTGTAGGAGACAAAAGCGTCGTAGCAGATGTCCTTCAGGGGGGCTCGCTTGGGCTTCCGCTTGGCTCGGAGCCATGCCCAGGTCATCCTCAGGTACCAGACCGCGTGGTACTTGTAGCCGACGGCCACGAGGATGAGGATGACCAGGAACACCAGGACGCAGATCAACGACACCACGAGGAACCTATGGCACTCCATCAGGGAGAGGTGCACGGCTCCAAGCTGCGCCCCTCTCACTGCCAGGGGAGAGTCACAGACGTACTTGTCTGGCCACCCCACCAGCACCTGGGCTATCCTGGCCTGGTGCTGGATGAAGGAGAGGAATTCACAGGAGCAGATGAAGTTGTTGTCCCTGGCATCCAGCAGCTCCATTTTCTTGAAGGACTCAAACTCTTCCCTGGAGAAACTGTTGACCTTGTTTCTTCTGATTGACATGGCCACTAAGTCTGGAATGGACGCGGCGCCAGGCAAGGCCTTCAGCTGGTTTTTTGCGAGGTACAGCTCTTTGAGAAATGGGAGTTGCAGCCCAAACTCCTTCAGCCTGTTAGCGCTAACGTCCAAAACTTCCAGCGTCGGGGGAATGCAAGTCGTTAGTTTACCAATCTGAGTGCTGGAGAGGTTTAAATATTTCAGGGTTTTTGGCCATTCACACACATCTGGAATCTCACCAAAATTATTTTGGCTAATGTCTAAGAGAATCAGGTTTCTTAGATGAGACAAACTTTTAACCGTCATTTCTAAGTCACTCAACGAATTCTGACTTAAATTTAGAGTTTGTAGTGAGGGCCAACCCCCCCGACAGGCTGAATGCTCCAAGCTCTGGTCCCCAAGCAAATTTGCACTGAGGTCAAGATACTCTAATGACACAAGGCGCTGTGAAAGGCTGCACGGTACCAAAAAGACCTTGGTGTTTTCAACTGTGATCTTGGTAAGAAGAGACAGTAGACCTTGCACAGCCTGAAGATCGGTAAACAAATAGAATTGTTCTATAGATAGTTTCTCTATTGTCAGAACTCTGAGAGTGCGTGACTGGTTTGCTTTAATATGTATTTCCCATCGTCCAGTTCCCACGAGTCTACAGTCTATCATCTCCACCTCCACTAATTTTGGCATGTCTTCTAAAATGCTGACCATCTCGGGCACAGTAGCATCTGTTAATAAGGTCTGTTTCAGAGAAACTTTCTCTGCAAAAGAAGACGACATGACTCTCAGGAGCTGCATTTCAGCAGGTATACTGAATGCTATCTTTCTCACTTCTAACCAAGCGACCGAGTGCAGGAGGTCCCTGACAATGGCTGAGAATATATTAAGACTTCTTATGGTTATGATCATGTGATGTATCTTTGTAACTGATTTCAAACTTCCCGGCTCGTACTGACTGAGATTGCCGCCATCGATCCACAACTCGTCGAGAAGCTCAACGCCCTCAAAGTTCCCTTGCCTTATCGTGGAGAACTGCGGGTTGCCCAGGTGGAGAGAGCTCAGGTTCCTCAGGCTAGAAAAGGGGGAGCTTTCCCCCAGGTCTCTGTAGGAGTTCCCTTGAAGGTGCAGGTGCTGGAGTGAAAAAAGGTGCCCAAACCACGCAGGGGACAAGTGAGCCAAGCTGTTATTTGATAAGTCCAAGAGCTCCAGTTTCCCAAGGGAGCGAAACGAGTCCCTGTCTATTGAGCTGATTACGTTGGCCTGCAGCAGCAGGGCTCTCAGGTTCACAGCCTGCTGCAGATCCTGGGATCGGATGTGCTTTATCCTGTTGTAGGCCAGGTTTAATACCGTGATTTTGCCCGTGAGCCCCGAGGGAATAAAGTCCAAGCCCATGGAAGAGCAGTTGCAAAGCTGAGTGCCATCGCATGAAGGACAAGCCTGCTTCAGCACTTGCTCTTCAGAGAGGTTTGCAGCTAAGACCATGTAGATGGCCCACAGTCGCCATGTGTGTGTAGTCATTATTTTGCCTAAAACATGACATACAGTTAGAGCAAACAGAAGATGAATAGTTAGTTTTGAGGAAGATACCTTCTGGATATATCGAAAACATAACCTTCACTGTTCTGTCCTGTTGAAGGCACCCTCTGTATATTTGTTTTTAACACTGTTCAGAGATGAAAAATATTAGTGAAAAAAAGGCATATTGTGCACAAATATTCCAGAATAATTTGTTAAATGCTACATATATGGAATTTACTCTTTTATTCCCTGTGGTTTCTAATTTTGCAATGAGTACTATCAAATCCATTAACAGCTGCACAAATCTTTTGCAGATTCAGCTAAGCATCTGAATAATCATTACATTACTACTGATCTGATCCTTTGCCTGTTTAGGAAATAGTTCCCATAAATCCCCTCTCAGCCCCACCTTAGGTCTTTTTCTTCTGGATCTGTGAATATTATTTTGTATATTCATTTTTTACTACAGGGAGTCTCCTGTATATATTTCAAATCCTGGTTACATCAAGAAAAGTCAGAGTCTTGCGGGGGATAGTGATGATCTGTCCTGGTTTTGGCTGGAATAAAGTTAATTTTCTTCCTAGTAGCTGGTACAGCGCTGTGTTTTTGGTTTAGTATGAGAATAATGTTGATAACACCCTGGTATTTTCAGTTGTTGCCAAGTCGTGTTCAGACTAAGTCAAGGACTTTTCAGTTTCTCATGCCCAGCCAGCAAGAAGGCTGGAGGGGCACAAGAAAGTTGGGAGAGGACACAGCCAGAACAGCTGACCCAGGCTGGCCAAAGGGGTATTCCATACCTTGGGATGTCATGCCCAGTATATAAACTGGGGGGGAGTTGGCCAGGGGACACCACAACTTGGGGATTGGCTGGGCACCAGTCAGCGGGTGGTGAACAATGGTATTGTGCGTCACTTGTTTTGTATATTCTATTATTATTACTATTACAAGTATAATTATTATTCCTTCCTTTTCTGTTCTATTGAACTGTCTTTATCTCAACCCACAAATTTTACTTTTTTTTTATTCCCTCCTGCATCTCACTGTGGGGGGCTGCGTGGTGCTGAGTTGCTGGCTGGGGTTAAACCACGACACGTTCGCATTTCATACTCATTTCAAGCATATGTCTAATCTTAGTTCTGACAATAGCGAGAAGAGGGCTGCATATGTTGCAGTCCCTTTCCTCGTTTCATCTGCCTTTCGCTATTCTGTTTGCAAATGTGTTAGGAGCAGGGACATAAATATTTGCCTGGATGTCTGTGTAGGCCATCATTATCATGTTGCCTTCAGTCTGATACTTGCTAATGAAACCTAAGCTGGGAAAACTGACCATTGTAACCTACCGACTCTTAGCTCTTCCCTTTTACTGCCACATCCTTCTCCTCTGCCAGTGGCTTTTTCTGCTTTGGGTCCCTGGGGCAGAGAGATGATCAGGCCAAGCCACAAGGAAGAGCCAGGGGCTTTTGAAGCTTCCTGCGGATCAGGTCAGCTGGCTGGACTAGATCAGCTTTTTCCAGCCCACAGCCTGTTCCTCATCTTCTGGACTGAAATGATTCAAGGGAAACCACACAGCTGTGGATCCTCTGTCACTTCTCTTTCCTCTCACAGTTGTGCCTTTCATAGTACTGATTTGACATGGCTTTTTGTGTTACAGAGCTTGCTGCAATATCCAGCCCATCCTTACTCCTAACAAGGTGACTTTAGTTCTTCTGTCCCTCTGAGGAGTTGGAGAAACAATTCTAGAAGCCCGAGAGGGCTGTTTTCCCTTCAAAACCCTTATTACATATTGAATTATAACCCTTTTTTTGTTTATGCTTTCTTGACGAGGATCAAAGAGCACTTTTAAAGTATAACTTTCCGCAGTGTGTCACAAACCACCCTACCTCAGTAGGTATCTTCCTGAGGGTGAAAAGAGTGAACCAACCCCAAAAAAGGCCAATGAACAGGTTCCCAAAAATCATTGTAGGCTCTGTATCAGGTTAATGGAGTTAGACTGGCTCACTGAGAAGTGCTTTCTCCTTCAGTCATCCCACTGAGACTCTGTGCAGATCTACTGTACTTTGAATTCATACTCTAATTTGTTTTACAACAGCTAACTCACACAGACAAGTTCATACAGACAAGTCCTACCCTTCTAGTTGCATTATTTTTAGCCAAAGTTGCTTAAAGTTATTCAAAACGGGCAGAAGGAGAAGGAGAGAAGGAAAAGTTGTGGATAACTTTTTCAATCATTCCATCTCTTCCCGCCTGAAGGACTGTAAACATTTTGACCTCTTGTGTTATTTTCCTTTAATCTCTGTCTCTCTCTGATGTAGAGCTTTGGGTCTTGAAGGACACAGGCCTCCCCTCTGTCTTTAGATGCCCACAGCTGAGCTGGTTACCCACCACGTCCTCCAAAGTCAATGGAGAGAAATAACAACTTTTAGGGGCAATTCACATCATGTCTCTTGAACACCCACATTAAGATGTGATGACTCCAAGAGAAATGACCCCATCGACTTAAAATGGAGCATCACAGTTTAGATACCTGTCCATGTGAATCCCACCCCAAGAATTGTGATCTGTAGTTACACTCACCTGCTGTCCAGCTGAGGCTCTTTTACGGGGCGTTTTTGGTCTTGCAAGTCTGACTGGATAACACAGTGCTGTAGGCCATAGGAGCAAAGCTATGAGTAAGGTGAGTTTCACAGGCAAAAAATTTATGTGGTATTTTTAAAGCTGCCATCAAAATGCTTACTGTTAGAAAAAGAAACAACCAGGCAACCTGGCTGATCAAAATCTGTCTATAGGTAGGTTATTTATGGATGGAAAATTGGCAGCACAGAAGGGAACTGGGCAGGTACTGGGCAGGAAATACTGGCTGAGCCTAATGGCTCTCCACCTTACCAGCCTGAAACCAACCAGGGACTGCAGGACTGAACCCCATTTGGTGGTACAGGATGCTTTTCTTTATTGTCACTTCCCTGTGCATCTTTTCCAGGTTTCTTTGCTCATCCGTAATGTGAGTAGACACTCAGGGAAATCCCATCCCCAGCCTCATTCATTTTCAGCTGTTGTCTTCCCCTTCCCATTCCTGTCTAATAATTCAGCTTAAGACCCTGACTTACAGGGTCATTTCAGGCCTCTCTGCACCCACTCAGAAATAAAGCCCCAGTCCACGATATCATTGCCCTACCAAGGAATCACTTTTCCCTGTTGTGCTGGGAAGACAAAAAGCCACATAGAAATTGACATGCAGCTGAAAATATGGAAACTTGCACAGATGCCCTTATACCATAAGGCACTGTGATGAACTAGACATTCAAAGTGTTTCTGGGTTATGGACAAAGGGTCTGAGGCATCAGACATGCTCAGGATGATCTTCTCTGGCCCAGGCGAGTAGAAGTATTTGAGGAATATGCACATATTCTTAAACAAAACCACGAGTGCCAACAAAACAAGGTTCTATAAATGCTAACAAATGCTAAAGGCTAATGTAACTGCTAAAATAAAGGGTGCCAATAGTATGCAAATTGATTCTAGCTTGGGGAGCGCTATCAAACTAAATGAGGGCTGATAAATATGAACAGTGCCACAGAGTCTGCAGTGGGAGGGTGGTAGGTTGGTGAAGGGATTGGTCCACAAGCAGACTGGGGAAAGCTGGGGCTCTCCACTTGGTTGTGTGTAGGTTACATACGTCCTCGCTCTCACCCACAAGCATTGCCTTAATAGTATGCATGTGTACACACCCACACATACGTATGTAGGCATGCCTCTTCTTGTTTCCAGCACCGAGGATGTGCAACAGGGCAGAGTTAGGTGAGGAGATGGCTGATCCCACTGCCCTGAGACCATTGCTCAGTGAGCTCTTTCCTAGTTGAATTCCTAACACAAACGCAGCCCACCTTCCTGCCCAGCCTTCCCTGAGCAGGCAGTACTGACACACAAGTGGGACAACATACAAACAGGACAAGCACATACAAGGCACCCTCCCACGACAGAACTGAGCAGAAATTGCAGAGTCTGACCCAACTTGTCTCTTTTTCATTTGCTGCTTTCCTCTCTCCCCTTTCCTGAAGGACGTTGCTTGCACCAGCATGTCCCAGCTCGCCCAGGGAGCCGCCTTTTTGCTGCCTGCCTGCCATGCAGCCCTGCCAGCTGCCCGCAATTGCACCTGCCTGCTCCGCTTCTGCTGGCAGCCAGAAATCCCTGCCCACCCTGCACTCCTGCAGGAGCCGGCCCCTGCCCGGCAGCCCCACGCACCCTGAATCCCCCATGCAGGCGAGGAGGGCTCGGCGGCAGAGGTTAGAGAGCCTCTTCCCAGTGCCCCCTCCTTGCTTCTTGCTCTGGCGTTGCAGCTGCACTCTCTGTCCCTGCGTCTCCAGCCTCCACCCGCCTGCAAACTCACCTCTGTGCGGAAGAGATTCCCGGGGATGCCAGCTCCAGCGCCGGTGCCTGCACGCCAGTTAACTTCAGTTGTGTTTCGCCTCTCTCTTGCTGATCGCTCTTTAGCCAGCTTCCTCTTATGGGGCTGTTTCCTTCCCGCTTCACCTCTCCGCCTTGGCTATGTAAACAGGGGAATTCCCACCTAGGGGATCTGATGATTGGCATAAGAGCAGTAACGTTATCAGACTCTTTAAATGTGCCAGCCCATAGAAGTCTGGGTCTGTGGTAAGAGCGTACTGTGTGAAAGCCAAGGCTTCTCCTACCTCTCTCTCTCACACTCTCTTTGAAATGACTGGCAAGACCTATTTTCCTCCTTACCTCTGGGCACTCAGTCTCCTAATCTGTTTTATCACTGCTCAGTGTTTGCTATCAGACGATTCGCTCATCACTTACCTGGAGTTCAGCCTTGATTACCCCACGAGCTATTCTTCTCCAAGAGAGAGAACAGAAAAATCCTTTTGTAGCAGACTTTGGACTAACCCTAGAGATATAACAGGAAAGTAGAACTGAAAGTGGTATTGCAGGCTACACCCACAGAAACTATCATCTCATGTGTGTATATACGTATACACATACACACAGGAGTGTGAATATATACATTTGCATAGGCACGTACACAGATATACATATAGATGAATATATACATATATACCAACACACAGACACGTGTATAAGCAATTTTCCCCGTTTTTCAAATACTGACTCAGTCCGTATGCCAATGTTTTGGTATTTCACCACAATATAATTGCATGTATAAAGTTTAATCAAGATTCATTTAGACTCTCCTGTACTTAAGCTCCAGCAACACATGTAAAGTGCAGCATGGAAGTGCCAAGTTAGAGAACCCCATACCTAACTTTGTCCTTTCAGAGCCAGTTTCAGGTTTCCACAAGAAAAACACCTGAAGCACAAGAAACCCAGAACTGACTCCAGGCACTCAGGGTGGGACCAGCTATCTTAATATAAATATCTGTAGGTACCTGCTTGTCTAAATTCCCTGTATAATTGGTGAAGAGCAATACAGTGGTTCTGGAGATACCTCATACTGAAGTAGAGAGATGAATTGCCTCTTATCTGTGTGATTTTCTGCACCAGTTTTAAAGGAAGGTATGTAGAGCTATAAGGGATGCACGGCCCAGTGTTTACTTAAATGTGCTGTGCAAAGTAGAAGAGCAGAAACGAGAAGTGAGCCAGTCTGCAGCACCATCTAGCCCACTCACTAGAAACACATCCTTGCGCCCCACAAATGGAACGCTTCAGCTGTTTCTCTGGGTAGGTAGAGAGGAACATGGTGGTGACCTTGGAGAGAGAAACAGACACTCACAGGAAGAAAGTAGCCTAACAAAAAAAACCAACAGTGATTTAATGCATCTGGATTTCACCACAGCCATTGCACAAGATGCCAGGATGCTTCCTTCACAGGTATTGATTAAACCCCAGCCTGTGCATGGTGGTATGGACTCTGATGTAACTAGCAGTATAACAGACGTGTGAATAGAAGTATGTATTCAATAGTGTCTTTTTTGTGTTGCACAGCAATGGTAGGGCTTTGGAGGGCTTATTTTAAAGTAAGTCCTCAGGTTTTTTTCAGACTTTAATTTTAATTACCTTGCTATGCATGATGGCACTGAAAATAAACTAAAGGAGAACAACAGACATGGGGGAGTACTGAAGCCCTTGGCTTTTAATTTCATTTGTAAATTACAATGGCATTGCTAGGAACCAGTCGGGGATGAGGTAACAACAGGAAAAAGTACAGAAATAACCTACATTCAGCTAAATGTATGTAGAAAAGTGTATGAAGTCCAACATGGCTTCCAAATATCATAGCTATTCGCAGGGATTTTGAAAGATCAGAGTATCAAATCACTGGAAAGCCTAAAGTGGGTCTTTCTCATTTAGTAAAATGATAATTATTGCTATACACAACAAAGCAGGTTGTCCTTAGGCGGACAAGTAGGAAAGAAAAATTTCTTAGCAGGAAGAAACACTGACACATTTGCTTCATGGAAATATACAGAAACAGGGGCTGCCGACTAGTTCTATGACTTCAAGGCCCCTTTCAAGTTTTCCCAAAACAACTGCTGCTGCTCTTCTTCAAGAGGCCACTCCAGGTAGGTCTTTGTGTTCATGATCTTCCGCAGCTTGCAGAACCTCTTGGGAATCGCTTTGCTCTGGATGGGCTCCAGGAGGACGAGAATCGCTGCGTCGTTGTTCTCGTCAAAGAGGCGGAAGTGCGAGAAGTCCAGCTCGTATTTGCACCACTCGCTCTGCACAAAGTGCTCGGACAACACAAAGAGCGTTTTGTGGCTCTTCTCTATGGAGTCGATGATGTTGTCCACGATCCACTTCCCCGGCACAAAGTCCCGCTTATGGAGGCAGAGACGAAACGGGGGGCAGGCCTGCTCCAGCTCCCGCACCATTATGTTTTCCACCCAGTCGGAGTCGTTCTCGCTGTAGGAGACAAAAGCGTCGTAGCAGATGTCCTTCAGGGGGGCTCGCTTGGGCTTCCGCTTGGCTCGGAGCCATGCCCAGGTCATCCTCAGGTACCAGACCGCGTGGTACTTGTAGCCGACGGCCACGAGGATGAGGATGACCAGGAACACCAGGACGCAGATCAACGACACCACGAGGAACCTATGGCACTCCATCAGGGAGAGGTGCACGGCTCCAAGCTGCGCCCCTCTCACTGCCAGGGGAGAGTCACAGACGTACTTGTCTGGCCACCCCACCAGCACCTGGGCTATCCTGGCCTGGTGCTGGATGAAGGAGAGGAATTCACAGGAGCAGATGAAGTTGTTGTCCCTGGCATCCAGCAGCTCCATTTTCTTGAAGGACTCAAACTCTTCCCTGGAGAAACTGTTGACCTTGTTTCTTCTGATTGACATGGCCACTAAGTCTGGAATGGACGCGGCGCCAGGCAAGGCCTTCAGCTGGTTTTTTGCGAGGTACAGCTCTTTGAGAAATGGGAGTTGCAGCCCAAACTCCTTCAGCCTGTTAGCGCTAACGTCCAAAACTTCCAGCGTCGGGGGAATGCAAGTCGTTAGTTTACCAATCTGAGTGCTGGAGAGGTTTAAATATTTCAGGGTTTTTGGCCATTCACACACATCTGGAATCTCACCAAAATTATTTTGGCTAATGTCTAAGAGAATCAGGTTTCTTAGATGAGACAAACTTTTAACCGTCATTTCTAAGTCACTCAACGAATTCTGACTTAAATTTAGAGTTTGTAGTGAGGGCCAACCCCCCCGACAGGCTGAATGCTCCAAGCTCTGGTCCCCAAGCAAATTTGCACTGAGGTCAAGATACTCTAATGACACAAGGCGCTGTGAAAGGCTGCACGGTACCAAAAAGACCTTGGTGTTTTCAACTGTGATCTTGGTAAGAAGAGACAGTAGACCTTGCACAGCCTGAAGATCGGTAAACAAATAGAATTGTTCTATAGATAGTTTCTCTATTGTCAGAACTCTGAGAGTGCGTGACTGGTTTGCTTTAATATGTATTTCCCATCGTCCAGTTCCCACGAGTCTACAGTCTATCATCTCCACCTCCACTAATTTTGGCATGTCTTCTAAAATGCTGACCATCTCGGGCACAGTAGCATCTGTTAATAAGGTCTGTTTCAGAGAAACTTTCTCTGCAAAAGAAGACGACATGACTCTCAGGAGCTGCATTTCAGCAGGTATACTGAATGCTATCTTTCTCACTTCTAACCAAGCGACCGAGTGCAGGAGGTCCCTGACAATGGCTGAGAATATATTAAGACTTCTTATGGTTATGATCATGTGATGTATCTTTGTAACTGATTTCAAACTTCCCGGCTCGTACTGACTGAGATTGCCGCCATCGATCCACAACTCGTCGAGAAGCTCAACGCCCTCAAAGTTCCCTTGCCTTATCGTGGAGAACTGCGGGTTGCCCAGGTGGAGAGAGCTCAGGTTCCTCAGGCTAGAAAAGGGGGAGCTTTCCCCCAGGTCTCTGTAGGAGTTCCCTTGAAGGTGCAGGTGCTGGAGTGAAAAAAGGTGCCCAAACCACGCAGGGGACAAGTGAGCCAAGCTGTTATTTGATAAGTCCAAGAGCTCCAGTTTCCCAAGGGAGCGAAACGAGTCCCTGTCTATTGAGCTGATTACGTTGGCCTGCAGCAGCAGGGCTCTCAGGTTCACAGCCTGCTGCAGATCCTGGGATCGGATGTGCTTTATCCTGTTGTAGGCCAGGTTTAATACCGTGATTTTGCCCGTGAGCCCCGAGGGAATAAAGTCCAAGCCCATGGAAGAGCAGTTGCAAAGCTGAGTGCCATCGCATGAAGGACAAGCCTGCTTCAGCACTTGCTCTTCAGAGAGGTTTGCAGCTAAGACCATGTAGATGGCCCACACTTGCCAGGTATGTGTAGTTCTTGATTTGCATTTTGTTTGGTTGAACATTTTGCTGTAGGAAACAGAAAGGAGAGAAGCTAGTGTTGACTTTTAGTTTTGAACAGCAACTGAAAACAATTGAAAACCAGTGCAATTTTATTAGGAAGTTCAGGTTCAAATTCTTCTTGCAAGAGAGATCCTGTGACATCCATCTTCACCTCCTACATCAGCTGCTCAGCCCTGCAAACATGGCACGGTACTTATCTCTGGAGTAGAGCCCTATCACGTCTCAACAGTCATAAAGGACTCTTCTCAACAGCCTGCCTTTTCATACACATGTTGGCTATGGCTCTCACCTCTAACATCTCTTGCATTACACTTCCTCTCAGCAACAAAGCTACGGCTGGATGTTTCAACCCTAAATAGGGGAAGATGGCTAGATCATCAGTGATCTGGATGAGGGGGTCAAGTGCACCCTCAGTAACTTTGCAGACGACTCCAAGTTGGGTAGGAGTGTTGACCTGTTTGAGGGTAGAAAGGGTCTCCAGAGGGATCTGCACAGGCTGGATCGATGGGCCAAGGCCAATTGTATGAGGTTCCACAAAGCTAAGTGCCAGGTCCTGCAACTGGGTCACATCAACCCCATGGGGAAGAGTGGCTGGAAAGCTGCTCGGTAGAAAATGACCTGGGGGTGTTGGTTGACAGGTGGCTGAATATGAGCCAGCAGTGTGCCCAGGAGCCCAAGAAGGCCAATAGCATCCTGGCTTGTATCAGCAACAGCGTGGCCGCCAGGACTAGGGAAGTGATTGTCCCTCTGTACTCAGCACTGGTGAGGCCGCACCTCGAATACCGTGTTCAGTTTTGGGCCCCTCGCTACAAGAAAGACTTTGAGGTGCTGGAGCATGTCCAGAGAAGAGCAACGAAGCTGGTGAAGGGCCTAGAGCACAAGTCCTATGAGGAGCGGCTGAGGGAACTGGGGTTGTTTAGCCTGGAGAAAAGGAGGCTGAGGGGAGACCTGATCGCTCCCTACAACTACCTGAAATGAGGTTGTAGCGAGGTGGGTGTTGGTCTCTTTTCTCAAGTAACAAGTGACAGGATAAGAGGAAACAGCCTGAAGTTGTGCCAGGGGAGATTTAGATTGAATATTAGGAAAAATTTCTTCAGCGAAAGGGCTATCAAGCACTGGAACAAGCTGCCCAGGGAAGTGGTGGAGTCACCATCCCTGGAGGTATTTAAAGGATGCGTAGACATGGTGCTTAGGGACATGGTTTAGTGGTGGACTTGGCAGTGTTAGGTTAATGGCTGGACTCGATGATCTTAACCTAAACGATTCTATGATTCTAAATGATCACAGCCTTCACAGCGTTAGCCTGTCCATCTAGCATGGCTACCTGTGAGGCAGAAGCCTGAACAGAATGTGTCTGCCCTCTCGGCCCTTGGAGTGGGCTGTGGCTTCTGACACCGCAGGCTTTCCCGGAAGAGATTTTGGGGTGCCCTCCATCGAGTCTCACCAGCCTCAGGGCTTCTAGAAAGCAGAGCTACGTAGGCTCCTGGCACACCCTTTTACAGACTGTGTAAGCAATTTACATTCTTTACTGGAAAGGCAGAACAAGCTGATATGCAACCAAACAAGTCTATCACCCTTTTCTGTAAATCAACACTGGTAATAAACGGGAACTGGATGTTACTGTCAGCCTATAAACAGTGGATGTAATTAGAACAATACTGATTTTAATTTACAGAAGGGCTGTTTTTCCTGCCATGGGTGCCGAAGAACATTTCACCATTGGCTACACCAGAAAATGTCACTTATTAAAGCTCACAAGCTGCTGTTAACAGCTCCAGTACTGCAGACAAACGGTATCCCCAAATCCTGAATATGCAGAGAGTAACTACTTACCTTGTGTACTGCATGCTGTGTTTCAGTCTCCTCGTCTGCTGATTGCGTACTCTGGGATCCAAGTAGTCACCTCATACCTGCAAATACAACAGAAGCTGGAAACCCTTTGGCAGGTCTGATGCGACGACAGTCCTCGAGTGAGAAAATATTTCAGCTGGTGCTCCTCAAGCAAAACTTTATGTTGACAGTTTCCCAGCGTCCTCTAACTACTCAGCCAGCGAAGCATACCAGTTTGCAAAGCTCTTCTTTAGTGGTTGCTCCCCTAAGGAAACCATGGCTTCGGAAGAGTTCAGCACTGTCTGGCACACATGACACTGCCCTTCAGACTCACATTTCAACCACTTCTATTGCTGCTGCTGACTGGGGACACAAACCCAAGCACAGGTCATGTTTGCACTCTTCTTCACAAGTTGAAATTCAGTGGCAGATCTCTCTCCTTTTGTCAGTCATCGCCCATCGCTGGAAAGGCTGATGCAACCATTTTGCGCAAGTCATTCTTTCACAATCACTTCCTCCAGCATTAAGTGCAAAAATAGTTCTGAGGCAGAACTGCACTCACCTCCCTGTATCTCTGTTTTTGATACTTACTGTTCGGTATGCCTTGGGGAGATGTTAACTGTACTGAGCAACAGAACATAGCACAGCCAACTTATTTTGTTGTGTAGGTTCTGTAAAGTGTTATCAATATACAGATTTATAGATATATTGAGATAAATGTTGGAGACAAATTGTTTAGTCAAAGGGAGTACTAGAGAAACACGCGGTATCATTTCATTTCCTAGGACACTGCAGTCATACGTTATCAACAAATAGAAAATACGTAAGAATGGGAATGACATTCTGTCTGAAAAAGAAGACAAATTTTGAAAGAAAGTATCCCTCTGTAAACATCCAAGGCCATTTTGAGAGGGGAGGTTTGATGATTATTTTTTTTTAGCCTGACTGAATGGAAACACATGGCTGGTCAAATGGCCAGGCATACTGTGTGCATCAAGGGGTAGGGAGTCTTCCTACCAGCTCTGAAAGGGAAACCCCTTAAATCCAAACACCAAACCTTCCTACTGCAGTTTCCACATTTTTTTCTGCGCACAGAAATCGCCACGGTCTGCTGCCTGCTTGCACTGAGAGGTACCTGCCTGGGAGCAGGGATATTTCACCGTTATGTCCCCACTACCTCCTCTTTCTGCATCTTGTCTTGTGTCACTCAGGGGAACGCGGCTTTAGGATCAGGCCCCCGTCGCTAGAGCCTGGCAGCTCTCTCCCCTCTGCCAGCCAGCGGTTCTGACTCCTCCAGCTCCTGCAGTATCTGGGCACGCCACACTCTTCAAAGCACTTCCCCTCCCCAGTCCCACATGACAGGATCGACCCAGCATCCCACCCCCTCCCTTCCTCTCTTTCCTCCTCTATGTCAGCATCCACACGCAGAGCTGCTTTTTGCTTTTCCGCTGAGAAAGAACAAGTGAGCAGCGCCGAAGGGGCCCAACCCAGACGACACCCTGCCCCAGACCCCCACCTCAATGAAAAGGCAGAAGCAGTAGAAAAGGAAGGGAGCTCACGAATCCGTTGGCCAGCCTGCGATATGAGCAGAAAGGCTTCCCAAATCTTTGCAAGCAGCGCAAAACTGCTTCCTGATACTTCCCCCTGGTAAGCAGGACGCGTCAGCTCGGCTGCAGCGGTGCCAGCCGGCCTGAGCCCGGGGCACTCTTCTCCTGCCCCACCCTGGAAACTGCTGGCGAGGAAAAGCCGTCAAATCTATGCTTGCCGTCTATGGAGCAGGAGGTGTAATACTCGTGTAATTGAAAGCAGAAACGGCTTGGCATCCTTTCACGATCCGTGAAGCAGAGCCTTGGCATGCACTGCTGGTGCCTATGCTTTAATCTGACTTGCAGGGCTTTGGGTATTCGTCTTCAAACTACAACAAAAAGGAATATTATAATGAAAAATAAACAACTTCAGCTTTGTCATGTTCCGCATCAGGCCTGCCCTGCCAGCGGCTCAGTCCCCTGGTTAGATCTTCAGACTGAAAGTTTAAATGCAAAGGAGCAGGTACCCTTTATTTTTCTTCTGGGCTCTCCTTGCCCTGCCGTTGTGGCAGAGCGTGATAATGCTGTGTAAATGGTTACTCATTCAGCAGCCAGCCTTCGGGACTGCCTCTGCCAAGGAAGCAGGGTTGTGGGGTTTTTTTATACCCTTTCTGAAAGCATTCAGTCAGAACAACACGATGCTGATTTGCTGCCTTAACAGAGGACATAGCAGGGAAGTTCACAGGCTAAGATACCAAAGCTTACTCTAATAATATGGAAAGTTTTGTCTTTCTAGAACAGTTGCATCAGCATGACCCAACAGAAAGAAAAGCCCTAATTTCTCCCCAAATAGTCCTGTTAAGTATTTGACTCCCAAGGAAACTGCATCAACAGAAAGCAACCTGCGTGCAAGGCAAAGTTGGAGAACACAGTTCCCTTCTTACTTTGCACTTTCTTAGGTGGGGTGAAAACAATTTGTTTCTGACAGGAACGTTAGTGTTTTCCATTAATACACAGCTATAAAATGGTAAATACCACAGCAAGTTTTGACACCCTGTTCTGAAGACCGCTATGACAAACACACAAAACCCCATTACCAGCATCACACGAATGTGTTACTCCAAAAACGAGAACTCAGAGACCACACAGCCGGAACGGGCCCCCCCAGCCATGGCTGCTTGCTCCCCAGACTTCCGCGGGGCTGGGTGCCAGCCAAGCACGCCGACGTGTAGCTCAGCCGCACACAAACGCTGGGCACACAGCGGGATCAAAGGCACCCGCGTACGAGCGTGCCTGCCACGGGACGCCCTGGCGTGCTGCAGGGAGTGAGGCAAAATACAAACCGATACCAACAACTAACGAAACTCCCTTGGCGCGCCTGGGGGAGAGGCCTGTCTGGAAATACATCTGGTGAAGTGTAACTTCCTCCGCGCGCTGCCCAAGGCTCCCTGCAACCCTGCGGAAGGGGTCCAGCTCCCAGAGAAGATGATGCAGGGATGGGAACCAAGCACGGAGGCAGGTGCCCGAGACCCATAAAAAGCTTGATCTCAGCTTTTCTTACAGGCTGGCTTGGCTGTATCAGCCCTTGTATTTCCCTGGATTCATAACCCTGGATCTCCACAGGCAGTCCACAGGGAGCCTAAACAGGCTGTAGGACTCGGGAACCTAAAACATCACGGCACCAGCCCAGACGTACCTCTCATCACCTGGGAAACAGGCTCCCGGCTGGCTGCTGCTGAGGATCCATCCCCTGAAACAGACATAATCCGGACATCACATTTTCTTTTAATAGATTTACTGCAATTTTCATACTATAATTGGTTCAACATTATCAACGTACAAAGCTACTTCTTCAGGTTTTTTAGACACCTTCAGGGAATACCCCTGTGTAGCTTTCCGAAGTACCACTTGCTCAGTATTTTGAAGGACTTTTTTTCCTATCTCTACATGTATCGCACTCTTGTTGTGTCGATTAGCTTGCTTTGCTGTATCCCAAACTATACGAGAGAGGTCATCTGTTATGGGCTGCCCAGAGAGGTACGTAAAACATATTTCCAGTTTTTAAGAAAATGAGGTGCTGTGCCTATTTCAAAACAGGGATTTTGCAGGTTTCCAGACGGAACCACAACCACCCTCGGCTCTGGCCTCCCAGGAGGCACCAAACCTCTCCGTGCCGAGATGGCACCGTCCCCACAGCGTGTCCCCAGCCATCAGGGCCGCTGCAGGTACCCCAAGGTACCCTCATGGACCCTACAAGCCACACTACAGCAGGGTCGGGGAGAGAGAGGAATGGGATCTCTTACACTCGCTGTTGGACGGCTTTTGCTTCATTTCAGCTCACCGGGAGAGAAAATACCCTGTCACAGCCCACCGGGTGCAAGCGATCACCGGCAGGCTGTTGTGAGGAAGTTAGGGTTTAACATCCCGGCACTGGAATTTCCTGCAAGGAAGAAAAATGACTTTGCTCAGCTCCAAGGAAAAGCTCTTTCGAGAGAGGCTGGGCAAAGGGACATGTGTCGGTGCACTTCAGTGCAGGAAAAGTCCAACAAACCTTGTCTTTCCCCGCTGAGAGGAGTGCATGGACACATGTCTCATGCCTAGGTCTATCTAGTGCTAATACACTGAAAAAGCACTTTCTTTTCTCCTTTTTATTCTCTATTTTTCCTTTTTTTTATTTTTTTAATGGAAGGGAAACATTCCTGGGAATGGGACCAAGTCATTGCAGAACCAGCTAGAGTTTGTTTCCTGTACGGAGATGGAAAACACTGTGCTGGGATGCAGAGATACATATTTAACTGCTTGTTGTACAAAAAAAAAAAAAAAAATTGCATTTAACAGTTGGGCAAGAATCTTAGCAGGAAATGAATCAGATCATTATCATATGCCATAAAAATATCAAGATTTTTGTATTCATTCCAAAAAAGACAATGCCAGGACATATTTTGCACAGGTAGTTCAGGCTTTGCATTCAACTGCTGCCTCCCTCTGTACCTGATGCCGTGAAATATTTCAGATGTGACAGTGCATTTCAAAAAGCGAAACCCAGTCCATTCCAAATCTTTATTTTCAGTTATTCAAGACGTCAGAAGCTCTTTCCTCAGTGCAGGTACTTCTCTTGATTTCTCTCCTATCAAAGCTCCGTATTTTAAAAAATGAGGAAAAATCTGGTGAGCTATTTCTGAGTTTTTCCGCACTGGAAAAATGACATGCTTTGTCAGCTTCTTGCAGGCATTATTTCTATTGTGTTCTTTCGCATTTGTATAATTTTTTAAACCAACTTTTTAGAAGCTTGAATACAGCAGAGTTGTAAACACCCATGAAAAAAATAATTTTTACTAAAAATGAAAATCTTGATGATGAAGTATTTGAAAAGTGTGTGTTGAATCTGACAGAGCCACCAAAAATTCTTCATATTACTACACATTTCCAATATCTGACCATTCTCTGACTCTCCAGACTTGAACATGATTGTAAACAGACATCCCAAGCTGATTTTCAAGCACACACTCAGCTATTTTAATCATTCCTCCTAAATTATCCTCAGATTGCGCTTCTTGCTCTTATGGAAGTTTTCTTGAGTGTAGCAGTACCAGCTTAGTAATGACAGATTCAGAACGGACCGCGTAACTCTTGTGCCTGTACTGCAATGTGACTTTTTGTCTTTATCGCAGTATCTACATAAAGGAACACCCCATACTAAGGGACGAACCCCCAAAACAAGGTGCTTTCTACTGCTGTGACATACCCACGTTTACAGACTTGGAGTTGAATTCTCCTCTAACATTCAAACGAAGTTACCTGGACACGGTACGTAAGGCACAGCTGTGCCTTGGTAATGCAGGTTATCTCCAGGACGGTCTGGAGACGCCCGCAGCAAGCACTGTCGCAGCCAGCCACGCTCTCCCAGAGTGCTGCGGTTAGTCAACAGCTTTGATGGGAAGTGCTTTTCTTTTCTTTTCTTTCTTCAGGTTTTGTTCAACCCAGTGGTTTCTGCCAGGTCATGGTGTCCATTTGAAGAAAGGGAACACAGGCCGGGCAGCAATGGCACGGACTTGAGAGGGAATAGTCCTTTCTTAGCAATGTCCCATTACTCCAGTAGTGATGGTCCAGAAACTTTGCCAACCCTGTAGACCTTTTAGCGGGACTTAGAAACTCCAGCGGAGATCAAAACCCTGGTGCACTAAGTGATTGCAAGGACAGGGTGACAGAAAACAAAAGAAAAACCCCCACCCCACTCTTCACTTGAAAGCAAGTAGGGAACTTATACAAAGATTGCAATAGGCAGATGTAGTAATGCTAAAAAGACTTTTGTAGATCTCTAATAAGCGTAGGATGCATGGTAACTCATGCTTTCAAGTAATTTGCTCTGTAGTTTGCAGCTTTTGGACAGAAGAGTTATCAAAGGAAGAGGAATCAAAGGAAATATCATAGGCAAAAAAGCAGTAAAACCAACCAGTTTTCATCTCAACAGCTGGAACTACAGGACGAGAATAAGTTCGTTCAGAGATAACCATAGGCTAATAAAATTTGTCTACCTTACATCTGCTCTACTGTGGGAAAGAGCATCAAATTAGGTGCGCTCTCTTACCTTGTATCAATTCAGGTGATACTCTGCCTGCTCACCGCGAGGTTTGCACCTGCGGGCACAAGATGGTCTTTGTTTCTTTGGGTCTTAGCATCCAACGTTTAACAACTCTTACCCAATAGACTGGCCACCTGGTTTGTTTTCAGCTTATAACTTACACAACTGTTGGTATAAAGATTCTTTTCTATTTATAGAAATTATGTTACATTTGCAGTTCTTTCATGTGCTATTTTTATGACATCATTTTAAATTAATTTCCTGTATGTTCCATGATTAACAGGTTCAACAAACTTCCTTTAAAATCAGTCCTTCGGAGTACTTTATTTTTCTGGGGTTCGTTCCTTGAACTCTTTGTTCCCAGCTCACATCTGGGACCAAAAGGCCAAGCAAAGCGTACTGAGATGTATGACCCTCTGTTTAGAGGACTCCCTCTCAGCCATCCCTCTGGTGTCTCCATCTGATAGTGTCCTCTCTGATGTTTGGAAAGCCTTCCAGTTGAATAGTATCTTTCAAAAGTCACTAACAAAAATGCAGAGAGTAATGGGAGGAGGGATGGATAAGGTGAAAGGTGGCTGGACTCTCCCCTCCTACTGTTGAGAGGTCTAATTTTTTCTGTAAAGTAAGTTTCCCTCACAACTTGTCATGATGAAACACAGACCTATGAGTGGGGTTGACTTGTTCCTTGTTTCTGCAGGTGGAGAAATCCTGTCTCCAGGCTGGGCAGCCCTTCTCTTTCACGGGGAACTCAGCAAGGCGCTAGCAAGCTGGTTTGCTGGACAAAAAACCTGTGAGCTCATAACTTCTCACCAAGTAACATGACAACACTGATACCACTGACTCGCTTCGGTCAAGTCAGGTCTGCAACTGGATTAAGGGAGGAGGGAGTGTTTCCATCCGTTTTGGCTCTGTACCGCTCCTCCTGCCGAAACAGCCTCCCAGCCGTGAAGGAGCTGCTTTGTGCTCCACTCTGCCTTTTACTCCTGCTTCGAAGTCCCCCAAAGAAACCCCCCATCCCCCAGGAACGCCACTGATCGTAAAATAATCCCCCTCCATTTGCTTTCCCTAACTCTGCTGGCACAACAGCGACTACACACGCTGCCAAAGTTAACAAGCAGGCACGTTAATCCCTCCTCTTGCTAGAGAGCCTTTCCAGACCTGCCTAAGCTTTCTGCTGGTGGCTGCGCACGGGGCCAGGTTTCTCTCAGGGCGATTCCTTATAAACCTATCTGCAGGAGAACGGCAAGGAAGCACCTAATCTGAAATGACTACAGCACTCGAGGACAAGGGACCCGCTTTGCTGTGCGGCTGGCTTTTTCATTTGCAATTTTTCATTCGGGTGGTTTACTTTGGCTGGTCGTCTTTGGTAAACGTCGCACAACGCTGAAACCAGGAAATACCTGAAAATAAATAAAGAAGTGGCGGTTACTAATAGATCTTCCTTTGTCTTCCCGAGGATCAGCCTTACTCGGGCCAGATCCTGCCATCCCAAGAGGAGGAAAACCTCCCGGTGGCGTGTCGGGGGTGAAGGACACCCCCAGCGCGGCAGGCAGCCGGGATGGGGGGGGGGCTTGCTGGCAGGCCGGCCTTGGCGCTGCCGGCCTTGGCGCAACCGCCGCCTCGCCTGCCTGCGCAAGCCTTTGGAAATCGCAAGCTGAGCAAGGGCCTCACCCCAGCTGCCCCGAGGCACGGGGAGATGAGCAGCTCACCACAGCGCCTCAGAGGCTCCTTAAAGTTTCGCGCACGCCGCTCCAGAGTTCAGCCGGGGGGGTTTCCTGCCCCTCCGACCCCTGCTTTTCCCTATAACTTTTGGCGTGAAAGAAAACAACTTTGTAGATAAAGCTGTGCCTTTAACAGTCTACTTGCTCTCTTATTAGATGGAGCCCTACCGCATTTTAAAGAGGAAACCAGAGAGTGAAGGTGCTGAGATGCTGCAGGGCCGTCTGTCCAGAGCGGGGGGCTTGCATCCACCCCTCCTTGCTCCATTCCCCCTCCTCCAGGGCAGAAAGCCAGAACATAGGACAGACGGGAGAAAACGAGATCCCCCAGCTCCTTGTCCCCGCCGGTGGGGAAGCGGCCGAGAGCTGGGTCGCCGCAAGCACGTGCGTCTAATCCTGCCTGCATTTGGCAGGCAGCAGGACAAGACTGCTCCTGCACACAGAGGCACTGGCTTTGCCAGGCTCCGGAGAGCTGTAATCTTCTGTCCGAGAGGCTGTGGCAGGGGGAAATCACTGAGACAAGCCATCACAATTGCTCCTTTTCCTACGATAAGCAGGATACGTATAGATATTGAGGGCAGATACCCCAACGCCTGCTCCAGTCCTGTGGCAGAAGGATTTTTTTTTTTTTTATTTTTTTTTTTGAAGCCCCAAACCTCTGTAAATGCTCCTACAACTGAGACAGAGAAGAAAAGGAGGTGGTACTCTCTTCTCTTCTGGACTTGTTTTCTGAAAGGAACCAGGTGATTAGGAACTGGATTAAGCCTTGAAGAAAAGGTGGGCAGAGGAGACAAGAGTGAGAGCTTAACCACAGGACACGGGTGGGGACAGTCGGCACCAGCTGTGCTGAGACGTCCTGAGCATCCTCGGAAGCAGAGCCAGAGACCCAACAAGAGCTGTGGTATCAAAACCCCAGGGCCCCCAGATACAAGGTGTCAGCTGAATATGGGACACTCGAGAACTAACTGCTAAACTCTTCCATGTCTAAAGGGGCAGCAGGATCCCAAATTCTGCTCAAGTCTCTCCCTCTGTTGTCACTGAGGTTAGACTGTATTGTCTAGTTCTTTAAGCACGTTAGAAACGTCACTAAATGTGACCTGCTAATGAGCTACCCACCAAAAGAAAGCTGACTTTCTTTCCTTCTCTCTCTATTGTAGGAGATATGTTAAGGTCTAATGGATAAAACCAAATTTGAGAAAACATCCCTGCCACAAGTTTTTTTGCACAGATCTTGGAGGTGACATTGACCTCCAGCTTCTTGCACAGGCCTTCTGGAAACTTAACTCCAGGCCGTTTTGATGGGGAACGCAGAGGAAGGGTACCGTTACCAGATCCAGGGGGTTTCTTTACTATGCTCTATATATCCACCTCCACTGCCAAAAATATGCTTTTCAATCAAGATAAGTAAAAGGACAGACGCCTTAAAAACAAACACGCACGTAACAAACAAACCAGGCGAACAAAACAGAAGCCCACGTCCTGGGAAGCCAGGTTTCAGTAAGGTAAAAGGAGCTCAGAGTCACGGCGCGCACGGCGGCATTCCCCTCTGATAGCACGGGGTTTGGCTTACAGAGCAGAGCAGCGCAGCGAGGCACAGGAGAGAGACAGACTTTAAATCAGTGTTCACTGTTTGCAGAAAGCAGAAGCAGCTGTTTTGCAGACAAACTAATAAAGTCGGCATCTCACGTAAGAGCAAGCTTTAGCTCGACTGTAACTCTGAAGAAGTCTGGACTCCAAAAGGTTTATTCTAGCTTAGGAGAAACGGCCTCTTCTGCCCTCAGAATAAATTGTACAACTGGAAAACTGTTTTCAGAATAAATTGTGCAACTGGAGGCCAGTTTTCTGAGTTTGCAGCAGCTGGCACACAACATTTCCACCTGCTGCTGGGCAGCACTGCAGTTCCCGTGGGTTCGATCACGTTAGACATCATACATACAACCTGTCCGAGAGACCGCGTTGCAGCACGGAGCCAGCTTGTACCCATCTAAGTCAGGGATGCTATGCTCTGTCTTCTCCCCATCCTTTTCTGGAAGTTAAAACAGATACCCATGAGTAAGCAGACTGCTCCAAACGGGTGGATGCTGACATACTGAGCCCCTTGAGGAGACCTGGGCAGCTCCAGAGGCTTCCTACTTCTTCCTCTCATGAAACGCTTCCTTACTGAGCCCTCTCTCAGACCCCAGACTTGCAGACTTCTCTTCTCTTAATATCTGCAGTATGTTTGAGGCAACACTGGGTCCACAGTAGTAGTAATTAAAAAAAGAAAACAAGCAAAAAAAAAGCAAACCAGAGCAGTCATTAGGCTTTATTCACTGCAGGAATACATAGGAGAATTTGAAATCGGCAAGTCAGTCCCATTACTGTAAGGATACATCATCTATTAAAACGCATGGCTGCGTGCGCCTGGCAAGTGCTTCAAAGTTGTTCTTTTGATCTTTGCAAAGATAAAACTGTAATATTTTTGTAAGTATATGAGAACATTAGTTACTGGACTAGTTAAAAACCACTTAACTTTTGAAACTGGTGCCATCTGTTTCCTATTTTTATTTATAGAACTCAATACTCAGTCTCTTGAGGAGTTCTCTAACAAACTCTCTCTGTATGAAATATCAGTGATGTTTTGGCCAAGACAGCTGAACTCCGGCTTGACAAGTCTGTGGACGGGGCTGGTCAACTGACAAAGGACCACTCGGACAAGAACAAGGAAAGACAAGGATAGAAGGAACGCCATTTGGGAGCCTTTCGCTCATCCCTCAAGTTAGCTCTTGAGAAAGAAGAATACTGTCTTGGTTAGGCTTTAGGTTTCTCTATTACGGCAAATGGCACATAAGGTTCTTGCAACGAAAACCAAACCTGCAACTTACTGAGCTTCAGTCATGTAAGTCATTCTGGGGGATGCTCACAGGCTTACATTTCACTAAGGATACTAATAAGTAAGAGTTAACAGACACTTTATATCTCACTTAAGGATTTTGAAGCATTTCTATAAGCCATTATTTGGTCTTCAACAAATTGAGCGACAAATTTTAGTCCTTAAACCGATAAATCATTAAAAACCTTTCAAGTGAACAGAAAGGTTTCTTTCTTAGAAAAAAACATACAAAAATATTCACCAACCAGTGAACGTGCAGGCCATCTATAAAACCCACAAAGATATCTCTCCTTAATGACATTGTGAGTTGAGGGCTTCCAAAAGTTGCACATTGCTGTGGGGTATCGAGCTGGGTCATGAAGTTCAGCTTCTGCAAGAGAAACTCAATCTTGCCCGTGAACCGAGCTCAGAAGGCAGAAGAACTTACAGACAGGGAAAGTTTGTGTCATCATGAGCTCAGCCCCCACAGGGTGTCCACCCCCAGCATCTCCATCAGGTCTTTAATTTGCATCCCAGGTTTCTGCTTGCGATCAGGAGCATTCCACCCTGTAAGCCACGGACAGCTCAAGCCAGGTTACGCAGAGCCACGATGTTCAAGGCTGCAACCGAAAGCGTAAGCAAATCCTGCAAGCCAGGAGAGAGGGAGACCAGCTGCGCTTGCTGTGATGTAGCAGTGGCAAAAGTGATAGCAAAGTGCCAGCAGAAAATTGCTCAGCAGCATCCGTGTTCACCAGCGCGACGGCGTGGGAAAATTGTACAACTGAGCCTTAATTAAGCAGAAGATACCTATGGTCTGATTTCTTGCTGCCCTGGCCAGAGCATTACATGCCAAGGACGTAAAGATGGGAAAAACTGAAACTTGGTACTCAAAGCCATTTGGTGAGCACATGATCTGAACGCAGTACTAACAGCGGGAGCCCAAAGGCACATGCTGTGTGTGCCTGATGTCCTTAGCCAGTGCGAAGGGGTGGTTGGTGCCTAATCAAAAGCTAATAACCAAAGGAGGAACACAAGCTGTGATTAAGCAGAGACTTCCCTCAACAGAAGTAGGGCTGGCATCTCCTCTGGGTTAACAACTGCTTGCTGTCCGCAGAGCGGCTGATTGACCTGCAGGCAGCTATGGAAAGAGCAGATCGATACGAAACCACTGCTGAGCTCCAGAAACCATTTACAGCACAAACCACGGGTCACGCAGCTGAAAAGCACAAGGAGAGCCGAGGGGGAGCGAGGGCTTCCCACGCTGCTCCAGAAACGGGGAGGCAATGAGGTCATTTTCCATTCCCTCACGAGCGCCACGTGCCCCCGTCCTGGAGGTGCGCGTGCCGTCACAAGCCGCGCTGGAGGAAGGGTGAACCAGCCTGCGTGCGTGCGTGCGTGCAAGCGGCTGGAGGAACACCGCCGAGATACTGCCTTTCTCATACGAGCGCCGCTGAGAAGAGAGCAGTAAGCTCCTGCAGCCACACCGCCGTCTCACAGGTCTGAGGAGAGCGGTGGGAAAGCTATGGCGTTTTCTGCCGTTGCTGCAAGGTTCCCTTATCAGCTTCAACATCTGGTTTGCGCTCTCCGGCATTTCCTACGCCGCACTGCAAAACACCTTTCATCTAACAAGGCCGTGTCGAGCAAATGAAGTGAAACATTTCTCTCCCTAAATCAGAGCCAGCAATCGTAGCAGGTTCTTGTACGGCACTGATGGCCAAGCACGTTGCTGCAGCACCTCAGCGTTGCGTGAGAAGGAGGTTAATTTCTAGTTTTGAGACAGCCCTGCACCACAGCACCCGCTGACCCCCAGCCCCGTGAAGGCAGCCTGCCTTCCACGTCACCATCTCTGAGAGCCAGGGCAGGTCCGGTGCGCTGGCTTCCCCCACATCTGTGCTAACGAAGACGTGCGAAAGCATTAGCTTCACTTCGCAAACTGTACGTTCAGTCAAAATTAAAACCAAACAAATGGCTCCCAGCAAACCGAGCGTTTTGCCAGCGCGGTTGGAGAAAGGCAAACTGGCGGAGCCTTTCACCGCATGGGTACGGCAGCCATACCCCACAGCGTGGTGGGGATGGTCAGGGGGATGGTCTGTTACCTTCTCAAAATCATGCATGGCGTTAGGTTTACTGAAGAGGATGGGGGCTTTTTGGTCACTCATGGAGGCGACGTGCTCCTTCCAAGAAATGTATACGTACGCACTCGGTTGCAAGCCAAGCCTGGCTGCTGGTAGCTTAGCTGTCAATGATTAAATAACTGGTTTATGCTAGATGAGAAGCTTGTCCACACCAGCTAGAGAAGCTCATCTGGCACCCGTTCATACACTGGGGAGGCCCCTCGTTCCACGCCGCTGTGATCCCCGCTTGTGCAGGTTGCTGGCAGCCTCCAAGCAACAAACACATCCAGACAGGTGCGTGGGGCCACGTCGAAACACCAAACCACCACCGCTTCCGAACAAGGCTGCTAAAACCCCAGACAGCCCAGGGAGCAGCTCCCACGCACAACCAGGGGAGCGACCAGGAACAGCCACCCTTCAGAGCAACCCCGGAGTTAGAAGAGGTTTGAGGCTTTGTGCTGCTGCTGTCGTTGTTGAAGAAAGCAGCAAGAAACGAAATACAGCAGGTCACAGGAAGAGCGAGCCGCATGGTGCGCAACCCACATCGACACAGGACGTGTTTTTGCCAGGCAGGCACGGACAGACAGCTTTTGCAGCGACACGCACTCCCGAGATGGAGGGAGGAGCAGCAATATTCAGCTTTCAGCGGTGGGGGAGCGCTTGTGTCCGTGCATTAGCGCTGAGCTGCAGAGGCGGGTGTGAGCTCCCAGCACCACAGTTGCAGCACCACCTTATAGGGCTGGGACAGCAAATCCTCCCCCCGCTCTGCTGTTGTCGCTCACCGCAACGGGGCAGAGCACAGCTCACCCACTGCGTCCCGT
Organism: Sagittarius serpentarius; assembly: GCA_034782735.1. Taxonomy (NCBI): domain Eukaryota; kingdom Metazoa; phylum Chordata; class Aves; order Accipitriformes; family Sagittariidae; genus Sagittarius; species Sagittarius serpentarius. The sequence goes on from JAVKLA010000007.1 coordinate 609,526, forward strand.
TCCTCAACATCCCCCAGTTTGCAGAGGCAGGGAGCGTCGCTGGCTCTCGCCCAGCAGGGCCTCCTCCAGTACAGGACCGGGCAACTGCCCCAGCCAGCGCCGGCGACCTCCTTCTCCAGATGGGACGCCTACCCCTGCCAGCCTTCCATCTGTCGGAAAGGCAGGGCGGGAGTTGCATTACCACTGGGACAGGGGAAGGCCACCGCAGCAGCACAGCAGTCCTGGGGAGACGGCGAGCCCTCAGCCCACCCACGGGCGCTGCAGAATAGGACGTGATAAGCCCTCCCCTGAGCCATTTCCGCCACAGAAGTGGACAGGCAGACCGAACAATGGGATAGGACAATCAAAGGTACAAGTAAAACGCGCCCACGGCGGCAGGGAGGTGCTGCCGTGCACCTTTTCTAACAAATTGCTGAAAGCAAAGCACGTATGTGAAGAAGGCAAAAGATGGAGGCGACTCAACGACTAAGAAAAATGAACAACAGGTGTTCCCTGAGGCTGGAAGGGAAGCAAGCAAATGCTGGAAAGCAACACCCCACCTGCCACTGTAAAGAGCTCACCTGGCAGGACGGAGGTGCCGGCTGTGCAGGAACCTGCGGTGCTGCCGAGGCCGCGGCTCCCCAGGCAGCACCGGGGCTTCTCCTGAGGCAGAGAGAAGCCGAGCGCTGGAGCTGAAGGCACTGCCAGCCCCGGTGCAGGTGGTGAGCACCTCCCCTGCTTCCTCCCCTTCCCCCCTCTTCAGTGGATTAAGATAGTTAACAGCTCTCTTTAATGAGCTCATTTGCCCCCTGGCAATCAGATCTGTCAGCTGCCCTCAGAGCTTTTAAGCATATTTCTGCAAGTGCAAGAGCAAGCTGCTTGCTGGTCATTGCTCCTTCCAGCAGCTGGAAACGGTCCTGCATGCCCAGGTCCAGCTGTAGGACAGACCCGCCAATTGCCACCGCGCTCGTGACAGTCACGAGAGCAAGCAACAACCGTGCTCTCCGGCTGAGCCTGCCTTCGGGTACTCGTACTGTCCCCCACGTGCTTTGAACCCCACAGGTGACATTTGCAGCTCCGTCTGGCCAGTCTGTTGCTCCCCAGCAATTCAAACCCGGCTCCCAGGCCGGACCGCTGGCAGCCAGGCTGCCGGGCAGCCCAAATCCCTCCCTGCAGAAGCAAGCTCAACACCACACCAGCCCCGCTTACCAAGGAACAAGGTCCCAGTGGAGCATTGTCCTCTCCTGCAGCGAAGCTGCGTTGGATGCTCCTCTTCCCTCAGCTCTCCAGCTCAATGCTGTGAGGGGCTTGCAAATCTCAGCCGCAGGAGGGGCCCCGCTGCAGCCTGGCGAGGCTAGGGCAGCTGAACACCCCTGTAGCAAATGCTAGTAGTCCAAATGCTGTCTCTCGTAGTACCTATAAACCTTCACGAAACTTGCCAAGAGTATTCTCTGGCTCCAGGACGGAAATACTGCACCCAGCCAGGCAGGCTTGGCCAAGATGCCCTGTGCAAATCAAGGACAGTGGTAACTTGGTACCCCCAGTTCCCAGCGCACGTCTAAGAAGCCACAAACCCGCTGGGAGCGGGGAGCAGGGGTGGCTGTCGCTTCTCCCGGGTCTCTTCTTGGGAAAACACCGAATAGCGTTCGCACTGTGATAGAAATCAACACTGAACGCTTGGAACTGCCCGTGATTTTCCCCCTCCCCTCCATCACCAGCCCTACTAGTGAACTGTGCAAGCTACTCCTCTTTTATACTGGTATTTTTGTTCTTCCCTCTGCAATCGGGTTAACCGAGAACTTCTTTTCCTGAAGTTTCTCAAAAAAAAAAAAAAGGTACTAGTTTCAGAGATCAGTGAAGCTCCCAATCCTGCTATAAGGAATTCCTGGCACAAGGCAAGATATTAGGTATTATTTTGCTCACGACAATGAGATGTCTTTAGAGCAACCTCTCCCGTTTCACTCCAGTAGAATTATAATAAGTTTGGTACAAAGAGATGTGTAGTGGAATTATTTATTTCATCTTCCCCTTTACTGTAGGAGGAATGATTCTTAACCGAGCCCAAATCCACTTGCATTCAGTGGTTTGCTAATCAAGCTACAGATGTCTCCTGATGGCAGCAATTATTCCTGGTAATCTTAATAAGCTTGTTACATTCCTTATTGTTATGAAAAGTTATATGAAATACTTTGCCTAATACTACACAGCTCCCGGGGGAATTACTTCTTGATCTGTTCTGGTTTGATTAAAGAGAATGATCATTTCCTTTCTTAGCAATATTTCTCAAGTTGTTGGCGGCTCATTTCCCTTGTCTTTTGCTGGCACTTTAACAAGTCTGACCAACTTTCTCACAGAGGTCACCTTTTCCAAACATTTCTAACTTTTTTTTGCTCTCCCTGAACTCTCCAGTGTCTTTGCTTGGTTTATTGCATGTTTTTTTTCCTCTCTTTCCCAGTGATTTATTCTGTCTGGAACATACAAGTTACTTACAACAGGGACTTGGTGCCGATCAGAACTTTGTGGGGTTTTGTTGTTGTTGTTACAGTTTGTTGCAGATGCATCTCCTTACATGGTACTCGAGGAAAAGCTTCACTTCAGTGCACAGAAAATACAGATTTCCTTAAAACAATTCACAGAATTAACAGAATGAGCCGAGTAACCTAATTAAGCGCAGCTTTGCACTTCCTCTCTTCTCTCCTGTGCCTTTGCACGTCCAAAATTCAATGAGCGTGCTATACAACAAGCAACATTACCCAGGGAATAAAGAACTTCATAGCATTTCAAACCAAATTACCACTTTTTTTTTTTAATCTGTATTTATTTTGTTCGCACTCCCGATCTATTCCTCCTGAAGCCTCCTGCCACAGGCAAAGAGGTGCACAGAAAGCACGTCAGTGGTTATGACTACTTCTCATGGCTTAGTAGATTTCCGGAGCATCAAAAGTTCACATGAACACGTGAAATTTGCTTCAGAATGACAAGCAATTATTATTAAACTCCAGAGTCAAATGGATTCCTGCCCAGCATGACGCATCATGGAAAGCAGCTGAAGTTCCTGACCAAGCCATTAAAACACCACGGTTTTGAAAAGCATTCAGTGACGATCCCATTTTTCTGACACTGAAACCAAAGGAAGCCTTAGGAGCACCTTCCGCACGAGCAGTTAAAGCAGGTAAATGTAGCAGCTTTTGAGTATCCCACCCAGTCGCTACGTCCTTCTGAGCTAACTCAAACGCACGTGAAAGCATAGCTGGCACGGTCTCTTTCAACAAAGCTTTCTTTGCAGGAACTGTTGATTTACTGAAACAAACTTTTTGCGGAAACACGCTGTTTCTGGTGAAACCTTTCAAGACCTGGGATGGCATTTCTGGCTGAAACCAGCAAGTCGGAGGAGCGGGTCCGATAGCTCAGCAACATGGCGAGACTGGCAAGGCCAGAATACAGGTCTGGGAGCCCAGACTGTCAAGCAGCCTTGCACGCAGGCTGCTAGCTATTTTGCAGCGCCTTTTCTGCTCTGCCTTTGAATAAAAAGAAATGCGAAAGCCTCAACATCTCATCGTCAAACAGAGTTCTTGTCTTCCAGTCTGTGTTCAAAGGGCAAATGGAAAACAACTGAAGTAGCAAAAAAGTAAGGAACTTGAGCAAGTTCACAGAATCCTCAAAATGGTGACTGGACCCTGGTGGTCTCTAGTCCAACCTCCCACGAGGAGGGTGGCAGGACCGCCACCGCCACTACAGCAGGTCACATGTGGCTTCCTTCAGCCGCGTCATGAACGCCTCCAAGCGCAGAGATTGGGGCCCCTTGGGGCAACCTGTTCTCCTGCAGCACCACCCTCCAAGGGAAGTCACTCTTCCTCATGTTCAACCTGAACCTCCCACGTGGCAACCTGTGACCGCTGCCATTTGCCTGCAGCCACCACGCCGGCTTTGGTTCTGCCATCTTTATGGCTCTCCTTCAAGCAGCTGGACAAGGCTGCTACTGGATCCCCCTCCACTCTCTCTCCAGGCTTAACAAGTCCCCTTGCCGAGGACATCTCTGAATCTAAGGGATGCCTTCCCCTCTTTGACACCCAAGAGTGAAGATGCCCAGACACACTCTGCCATTCCAGAAGAAAAGGCTCTACAGGAACGGTAAGCAGACACAGCTTGCACGATGGATTCATCCCTGACACGGGTGGCAGCGCTTCCCTGGTTGCCTTTCCTACTGCAAAGGTGCAGTCTCGTAACACGAGCTAACACAATGCTGTTCTGTTTTGGAGAGTGGTGTGAACTCTGCTCTCAAAGAAATATTTGTTCCAGTTCAAGCTTTGGCATTTTAAACAAGGGCAATTAAATGAACTGAAAATGCTATTGCAACATGAAGGCTAAAAATATAAATGCAAAATGTCAGGAGTCACTTGCAAGCAAAGCTCCTGGAAGAAATGCCCACTCACCCACACTGCACAAGCATAACGTCATCCAAGTGACAGCTTGCATTTTGAAGTGAGATAAACAAGTCACAATTCAGCCTTTTTTCTACTGCCAGAAGTTTACACCCACAAATAACTACATCAGCAGCAGAAGTGGCACCACTTGGAAAATCTCTGATCTGCATCACCAGGTAGGTCCCCAGTGTTACTGTTTGGTACAGACGTGACTACATACGGGTGTAAGTTTGTACCTACGAATGCTAAACCACTTCTAGTTTATACCACAGAATGTAAACTTCAGAAGAAACATGTGCAGTACAGGTTCATGAATGCTTTCAAGAATCTAATACTGTTCTTATTCTTGAAAAAAATTGAGTTTTAAATTTATAGCCTTCACCTGACAATAACAGCATCCTGAATATGCTTTGCTTTTTAAAATGCACTGAATGCTCAGACTTCAGTAAAAAAAAATTTATTTTCAATATAAAAGTGCCAAAATATCCACCAACATTGTAATCTATTCAACAACCAGCTTACTCTAGTAATCAAAATTGCAAGCATCTTTATTCACATCGTTAAATCAAATTCCTTTCACACGTTTCCACAGTAACCCGAGTCCCTCGAAAGTGGGAAATTCGCATTTCGATTGGCTGCTGTAGTCCATATATCCAAGTTCATGTAGGCACGGAAGGGGTTAAACCTCGGATAGTATTCCTGCTTACACATAACTGCCTGGTTCTCCACGTGGGTCGAGTGTTGGGTTGTGGCACTGACGGGACAGCAGCTTTCATAAACATCACTCTGAGGTGCCCAGATGGAACCAAAAAGTCCAGACATTGGAGACAAGCTTCGGGTGCTTGAGAGGTAGGGCTGTAGGGCAAGATAAGATCAGCATGGGAAACTGCAAAATGGACCATTTGCCAAAGAAAACGTGGAAATGTAGTACTAAATGGGAGGAAGCAGCATTTATGCAAAGAACTTAGCAAACACACAAGTAGAAAGCTGCACACGAGTTTACAAAGCAGTATGGTTGCAGAAAATATTACAGCAGCATTTGTGTGTGTGTGTGTATGTGTGCAAAGGCACTTCGCTAAATGAAGCCATATGAGTTTCTCCCTGCATGGCATTGACATTACTGTAACAGGAATACAATATTCAGTTCTGGTCAGGCTGTTAAGAAAAACAAGGGAGAAATGGAAGACACGCGAAGAGCACCATGCATGTTTTGAGAGTTAAAAGAGAAGGATGCCTAAGAAATGACAAGAAAAAGGTTGAAGTATGTGTCAAGTACTGAAAGAGTATGCACGCCAGGAGCAGAGAGGGATATTCAGTATGGAAGAGAGACTATAATTGGAAGCTAGGGAATTTAGTTAGAAAATTTCGAAAGCTTATAAAGAACCTCCTGGAGGGCAAGATGTGTTAGTCTGCGAGGAAGTCTCTCGGAGAAGGTCATGGAAGTCTTGGGACTTTTAAAACTGAATGAAACACTGAAATGTATTGTGGGGAAAAGCTCGCCAGGGAAATGAACTGAATTATCTAATGTATTTTCCAATCTCTACCTTCTGTGTTTCCTGGCATTCCTGAATAAAATATGAAATAAAGCCACGTCTATTTTAGGAAATGGTCTTCTACCAGTTTTGCAACTTTTTAACACAGCAGAATTTTCACTTTTGCAGCTGGAAATATTTCTTCCTTTATCAGGTTAGTTTCATTCAAAATAAACCTACCGTAAATAAAAAAAATTCTGAAATGGAAGATTTTGAAATATGAGCAGAAGAGAAGGTGATTACAGTTAAAGACCACCTTGAACTGAAGTCACTACACTGCACTATGGGATGACATAAACATGGCTAGTCTGGAGTGTAACAGGTCAAAGTCAGCATTCAGAAATCTGCACAAATCCAGCTTAAATCACTTGGATTTCCTAGCAAAAAAACCTGTCAAAGTCACTGACAGCAGCTGTTCATTCAGCTATACAATTTCCAAATCTCCTTGGGTTTTGCTGTCAGCACTTTTTTCTGTTCTACCCTCATCTGGAAAGGTTGATTTTAATAGGAAAAGGTCTCAGTAGACTACGTAAGTCCAAAATATTTTTCCATATGTAAGACGATTTTAGTCAATTTTGAAGCAAAAGGATCTGTCTTAAAATTTCACAAACAAGGTCCACTAACAACCTTGACCAACGGCTGGGAAAAAGCCACACTACAAACGCCAGCATCAAATACATACATCAGGCTACTTAAAGGATGCATGAAGAACGTGTGAGCAACAGGTAGGGGAAAGACAGGAACGCATGGGGAAGGTTTTGAAGAGGCACACGAAGGCAACGCCTCGCAGTGACGATACTCACTGTGGAGTTGACGTAACTGGCAGGCTCCCAGGTAGGTGGCATGTTGGCGGGCGCGTTCCAGGTGGAGGGACAGTTCTGGTCAATGAAGGCTGTATTCTGCACCGCTGCAGTACCCGGGAAGCCACTGGGGTAGTTCATGTTTTCTGCAGTTTATAAAAGCAGGAAGACAAAATAAGGTTCTTGCAATATCAACGCTACTAACACTTCTGTGGAGAAACACAATCTTCTCGGAGTGAGCCGGGCTGGAACCGACCTAAGCCTTCAGTGACTTCAGGCACCTTCAGGGCAACACAGCAGCGAAGCGTAACAATTTCTGTTAACAAGACTACCACTCCGTATTAGGGACCCACTAACAAATTGCTATCAGGATGACAGGATAAAGATTTGCCAATCTCTCTAATGGAGAACAGAGTCTTTATTAGCCACAGAACGTGCATGGCAGAGCCTACGCAGACTTCACTGCCAACATGCCTCAGTTCTAAGCACCCAAGGGATCTCCGTGCTGCCTATGGTACCGCAGCCTGACCTTTAATTATTGCTTAGGTAATGCTAAAGAATTCTAGGTTGCTGCCAGTGTGTTTCCCAAGCCAAGAAACCCTAGCCTGAAAGGTAATTGGTCACAAGAGGCGTTCTGTTTCACACACTGGAAAGCAGAAGTCTGCCAGAGGGGAAACAAAGAAAATTTGGGAAATACTGTGGTCACAAGCATTTCTCTCTATTCCCTCTCAGACAGAGTCCCGTATACTGGCTTTTCAGGCTTAATAACTCCATACGAAGATCAGCCTTCTCATCCACCACATGCAGACTTTATTACTACAGAGCACCCAGTCAGCTGGAAGCCGTAAAGTCCGCTTAAGCAATGAACGCCCAGATGTTTATAGGCAAGCTCAGCCTTTTGCTCTACAAAAGGTGAGAGAAAAAAAAATCATGCTCAGTGATAATTCATAAGCTTTATTTCATCCTACCTTCTGGGAAAGCACCGTATTCATTCATCTCTAGTGGACAATACATGTTGGAAAACTGGCTGTCACAAGCTGCATTCCAGTCGATGAAGCTGTCCCAAGAAAAAGAAAACTCTGCTGTCAGAAACAATTTACAGAACTTCTGAAAATTATTTAGAAATACTTATTTAATGTAAAGCTGTTGGATGCAAAATGCCTGTAACTGATGATGAGGCTTTTCACATTCCGCTTGCCAATTCTGCCAGTATCTACTCTGTGCCACTATGTAATCACAGTAATTCTCTCACTGAGCTCTTTTTCCTCTGGGACGATAAACAACTTGTAATGACAGCTACCAGAGCCCTGCAACACCTAACCGGGCTCAACTTCTTCCTCTGTAAAAAGAAAATAATTGTATTTCTTTCCCACAACCATGGTAATGGTAGCTATACAGTGAAATAATGTGACTTGAAATAGAAAAAAATGTAATGCATTCTCAAGCATTTGGTTGCTTGAGAATAGCAATTAAAGTGGGGATTTCTACTTTCCCTACCGCATGTGTTGAAGTCCCGTTAAACGATTATGTTTTCTAAACTACACATTAATTTGTAGGGATTACACTTGTTTTAATTAAAATAAATACAGAATTTCAAGAAGACTTTTCTGAAGTAATTCTTAAGGGTATGTCAGAAGTGAAACAGGCCCTGCTGTGCAGTGAGCCTGAAGAAGTCCAAGTTTGGACCTAGTCCGGACAAGGTAGGCATATAAAAGGATTTCATGTTGTGCTAATTCAGTTTTACTATTCAGGCAAGAAGTTATTGTAAGTTATCGCTACTACATATGAATAAATAATTACATGTAGTTTTGCGTATAAACTCCAAAGCGAGATGGGCATATGAAAGCAAAGTAGCCTAATACAGAATCTGCCCACAAATCACCATGTATTTCGTCTGACTTGAGAGTCAGAACGCTGGCCATTGCTCCCAATCATTAGGGCTGCAGGTTGTTGACATGACAGTTAGAATTAAGGTTAGCAAGCTGGCTGGGATCACAAGATCATCACTTGGGAATTTCTGTGTTAGCACTCTCTCTTTTTGGATGACAGGATATGACCTGAAGAACTGGCCGTATTTCACTGCTATGTGGTGGCAGAGTATTTCTTCTCCCTAGTTTGTGATGCATCTTACATTAGCAAAATTTGCAGTGTGGAGAGTCTAAAGTACAAGAATTACTCAAGTTCATTACTACAGGAAGATCAACCAAATCTACAGAGAGCCTCAAACAGTCAGACCAACTTGTATCCTTACACCACCTTCAAACTGGACTATTTGCCTTTATTTAACAATGTCTGTTCATGCCTTTTAACATGAGTACACACTGCATAACATACCCCATGATATACAGAAGCTATGTGTTTAGCAAGAGGTCAACGGACCTAAAAGCCAGGCCTTATGGAAAAGAAGTGGAAGAAATTAAAAGCTTTCCAAAAAGTATTTAATTAAATTTGAAAGAAGTTCTGGAATATCTATATATGAGCAGGAACACCAGTGAATTTGTCTTAGCAAAATTAATCATGATGTACTATTGGAAGAGCATAAACAACTAGAACCAAGATTGAAGCGACAGCAAGAATTTTTACTTTAACTATCACCTGCCTTACAAATATTATAAGATAAGCTCGAGTACAGTCCTCTGCATCACAGAAACCTGAACAAAGTGTTATCCATACTATTTACATAAAACATAACTTGCCTGTTGTGGACAGAGGGGGTTTCTTGGATCATGCACGGTATATTGTTCTCAAGGTTGTAGTTTAAACTGTTTGTCAGGCAGACTGGTTGGGCAGGCCACAAGTCTCCCGTTGGGTAAAGACCTAAAAATGGAAAAGGGAATGAAATGCAGAACAACAGGAAGGAGGCTCCACAAACTCTGAATATCACAATGACGCTTCATTCTTATGCTAGATAAAAAAATCCAGAATTACCAACCAATATTGGGGGGGTGGGGGAAATGAATGTCCACCTTTAAACAAACCTCAAAATTTCTATTTGTTAAAATATATATATAAAAAGACTTGAACCAAGAAGCTGAAATTCAACAAAACAGGGCAAGAAATTCCTACAGCGAGTCCTTAAGTCATCAGCCACCAGCGCCAAGGCAGCACCCTTCCTCATGGCAGGATGGATGGCAGAGAGGTGGATCCCCACCCCACCTCACCCCCACCCATCAGTCATTAACCATCTCTGAAGTCCAACCACACAAATGCAGCGGGAACAGGGTTGGGTTTTTAATAGACAAGAGCCATTCACAACCAAACAATATGTGAACTTGTTACGGCTGTATTTAGCCCCTAGGGCAGATATTCATTGTTCTGCTCTCTACAGACTGGGTGCCCTGACTGCCCACAGATACTCGGTTCCTATCAGCTCCGTGAGAACAGGCAGCTGGAGAAAGGAAAAAATCCAAATGAGCAGTTTCCATGAGACAACAGTTGCAAAGTTAGCTCTATTTCGTTATTTCACACAATAGATGTTATGAATATTGCCACCACGGAAAAAGTTTAATCAGCATTTGTATCCTACCAGGCACAGGTTAAACCTGCAGCAGAAGGGACGGCCAGGGGCAGGCAGCTCTGCTGCCCAAAGAACCATGTGTCCTAACCAGCTTTCAAACTGCACCTCACCACGTAGCCTGTTGCTTTTATGATTCCCACTCACGAAGTTATTATTACTTCCCTTTGAGATACAAACAATGAAAATTCAAGAGTTTTAACAGCCCAACTCAACCTCATTCATTATTGCCTTCAAAGAGAGCAAGTCCCGAATGTGGAAATTTACAGAGAAAAACGGTCATATCTGATTTGATGCCGAGATTCATTTTAACACAGCAACCAGCTCTCTTGATTTCCCAATTGCGTTACTTTCGGACACAAATCTGTGCAAAGCAAGAGGAGGAAAAAACAAAGAATACCTAAAATCTGAGTTGAAAGCCGAATGCTGTCTTCACACAGAAAAGACGCAGCAAAAATGTCAAGATTATAAGCTCTTGCTTGCTAACTTTGCTCTTAACTTGTTTAGAAGTAAGTCAAGTTCTAATAACACCAAGTCTATGAAGTTGGTGTTATTAGCAACATTACCGAAACTGCTTGACAAAGTGTACAAAATAAAGCTTCAGTTGTTAGTAAAGTAACTGACCTTTATTTTTGTCAGGATCTGCAGCTATGTCAGTGAAATTCGGACATAAGGTTTCAGGATATTGGGGGATGCTGTTCATATCTCTGCTGAATGAAAAGAAAATTTAATTTCTTAAGTCTAGACACTGTAATGTTTCATAATCCACAGTATTTAAAAGGAAATATACAGATGTAAAAAATACTCTAATGAATTTCCTGCTTTTTCTTACTTGGAATTAACCACTGTGCAATTTTTTCAGTTTTTTTTCCAATTAAAAGCCAGCTACTTAATCCACATGTAAAATGAATAAAATTAATACATCTTAATTACCCTACTTTTATTATCGAAGTATCAACTTATTGCAAATTAATTCAACAGCTCTTCTCTAAAACTGGAAAATAAGCTATAGCGCATGAAGATGAGTAGGATCTGTCATAATGTTTCAATGCTCCCAACAACTTTCAGACAAGTTTACTTTTATGTGCATGAAAACACACAGGCACACATGAACATCAATTTCATATTCATTGAATTCCATCAAAGAAACTACTCAATATGAATGGAAAGGGAACTTTTTCAAGCACCAGAATACCAGAGGAAAAGGATAAAGTTACTTCTGCTAGTGAAAACAGAGAGTCATGAATGAGAAGTGAAATGAGGACTCATAGCAATGAAAATTGGAGATGCTATCTCTACTACAGTAAAGTAGAAAAGAATGTGGGGGAGGGGGGAATCAATTTTCATGCTGTATATCCTAGGAGAACATTATTCCCATTAAAAGAATAACATCAACTTGAAAGTCTCACTCCCACCTTTTTTTTTTTTATAAACCATTACTACTTTAATATAACTAAGTGGTAATGGAAATGTAGTAAGTTGCTAAGATCTGGAAGAAATGAGAAATTTCATTTTTTCCCCAATTTTATTTTACATTTGGAAGCATTTATCGTATTTCCCCAGCATAATCCATTTTGCATATATCTTTTCATGTACTGAAGAAGATTATTCTTTTTCCAACTAGTAAGTACAATTAGATTATTACAAAAAATGGCAAGACAACAGGTAGGTGTAATTTATCAAACTGAGACAAGATTTCAAGTTGGTGGTGTTTCTTTAATGTCCTACAGGTGTAGATTCAAATTTTTTACCTGGTATTGCAGATGTTATGAGACAGATTTAAAGTGATAGGAGTTTCAGATGGAAAATCATTTTGTGAAATATTCTCTCCTAAAGAAAAGAATGACTGTGAAAATCAAAGATCCTAAAAAAAGAAGTATGCACAGAATATACATACACATAAATAGAATCATCAATGATGTTTATCAGTTTTTCTCTCAGACCGGAGTATCACTAACTGCAATAATTTCAAAGCCTGCTAGTTACATCCACATGGTCTTAAATGTATTTTATGACTTATAAGTGATTACTACACTCTTAATGGAGAGGTTCCTTGTTACTACCAAATTAATTTTGAATTTGAAATGACATATTTTTTTTTAAGAGGCATTACAATTTGAACAAACAGAAAAGTCATGTACACATAATTCGTCATCTACTAGATCGCAGGTTCGGATACGTCACATACTATCTTTTGGTAATGTAAAGTTTTATGCATACACAAATACATGTACATGTATGTAAGTAAATGCATATTTTTAAATTATTCAAAACAGCTTTTTTCAGGTACTCAAAGCTGGGTTTACTTGTGTCACTTCAGCACTTTCTTTAAAATTTATTTCTAGTGCTACATCAGTCTGGATAGTGATGGCAGTGACAGGGTTTAGGCTTTCAACTAATTTAATGATATTCAGGCATTCAAAAAACTGCAGTAATGAACCACAGTTCCCATTTCTCATACTAGTCAAGTGGCTCAGGTCTCCTGCCTACTTATGCCTCGAATACAGCTATCCAATCCCAGCATCCTCAGATCTGAACTGCTTTCACACATTCCTCATTTGTGGATTTCTTAAACAGCTATAACGTTTTTAAGAGAATAACACGTGATGTAACATAAATTCAAAGGCAGAAATTGCTTTGACAAGTGACTCTCAGTTTTTCCATCTTTCCACAAAAACTAATTGTGCAGCTTCCCGAGTGAGGAGGCTGACACTTTCTCTGTAGCCTGACAGCTCATCTTCATCTCCACAAAACTTGCAGTACCTTTTTTCCAGTACCAACTTCTTTAAATCCCTCCTCATGTTTCTGAGAGGTGCCCTGTAAAAGGCAAGTTACGTGCCCCATGCCACAGCACCCCTTTCCATTCAGAAGGAAGGCTGAAACTCTGCCCACTACCGTGTAGAGGTGATATTTGCAGAACTTACGGGATGGAAGAAAATGCCTGGCAGTAATCATGGGCTTTTTATCTCCATCCGAACTGCTGGTACTGCTCCAGCTACCCCAGCTCCCACGACTGGCACGAACGCTTCCCGATGAACTTCCACAATCTGAGCTTGAATCAGAACAAAACTTCTCCAAACACTTCTTTTTGGACCGTTGATAAAAGCTTTCTAAAGAAGTTGAAAAACAAAAACAAAACCAAACAAAAAAAACACCAACACAAACCATTTAAGAAAGTGTTTCAGCCGAAGATTCAGTGAAAAGTCATCTGGAACATGGATTTACATGGATTCTCTGCATTTACTAATAACAGGACAGAAAATAATATTTACTCATAGCCTCAAGATAAACGCACCAGCCCCTACCACAAGGAGCTTATGACCCACACAACATGCCCAGTACAATGAATGTGAGGATACCGTGCAGTTAGAGGCAACAGTTTGAAATAGGAAGCCCATACTGTTCTTTGAAATACATAGTTAATATCTTAAACACAAAACATATCCTGGCTGTAAGAACATGCATACTAAAAGCAATGGCAAACGCTGCAAGTAATGTATTCGTAAGTGACAGAGTCTCCTTTCTTCTTATCTCATCAGGGAGGCAAAGGACAATCCTATACACATTGATACCTTCCTTCTTCAGCCCTCCTCTTCCCAAAAGCCAGGGAAAACAGCTGATTAAAATCCTGACAGAAAGGCAGGAAACAAGTACCCGAGCTAGTGGTGGTTTTTAAAAATGACGTGCCTATTCTAAAGGTGGTCTTCGCAATACAGCTGCTTCAGTTAGTACCAGCTTTAATTGGAGCACACAAGCAGACTGTCAGTGCTGCACCCTGGACTGATGGATTATGGCTTCAGACCAGATTCATCTTCTGATTTGCACCACCAACCAACCTGGTGGAGAAAGCTTGTGGAGCACTTCAGAAGTGAGCAGGTATTATTTCAGGCACCGCATTGTGCCAGTCCTGCCATCTTCGCGTCAGGGTTCAAAAGGAGGAGAAGCACAAGTCTCTCAAGGAGGGAAAACAGCTCTACTGCCACAAAAACCACAGTACATTTCTTCCCCTGTTTAAGACAGTTAAGATTGCGTACCTGTTTCTCCTTGTATAGACAAGCTCCCAGCTTTCTGGTCTGCTTTACAATTTTCCCCATTACCCTGAGGACACCAGGCTCTTATTCCAATATTCGCTCTCAGATCCGGCCTTTCAAATTCACTGCACATATGCTTCAACTCGCTCTGCTCAGGGACCCTAATACAACCACACCGAAAGAAACACGTTTGCATTTTACATTTCAGCTGCATTTTTCATTTTCAGGCATTAAACATTTCAACTCACACAGCTATCGTGGCAGGATGTGGGACAAGGAATAGGTTTAGGAGTCTTATTCCCCAACTTTACAGAAACCTAAAAAACCTCTCCCCAAAATGCAACGTTCCATCACACACGTTACTACTTCTCAGGGGGAGAAACAAAACAACGCTTGTATGTTTAATTCCATTCTCTAATGCACTTGCAGGAGGCAATCAGATGTTATAGTGAAAAGCACAGTCTAACACTGTACGAATATCTAGATACACAGAAAAATATGTGCCCTATGTCTATTTCACTGGGATAAATTATAACTAGAATAAAACCATCATCTGAAGCAATCTTAAGCTTTTGCTAGTAAAACTGAAATGTCTGGATCCAATATCGTAATCGGGAGAGTATTATGGGAAAATGAATAAAACCCAGCTGTCAAGTTTCGACAGGATGGAAACGGTTACATCTTAACTCAGAAAGTAGCAACTGCTGAATCAGTTCAAGGAATAGACACCAAATTTCAGTATTTCACTTCCATTTTTTATCCTTCCTACCTACAAAGGTGTGCATCCTGCAAAGATTTACACATGTGCCGACTTCCCATGCAACGAACAGTAATTTGTTTATAATGAGTTATAACAGCCCCTTCAGGTTTACAATCTCCTTGTTAAGTCCACTGACCTCAATAGGACCACTCGCAATAAAATTTAAGTCTGTGAAGGCTTTGTAGGATCGTGACCTTAATTCAAAGGGCTGGGGGAGGGGAAGGAGGAGGAGGATTTTCTCCTCATAAGTGTTTCTATTCTAGCAGCAGTTTATAACTGGTATTTTTTAACAACAATCCAAATAAATTTAAAATACATGATAATTAAGAGTAGTTTACAGCTGACTTTAGAAATGCATTTAAACAAATCTCGGGGGTGGTGGGGGAAGTAACTTCCCAAGGTGCTCTCAATATTCTTTCCAGCCTAGTGCTGCTCTAATCTTTTTAATCACTACAGCAAAAACGCAAGCTGCTGCCTCTTTTCTGCGTTTTTCTCTTCCTCTTCCAAAAATACTAGAAGAAAATGGTCCCTCAGTTACTGAATAAAGCAGATGATTCTCCTGAAGGTGGAATCATTTCAATAATTTTGTTTTCCTTTTTTTCACTGAAGAGAATACACGACGGGGTTTTACCCACACAATACACAATGGAAAGGAAGCTACCCATCCAAACTTCAGAGACAGCAAATTCCAGACTAGAACTGAGAGCGACCACTGCTATGCAGAATGGGGTGTGTCCTATATACATGCAGATTTACAAATGGAAAAATATACTTTTTTTTTGCTGGTGTTACTTAGTACTGCATATTCTTAAAAATAAAGGCTCTGGCCAGGATTAAAGTGTGTTTATTTAAGCAGATAAAGCAATCCTGCCTAATGTACTATACAAAACCTGCAGAAACATGACAGCAACTCTGGATTTCTTCATGACTTGGTGAGGCAATACATACCTTGCAGATATATTAACATTCTTCTTCTTATTTTTTCTAGATGTTCTATTTCTATTCCAGTTCATATTTGGTACATTTCCTTCCTTCTTCTCCTGAGGTTTCTTCTTCCTATACGCATCTTCTTGCTAAAGGTAAAAACATGAGCTGAGACAATACATACATTATAAAATGAAGTTAACTCAGTAAATGAACTCCATTGGATTTTTCTAGCTAAATTTCTCTGGACAAAACAACCCAACCCAAATGCATAATTACTTCGTGATTTAGTGCCTTTCCACAGCACATTGTCTTTCCAGCACCATCAATTTGACCAGCTTTTCCAAGACTCTGTCCTTCAAGACACCAACAGATGATGAGAGAGAAATTTTTGAATTCCCAATGTTAGCATTTTTCCCCCTCACAGCATCTAGCTCTGACTTCCAGGGAAATAAAAAAATAGGGGGAGAAAAAGGAAAGCAGTCAATAAAATTCCCAATGTGCTAAAACCAAGAAACATCTGCCACATTTATGATCAGTTTGTGTGCAAGTTCAGCAGCAATAAATCCTCCCTTTCCTTAGCAGCTGGGGGGTGGCGGGGAGGCATTCATTTGAATTACAGCTGAGGAAATTATGGGGTAAGTTTACCAAGAAATAATAGTAATTTTAAAAAATGCAAGAAACAAACAGCACCATCAGCCACACACGGAAAGAAGTTTTTAACAACTCCCAAAACAAGACTAGACCCTGTCTTTTCTGACACATACTCCTCGAGCATGGTAAGCAATTCTCCCTTACACCTTTTTTGCCATGGGAATCCTATCCAGTAGACAGGACACAAACATAATCCAAATCCTTCGACTTACTAATTACCTGATGAAGTTCTTTAAGTGTTTTATGCTGCCTGCAACAAAGGTACAGTCTGCTGTGTTTATCGAGTTTAGAAACTAGGCGTGAAGAATGATCCTACTCAGCAGCTTCACAATCTGTTAAGGGGCTTCAGCCTGCTGTATTTTCATATGAAAATTTCTGATGTACAGCCCTGTATTTGGAGATCAGGTCTGCAAACGAAGGCCAATATGCCCATCTAGGACACCTCCCCTCCGGAGTATGTTCCCACATCTTTACTATGGCTGACAGCTGGCATTAGATTCCAGTATGTTTGCGCCTGCTCTAGCAATAAAGAGGAATACCTCTGGATATGAGACAGCACGTCTGCATACTTCCTCATTCATCTGATTTACACTGTTTCAGATCTGTGACTACGTAATAATCCCTACATACACATACATATCTATAGGTGTATACATATACAAATAAATAACAAAAGATCATTTTAAATTTGAAAAGCGGAAATACCACAATACAAACCTCAGAAGAAGTAATCTCCTCTTTTGCACAGCACGGAGTCTCTTCCTTAGGTCCTTTATTAATCTTTTTCTCTGTGGAAGGCTTTAGGTTGATCTGCTTTTTTAAAGTCTCACAGTTTTCTGTTTCATTCCTGAGAGGCACTTGCTGGCTATTCCCTACAATTAAACAGTAACACCAGTTTGCTCGGTAGGGGAATGGGCTCCCAATCATAACCACAATATCTTCTACCTTTCTTTAAAAACAGACGTGTTGCTTTCCAAAAGACTAGAAGACTAACCTCTAGGCTGATGATGCTGAAAATTTCAAAATCAAAAGCTAATGCTCTGTAAAAAATTTTATAGCAGTTGCAAAAAGTAGCTCTGTATCGATTGATGCTCATGGGCACAGCACTCCTAGCACATGCATGCATTACCCAAATCCTGCTCATCTCATCTGAATTTGAGCTATTTGGGTCCCAGCCACGCATCTGTAAGGCAGAAGCTGAAGCCAGAGAATACTGGGCTAAAAAACCTGCAAAAGCTGGGTGGGGAGGAGACTTTTCAAGAATGGGTAGATCAAAATAAGGACAGCCTTTATTTGCTGCTTTATGTCTCCTAAGTGCCCTCTGCATTCACTATGAAGATAAAAGGAGGTCATCCTTTCTTTAGGATGGGTTCCGCTTTAAAAATTCATTTTCTTGAGAGACTTTTGAGGAAGAAGAATTATTCTTGTGTAACAAAATCCAAGAGATGAAGAAAACAAGAGGAAGCCCGCCTTAACAAGAAGCTGAGTTGCCCAGTCGAGTCACAGTCCTCCGCCTGGGCCCTGCCAATGCTGGACAGGACAGAATTAACCTCGGCTCTGATCGGTTCCAGGTATCTCGGGTATCTGCAATACGTCCACAGTCATCTGCTACCAAGACTCGCGGCTGCACTGCATGAGAAATGCCATCACTTATCGCATCGAACTGGTCTTCTCAAATGGGAAAGGTACACCCAAATATTTTTACCGTTTCCTATCTACCAACCAACTACAACGTCCCAGCTCTGCGTCAGCCACCCTCTCCCCTCTGGAGCAGGCAGTCACGAAGACTGCAGAAGGAGCCCATGTGAATGAACACTGGAGACACCAGGCAAGTGAGGCTGCCAGAGCTCTAAAAAACGCTCTGTTGCTCTCCAGCACGCAAATACATGAGGACCTGAGGTCTTCAAGACGCCCCGTTTGTACAAAACCAGCTCTAACTATGATCAAGATACAAACACTGCAACATGGTACTTTTCAGACTTCCTTTATCCTACCAAACCTCCTGAAACGCAGAAAAACTCACATTCCTGACAGTGCAGAAAACCACAACTGCTAATCGACAATGTGGCAGATTACCTGTAGCGCTTTACCACTGAATACAAGTTACTGTCAGTACTCCTGAAACACTCGCTCAAGGTGGAAGTTCTGTCAATGAAAATAAGTCTAGTATCTCCCAGTTGGTTTATGCATAAACATGATTTCCACAGCCTGTGCTCAAAGTTACTTTCCTGTGCACGTAAATACATAATTCCTGATTATTTTTTTCCCCTGCCATCTGATCTCCTAATTCAAAGCAAAGAACAAACAACACTGCAGTTCAGGAGCACATGAAGAATGTTGACGTACTTTGCAAGTATGAGCGAAATTATCCTGCCTCCACCGGAGACAGCACGCTTGTACCCACTCTATCTCACAGATAACGACACAACGGGAAGCAGCGGGCCCAGGGCAACAACTACACGTTACAGCAGCGCCTGAAATCCCTCTGTGATGGCTCGCTCACTAAATAAACTCTGCCACAGCTACAGCAAATGCCAGTCTTCAGCATTCAACTACTTTGCCAAGCGCCCAAGTAAAGCCAAGCTTCCAGCGGACACATTCTCCTACCCTGCTCTCTATTTCCCCCAGGTGCTCTTGGGCTGCTCTTAAAATTTTGCGTTGTGAAGCTACGAGGTAAGACTTCCCAAGCAGCTTAGTTCCACAATTAAAAAAAGAAAAAAAAAAAAAAAAGAAAAAAAACAAACCAAAAGGCACAGCTATGCAGTTTCTGAGAGAAACGCTGATCTGCAGATTTCTACAAAATATAATTTCACAATACTCTGATGTCAGCTTTTGTTATTTTAGGTGGTTTTATCAGAGGAGTTCTGCATATCCAGTACTGAACGTGCTTGCTTGGTGACTCTAAAAATCAGGTATCAGATTTTCAGCGGACCTGAAAATCGCAAACTGCGGTGTTTCTTAATATTTGACAAGGGCACTTTGTGTCTTACAAGTAGATATATGACATCAATTATTTTAACCATTAAAATGCTACAGCACAAGCTTGAAATCTGTAAACCAATGCAAATTTATGATACAAATTTTAATGCAGGCTGTTTCTTTAGGAATGTAAACAGATAAATCATAGTGAACACATAAGAAATACCACATCTCCTTGTCCCACACAAAAGATAAAATCCGATCACACTGAACTCAACAGAAGATGTCACCCACTAATTTTGACTGACAGAAATTGAAAAAAAAAAAAAGTTACCACTGTTTTTCCTAGAAATTTCTTGCAGTTCCGGCTGTTGCTGAGGTGAATTTCTGGACAAGTGACTTTCAGGTAGTTTCTTGGACATCTTCACAGGACAGAACTCCTGTTCTTTGAGCTCAACTAGATTTTCTGAAGTTTTAAGGTTAGTTTCCTTAGGAAACATACATGTTTGAAGATCTTCCTTCAGATCACACTCTGAAGAAGTGTTTTTAATGAGAACTGTATTTTTCAGTGCACTTTCCTCTTTACCCAGAAAGTTTTCTGGAAGAGTTAAATTCTTGTTAACGTTCATGCCATTTGCATATTTTAGAGTTACCCAGTTCTCACTGACAACATCAGTGCAAATGTCCTCTTTTGGTGCTGAGATTTGGTTCTCCGCAATCTGATTTTGTTTCTCGTCAGTAGCTGCAATGGCACTGCCAGTTGCTGCGCTTGGTTTCTGCTTACTGTAGTAAACGGAACATTTGTGTTTCTTCTGAGAGTGGCTGTAGGTCGCAGGACTTCTCTTTGCTGCATTCTGGCTTCGGCTGGAAGAAGTGCCTACGGACAGGAAGCCCTTCCCTTTACCTTTATCTGAGGAACTATAGGAATCCATAAATGTCTTGCAGCTTCCCCTGGAGAAAAAATAAATTATTTGACATTTGTTTTTATCTACGAATATATCATGAATTGTTTTATGGGATATTTTTGCAAGAACAGAAAGGGGGGCATATTCACAAGCCGTGAAACTGCATTAGGTCTTCAATTTATCACATCAGCTAAGCACCCTCTGATTTCAGTGGGAGTTGAGCAAGGCTCTAAGTGTGTGCCCAGACTTCAAATACTTATATGCTTCAGTAGATAAGTGCCAAACTGACCACCCAAAAGGGTCAGATCTGAGGACCATTGATGTATTTTCCATTCTTTCCACGGCTGCCGCACATGGTGTATCCTTTGCTTCCATCACTCAATTTTTACCCTATGTGCTACTGACAATATACAAGATTAATAAACCCTTTGAATTCTTCAGTTTCTCTTTTGTGAAGATGAATACACACCACAATACCAAAAGCTCTCTGAAAGAGTTTGCTTGGAACACTATCTCCTCTAAACCAGCCCACAGCAATATCAAAATACAAACAGACAAAAAGAATCACTCCACAATAGACCAGGTACAAAAAAAGGCAATTCAAAAGAAGAAAAAAGTATTTTTACTTGTAGGAATCAGAGCTGATTACGTCAACAGAGTTGCTGTTCTGCTGCGGTGAAGAACTAGGATTTGGCCTCTGTCGTGATTTCATGAACTCTGCTAGAATATACTGGGCTTGCTGGAAGGCTATCAGAATCACTCCGAGCAGGGACAAACTGCCAAATTAAACAACAGATACTGGTGTCTACAATTTTCAGGACAATTCAGTGAAAGAGTTAAAAAGCTTCTAACAAGATGCACTTTTCAAATATTTTGTTAGTGAATTCTAAGTAAGAAGACAGATGAGAAAACTCAAAATACAGTTTAAAATAAGTAACGGTTGTAATGGTCTTGTCTTTTCCTTTTTTCCTTATAGCCCTTGCTAGTTATTCTCTCAATAAAATAACTCAGCCATGAGCTTTACAAAGAAAAAAAAAAATCTAACAAACAAAAAATCCATTCTGAAAAAGCTAATACTCAATTTGAGATTAGAAGTAGGTCTCACTACCACACAGTGGCAATATATCATAGTATGACACTTACCAGTCTTCTGAGTACCTTCTCTTCATTCATGATAGTTATGTCATTATTTTGATATCTACTTTATACTGTCTCTTTCTTTTCCTAGAGAAAATGCTGGCATAAAATGGGCTACAAATGGCACCGTACTTCTGAACTAAAAGTGAATCTGCAAAAGATCCTCTCTTTCTCTAAGGAGCAGAACCCTTAATTGTTGTCCTCTTAAAAGCAGTTTACCACGTGCAAGCAATGAGGCAGCTAACACAAGCCAAATCATCTTTCTGGGGTAGCCTGTTCAGCAGAGTGCCTAGCAAAAGCTGACAATAAACACGCATTTTTTTTAACAAGTGAACGGCTGAAAGAAGCAGAAGGAAAAGCAGGTCCTCGCTTGGTTGTCTGAAACGTTATAAATAAAATTCATGTTAATTTTCCAAAAATACTTAAAGACAACCTACCAGTCTGCTCAATTTTATTTATGACATTCAGATACTAGTATGTTACATGTGCGTCTCTACTGCGGGGGGAGTAAGTCTTCTAGCAAGGGGAGTATCCATGGGGTATTCCTGCGGGGGTATCCTAGCCCTTTTTCTTTGCAGCCTTAACATGGAAATTTATCAGAAGGAGCAGCAGGAAACGCTTGACAACACCACCACCAGCTACTGCATCACACCTAAGCTGTCACAGCCAGCTGGCAGGACTTTCGGGGGGCAGAAGCAGTACAGATTTAGGCCCTATCACGGCTAAAAAGTCTAACAAAAGCCAAAAGTGCTTGCTGATCTTTCACTGGCAGGTCCCCTTCAAATTGGTGCAGGGCCCCTGGAAGCATTACCTTACGAAGAGGACAGTGAGCCTCCAAAAAGACTCTTCCCAGCTGGGTCCCGGCACCACGTCTGCACACAGCGGTAACAGGTGGTGAGGAAGAGTCACGTTGAGCGTGAAGTGGAACTCCAAATCAGCAGCAGTCACCAGCGTAAGCTCCCGGATTACCCAGGAAGAGGTAAAGTCAGGAGTGAATCTGGCAGAAAAAGCAGACAGAGCTGGTGTTATTTTCCCATTGCTGGGCTGAATTTCATTTTCTGAAGTTGCGCTGATACCAAAATATACAAAATAACTTCTGATTTAATAATATGGAAAAAAAGACAATGAAGTAAGTGACCACTGTCTGCTTAGACTATGCAGATGGCATTAGGACCTAACACAGGTACGACTCTGAGGTCATCTTCAAGCAGTAAAATATGTGTTTTTATTGTGACTCTTCACAGTACTCTCGTTACTGTGATTCGTTTTCCCTTTCTCAAGGAGGTGCACATGATCAACTCATGTTAACCAAACCACTCTTTACCAAAAGCACAGCTGTCAAGCGTACAGGCAGCATTACTTCAGAAAGGGCCAGGTACTAGGGCAGTCCAGAACAAGGCTGGAAAGATAGGGAAAGCAGAAGAAAACATCATATTTGTCTCTTCTTCCTTTTGTTCCCTGACCCATACCATTATTCTATTTGACTGCCATGGGTACTGCTAGAAGGTACGACTTGCCTTTCGAATCAGTAGTGGTGATACTTGTTGCATGTGAAACCGCAGTTACTGTAATACAGCATTATTAACTCTACTTATGTTTAAGTCATGACTTTCACGCAACAGGATTTTAAAAAGAATCAGTTTTAGACTATGGCAATGTTAGGAAAACACGACTAGATTGTGGTCAGGCTCCCTGCAACAAGCAAGAGAGTAACAATCAAATAAAAAAAAGCCAGTGGCAAAGCTTCTTACTCTTTTATTGCAAAAACTCTGTTGCTTTAGTACTTCATAATGCACGGACAAAAGCATGTATGCTGTTTTTTAAAAAAAATGGAGTCTTATAAAGAAACATTATTATAATATCAAGTTGTTCGTATTATCCTTACTGAAAAGGCAAAATGCTTATGAAATTTATATTCAAAGCTCACCAAATTTTGTATGTGGGTGTGCTATTGGAGTGTTTGTTACTGAAATTAATGATTTCAAATTTCCACTTAAGTTAATTTGTCAGCAAATTTGTCAGTGCTTACACAATGCTGATTTCTCGTGATGAGTTCTGAGCCAGGAAAAATTCCTGACAGTCTAACACTTCAAATCCATATCCTTGGCAACTGTAACCATTGATTTTCATTGATGAAATTGTTATAGGAAGAGGTCCAATGTTCTCTACTTTGAAGTTCTTCGTAATGGATAGAATTTGCTTGCTGTCTTTCAGTTCTTAAAGGCAAAAAAAAAAAAAGAATAATTATTTTACTTAAATTTTGTCCTTAAATTTTTTTTCTTATGTTTATAAATAAATTGCTATTTTTACTTTCAATCTAATAAAAAATTCAGAAGTAACCGGCATTTTAATACAGACTGTTTTGCAGTACTATATTTCTATAATTTGTAACTATGCTCCGTCAGTGTTTTGAGAAAACAAAATCTACACCTCTCATGACCAAGCTCTTCAGCTTCTTCTATTTCAACATTCTGTTTACTTAACATTACTGTACCATATCAGTACCGCTACGGAGTAACGCAGCCAGCTACAAAATCAGAGACCTGTTTCTTCTTACTCACGTCGTCTGCAGTCCATTAGTGTAGCTTCTGGCACCTTGAATCGAAGAGATCCCCCTGCACCAGGTAGTCTTCCCCCTACTTTAAGCAATTCTTTGGCTCCAAAGCCTTCTACACTGACCATGTCCAGAACAGTCAAGTTGTTTCTGCCATAATATAAAAATCAAGCAATCAGCCACTAAAACGCAAATGAAGTTTGCAGAATCACGACCTTGCTATCTAGGTGCCAATCCAAGACAACAGTGTTTCAGTAACAGAATCAGTGGCCACACCTGGATAGGTTTCCCCTAAATACAGACAGGATTACTCCAGACCCAGTCACCAATGAATTTCACAGAGTGAAGGAGCAAGCTTTGTGTCCACTGCCCCCAGATGACAACAGTGCCACCTAGTAAAAATGGTTGCTTCTTCCATAAACTCTCTTTTCCTCCAGAGATAACCAATGTGTGGCTGCACATTCAACTCACTGGATACTTGCATCCTATCATTACAGAGTTAAGTTGAAAATCGCAAAGCCGCCCAATGTGTTGCTCTTGACTCAAAACTGCCCACAGATCACATATCAAGAAAAAAAGGCTCTATTTTTTAATGACTTGAGACATAAGGCACAAAGACCCTTGAAATAATTTTTATTAAACTGGAGGCATTCTGACTTTCAAATTTTGACCATTTGTCGTTGCTCCAAGATTTGGCAAATTAATTTTTACATTGAGTTGTCTGATTCTCACTTACAACTGAAACTTGGCTTACCTGATTAAAATAAGGGAAGTTACTCTTTTGTAGTCAACCGGTGTAAAAATTACACCAACTTTTCTGGTTTCCAGTGGCTGTAAACTTAACCAAAGCAGCTCAGAACTGCATTTCTTGTTGGTGAGATCCTCTTGATGTGCATTCTGTTAAACAAAAATGCACTTATTCACAGAAAGCATGTGTTTAAAGACTCAATAAAAAAAGCGCACTACATCTTTACCTAGCACCACATGAGGTATTTTTGGCAAGGTGCAATAACTGCCAACTAACTTGTTATACAAAAGTCTTTCAATTTGACAACCTAAAACATAAGATAAAGTTGTTTATTTGAGTAAAAGTTCGTATTACTGCACTTATTGCTATGAGGAATGTATTACTTCATTTTTTAAAACAGCTTTTATTTGCTCAGATGGAAAAGGATATAGTGTCTTTCCTATTCAAAGAATCCTGAAACACTTCACAACACAATGAGAACTGACAGTACACTGATTGCACAGGGAAATGTGGCAACCATTATACCCTCAGCATAAGACTTGCAACTTGATTTAAGTGAGAAAGGGACTGTTGGCAAATATGTTGATCATTTGAGCCACTGGAAACAAGCCAAAATGAACTCCCTACCATATTAATTGAAGACCAGAACTACCAGAAGTTCACCGAGTCTGGAAATAATGTAAATTTTTTGTTTGTTTTCTTCGATACTACTGTTTATTCTTTTTCCCATTAAAAAAATGAAAATAGCCCTAAAATTTTCTCTTCCAGAACGGGGGTGGGGGGGGGTGGGGGTGTCTCCTCTTAGAAAGGGGTGATCAGATACCGGTAACAGTCAAAACAACCATAATCATTACAAAATGGGCTCTTGCTTGGTTGTTTTTCAATTCACGGCTGTTGTACTACTGGCTTTTTTGATCTTCTCCAGTCCAAAATGTTTTTATTTTTGGCCTATTTTATGAAAAAAGAACATACAGAGAAGTTTCAGAACCTGCATTTAACAGTCAATATTTATTAAAACCAAACCACGTATGGCATTTGCAAACTTCACCCTGTTGCTCCCCCTACAATGAAAGATAAGCACGCACTCAAATGTGAGCTTAACAATTCATTACACATGTATATTAAGTGACTAGGGAAATGATGACAAATTCAAAAATGCAAATATTAACAACTAGTGATTTGGTTAACAAGCCAAGATCTGTCTCATACGTGCTGAATCATACATGTTACTCCTAGCTCTTCAAGCCTCTAGTGAAAACCAGGGATTACACACACTGATGTAGAGATCTACCACTATTTTTCCATTTGGTCAAGAGGATGGTGTATGGGACTGTGGAAACTCAGTCCTACCCATGTACTAGTGGAGCTACCTTCTCTTTTTCAGCATGTGCCTACAGGCTAGGATTTATGGACTGCTATCTCCTCTCTTTTAAAACAACCCTTACAACTGTTGCCAGAAAGGAAAGGTCAGCTTTGATTAGTGTGGCAAACAGTCTTTTCTTTTTATAAGGCACTAATCTTTCATTAAGGTCTTAAAGCATGTGTGCAGAAACGTGCATCTACATCGGACATTAAAGATGTGGCTGCCGCATGCCCAAACAGCAAGAAAAATAAGTCAATTCCAGGCTTTTGCACAAACTAGAAGTTTAAGAAGAATTGTCTGGGTACCCTGGACAGTACTCTGGTTGTCAGAAGATGGCAACATCCCTGATACAGCACCTTCTCTATTTCTGTCATCCATGACACAACACCTCAGGGTACAACTACAGCTCAGCACTGGTGCGACACAGCCGAGTGTTACCACACTCGTGTTAAAAATGAGGCAATGGGAACCAGAAAGCCATGACACTCCAACCTGAATCTGGCAGTTGCAATGAGACCGAGGTGAAGTGTAGAAATCAGCCTTCTCTTTCCTTGAACTACCGGACAGTATCTCCCTCTACTGAAAAGATTACAAGCTAGCTTCTGACGTCACCGACTCAGAAGTCTGACACTTCATGGTCAACCTGGGGCTAAATATAAGTCCCGACAGAGAATGCAAATGGTGGCCTCTTTGACACGCACACACATGCATGCAGGCATGCACACACTCCCTCCCTATAGCTGTTCTCAAAACAGACTCAAACTTTAAAAAAAAAATTAACTGCAAAGATAAAAGCCTGACAGAGAATCAAGAAAACACTATTAAATTGCTTTAAATAGCACTTGGGAACAACTCAGGTGTAGTGTAGCTAGAAAAAACTTTTTCTAGTGTGTCAGGCTATTTCTTCTATCAAAATTAGCCATCTTACCCTGTGAGAACATTCATCCATGAGCCTGAATTCAGTGGTTGTGAAATTAATAGCTTGCACATTTATGTCGAACCTAAATAAACCAAAACAAAAAAATCAAGCACTTCAAACCTAGTCTGTCAGAACTACATTGACTTATTTTGACATGATGGCATTTATTCTTAAGTAAAGATTACTTTTACAGTTGCATTTTGGCTGATGTGAAATACAGTGGAAATGTGGGTTTGCATTTTAACACAATATACTACAAATCAGTTTTACATGGATTCCACGTATTAGGAAAACAGACAAAAGGCTGGGCATTTTATATCTCTCAGCATACAATATTGCAAAAGATCACAATCAAGAAATACAGTTTCTAAGGCACACAAACACAAATGCCCCGAAGCTTCTTCTGCCCACATAACTTAAGAAATAATCATTATCAAGTCTCATTAATTTACTCAGATAGCCCTCTTTCTGCCATGATTTGTTTCAGACAAACTCCTATTTTCTTTCACATGCTTTGCAAATCAAATTCACTTACAGCAGCTGATTATTTGCCTGAGAGCAAATCATAAGAATTTGACATTAAGCTATTAAAAACAGACATAAGAAAACCAATAGGTAAAATTTAGATTGTAGAGGATTAATGGACCTTCAGCCACTGAACTGGAAATTCACTTGTCACAATTTTCTATGATGTTAGTTTAAAGAGAACCAGTTAGTGGACATGATTTCTGGTAAACCTAGAAGATCTGCAGAAACAAAAGTGTGCAAATACAGAGAAAATGCAATTTCAAACCACTAAAAAGAGTCTACGTGGAAACTATATTTAGCATGCAAACAGATGTCGTTATTAACGTGCATATATATACACACACATATATACGCACATACACATACGTATGTAAAGAAATGAAGTTAAGGAAGCAATTACACAGGGATTTGGACCCCAAATAAGCAAGTTACACTTAAGCACGTGAGTAGTCCCACTGGCTCCAACCAAGCAAATAGTCCTAGCGACTACACAGTTTTTCAATATTAAGTGTGACAGCCAGGACTTATTTTGGTGAACTTCAGCCCACCCCACCATGACGCTTTATACTGTTCATCTAACTCTTATCTAGAGTTCTCATTAGATCGTCTCAGTCCTAAAACAGAAAGTTTAAAACAACGTAGAAACATTTGCTTAGCTGGACCTAAACATTTACTGTAGGGTTCCTGGCTCTGGACCTGAATTTTTCTTCCTGGCTCTTGTTTCCTCTTCCTCAACCAGGATTTTTACCTAAGAAAAAGCTAAGCAGAAATTTTTTTGGGGGTGGGGGGTGGGGGGCAGGGGAAAGTTCAGTTACCTGCCTCCTCACTGATCAGTCTACAGACTCTGTGTACTTGCCAACCAGCCTTGCAGGGAGATGCACATCCCCAATTCTGCCAGTTGCTCTCCTCACCTGGGCAGCTTGCACAAGCTCGCACTAAGCCTCAGATCTTAAAAGATGACCATTATAGTTTACGGCTGGCAGACATAAACCTGCTGAAAACGTGCTCAGTTTGGTTTTATCAATGATCAGGTACATTACAAAGTCATGCATCATACAGGGAGCTGCTCTGAACATGATTATATCTTCCAAAATGGGTCAGAATATTGTCCCTACCGAAGTTACACTTTGAAAAATTTAAACAAACAATCAGCAACAAACATTAAGGCATGGCAAACAGATCTTTTTTAAAAGGGAAAACAGTATCCTGAGATAGTAATACTCATTACCATTTGTTGAGCAGACTCAGTGAAGCTTGGGGATCAGGGTAGTAGGAAAGAGGCAGAAGCTGCAACGTAACTGGGAAGGATGAAGGGTTTCTTAGTACGAAATATTTTACCTAAATAGTTTGGAGGGGAAAAAAAAAAAGTTAAAAACTACATACTTGAGAACTAGAAGGTAAAATAATTCAGCACTGATAATATGATCTGCACTTTCAAGGGACTTCAACCTGGCTTCTGTCTTAATGCAGTATAATCGTGTGTGCGCAAAACTGCATGGAACAACAGGACATGTCATCACAGCGTCATCATTTGCAAAAACAGCTAAGACAGCATGAAGAACCAGATGTGCAAAAATAGAGACTTCCCCCACCGCCAAACAACCCTTTCATTTGGATTTTGATTTACACAGGCAGACATGAACAAAGCTCTTCCAAAGAAGAAGGTGAAGTTAGTGAGGTGCCACCCTTTCTTACAGAAGTCTGAGTGCAAGAAGGTTATACACATACACTATAATGACTGACAATTATATGGCATAAATGGAGTATTAAGGTAATTCACAATATGTGCATATGAAAACTATCTCCATATGACGGGTTCTGGCCCAGGCCAGGTTAGTAGCAACTTAAATCTGACAAACGAGAAAGAAACAACCATCAGTGTGGTTGGAAGACACATTGCCCTGCTGATCTCTCAAGCGTTCTGTCTCTTGCAAATATTTTACACGCTTCTGTTACATAAGGCAGTGGCACGAGGAAGGCCATCCCATAACCACATGCATTATTAATGACAGTACATCCTACCCCTAGTCCCTTGTTCAATTATTTCACCACAAGCACGTAACTTATACAATGATGCAAGGAAAGCTTTAATCACCACAAACAATTGTTATTTAAGACTATACTGCTTTACCCCTCTCCTTGTATTAAAATATTACAACTAGGTAGCTAGAGAACTTATCAAAGAGCCAAGGGGATACAAATCCGGTGTTTTAAATCAGACTTCAAAACACTGATCTACAAGCAGTATGAAAATGTTAAGCATCACCAAATATTAACCACAGACTGTTATTTAAACAAGCTAAACATACACCAACGCAGAAAAAGTATACCAACAACCATCCTCACCGTACTACTTTTAACTGCTGTGGCACTGAAGTTGAGCGTAAGGCCAGGCTCTGTAGTCAACCGTGGCAAGAAAAAGGCAAAGAACTCCTCTTCAGGCGTCTTCTGGTGAATAAAGCGAGCCGATCCTAAAGTACTTCTCCTGCTTTATTGGCAAAACCAGAAAGCTTTGTTAGTTTTCCTTTTTTTTTTTTTTCCCAAAGAACAAAAAAAAAATTATGACTTGCCAGGACCCACAATTACATCAACTAATCTTTCCTTGAAATGTTCTTCACAAAATAAAGCCCATAAAGCTGTAACATAGTAGTAGAGAGTCAGTGTGTCTTACGGGCATTCCTTCAGTCTCCACTTTTACACCTGCAACATGACTGTGGTTTTCACAGCTCCACCTCCTTATTCTGGAAGGGACTGATGTCACTGATGCACCATCTCTACAAGAATTGCTCAGTCACAGTGACTGCTTCCTTCCCAACATCCCCAGCATGCAGTATCCATTAGGCCAGGGACTAAAAACCTTAAAAGCTATTCAAAGACCCTGATCCTGAAAAGACTGCCATGCGACCTGTTGGTGAAGGACTCGTGCAACTCCATAAATGATCTGGTAAAACATGCTTTGGCTGCTTTCACTCTGGGCAGCTGTAGTGGGATTATTATAGTCAGAACATTATTTACAATCTAAAGTTCGAGCATCTGAAACGTTTACTTATAGCTGGCAGTGCCTTGAAATGGAAGCTGCGGGTGTCTGGGGTGCTCTGAAACTCCAGGTGCTTCGATAACTGAAGTGCAGAATGGTCAAAAATGTTTGTTCTATTTAAGAATACTTCAGAACAGAAATATTCTTTCTTACAACACTGTACTGGCTTGAATTAAGAACCTCAACAGATTCTGTACAGACCTGCAGGCTTCCCCACGTCTTATTTTTTGCCATCTTTCATAAAGTTCACTTGCAAGCTCAGAATCCACATCCCAGGCAGAACGGTCCAGAGAGAGACTCTTCTGCCAAAGCAGATTTGCTAAAACGATAACAGATTTTTCATATTTTACAGAGATAACATTTGCTCCTTTCATCAATCTACTTCTGAACATGAGTAATCAGTATCTGCAAAGGGTCCTGACACAAAAATTAAAAACGCAACCCACCTTGTCCCTTCAGAGCAAGCATATGTGAGGGTATATACATTATTGCCCGTATCTGGTTTGCTTAAAAAAATGCATCTGCAAAACCACTGTAATTCTACATGCAAACAAGAGCACACAGGTTTTGTGTGCTCTAGTAAGCCCTTTTTACTGTTGCTATTGCTAATGGATGCCATTGAAAAGTCATTATATTATCAGTAGTCTTTACACAGAACACTCCACTGATGCCAATAAAGTATCAAGATCATATGCTATTCTCTAGATAGTGGTACAAAATTATAATAGCACAGCACAGCAGGGAGCAAAACAAATCCCACAGTACGGTGTTTTCATTTTAGCTTCTCTTTTTGAGGTGCTGATAATTTTCTCAAATTCTTCTTAAGATAAAATTGCAAGGTTTTATGTCAGTCTAAAGGTTAATGCCTTTTAGAAAGTTAGACATATTGGTTCAAGCATTTTCACATAGCAGAAAGGAGTTAGAAAAGCAGGTTTCTTTTGAAAGAAAACGAAAATGGCTTATTTTGAAAGCCCGTGTACTTTATTTTACAATCCTTAGTGTTTAAAGTACCCAATTGAGACTGATGATGACCGGAATAATCCAGCTACAAGTTCTTTGGGTCAGTATTTTCAGGCTTGCGCATTAGACTCCTCTATTTAACAAATACTAGTATCCTAAGTTAGAAGGCAGAATACCTGTATGTAAAAAATGATTATGTGTATTATTAGAATGGAAACAAAGTAAGCAACGAGGACTCACTTGTATCAGCAATATTCCTTTATGTAGATTTAAAAAAAACAACAAAAAAAAAACCAAAAAACCCAAACAAAAACCACACCACGTGCTTCTAAGATCTGTACCTAAGTGTGCTCATGTATCAGTAATTCTTCAAGCCACGTGTTTCCCTATGTCACCTCAGTTCTCCTTTACATTTGACTGACTGTTACTGCCTTCTTCATATCCTCACACGAAAATGCTTTTAGGAAAGCATTATCTTAAAAACACATTCAGGAGAGCACTCATTTAAACATTTAAAGCCTATGGTACTCAGCTGTCTACTGAACTTCTTTACTGAGCAGAGATTTAAAAAAACCACTATTCTGAATCAGCTTTCATCAGAGTCAACATTCTTCAGGCAGTATCATGTCCATTTAATACCTAACACTGCATTTTGGTAAATGCCAGCCAGGTACTTAAAACAGCTCCCAGCAGTACAGTATCCGGAGATAGATTCCTCAGTTCCAGAAAGAGTGAGACCCCTTCTTTCTGTTGCACATGATAGAGCGTTAAGGATGCTGTTTTATAAGCATGATAAATGGTCTTTTGCAGAAATCTATGAAATTAATGCTGTGAGAGATAAAGAGAAGGCCTTCAAATTTAACTCTGGCTAAAGGCAGGATATTGGTCAACATTTTTTTTTTTGTTTTTCAACAAAGACTTCCCAGGATCTAGACCCAGATTATGCACATTTTCTAATCCCTTTCAGCTAGTTGACAATTTTATCATTCTACCTCAACATCTAAGGAGAACGTGCGTATGAAGAAAGCAAGGAACAGTACGCCACCAATGAGAACTTACAGAGGAGTTGCAAATATTAATTCCAAAACAATGTTTCAAAACAGAACAATAGCTTAGCACATGCTATGGAATTAGAGGTCTGAAATACTGCACAGTGTACTCAGTACAGGTTACTCGAAGCCATTTATATACTCCCAGAGAAGGGGATGTTTTTAAAAGACATAAAACCAAGTACTTGTATGAACAATCTCTATATTCTCATTACAAGCCCTGCTACATAAAATGAATTTTCTACAACAAAACTACCGCCAGATGCCTGAAAAGAAACCAAGACGAGCCTACCTGAATCAGATTTTCCCAAGTAACACTGAATATCACAGTGGGCAATTGCTTCAAAATTAAGATCTCCCTGCTGGAAAAACAAAACAAAAACTACAACTGACCATATGACAGAACAACAGGACAAATTCCAGCGTCTCAGTGCGTAATTTAGATGAGTCAAAGAGGAGAATTAAGGTTGCCTGGAGAACTGCAATTTCCATTGCTGTTCAACTCTGGGGGCTTAACTTCTCAAGCTACAGAATGGTTTCACAGAGTGGTCTGGTACTGAGATTTTCTTTCAGGACTAAGGGACAGATTTCTGGCCTAAGAAAGAGGCCGCTGCAGTTTGGTTTGGAGTGCATAATCATCATTCAACGCAACTGAATACCATACCTTGGACACAGTCGAATATATCTGCAGAGGTATTTCAAACATTACGCCCACATTTGTGGCCAAACAAATACTAGAAAGCACATTTGTTACAGCGTCTTTCACACTGAGCTTCAAAGAAAATACATTCCAGCAGCCTGGAGGTAGAGTCCAAGGTTCGGCAAAGTTCAGAATCTAGAAAGAACCAAACAACAACTGAATTAAAATTGGTACAATATTTTTGGTGCAAGCGGCACCTTGAAGAATGTAAACTTTCTCTTCCATCATGTTTTTGGCATTATGACACACACACATGTGCGCGCAACTGATCCATACAGTGCACATATGTAAATCTCCTATCTAAATATACGAAGAGCCAATTAGATGCCTACATCACGTGCTCATTCATAAACCAGATTTGTCTGGTTTGAATCAAGCAATTGCGCAAGTAAATTATTGGCTTCGCCTACTAAACTTCAAAGCTCATCTATGTACAAAAGACTTCCACTACAGCCTATGAAGAAATGCTGAATCCTATAGAGCACAAACACTGCAACAATTCTGAGAACAGAGCAATGGCCTATAATTTGATGCATCTGTAGCTGCAACTCAAATGGAGGAACAGTTGCTAATACAACAATACAAAAAGAAGCCGGACAGTGAATAATGCCTACTGAGAGAGTAAGCTCTTCAGCACCTAACAGTTACAGCGAACATCGAGTTCTTGAAAGACTTTATTTTGTATGTCAAAGGATCATATCCTTAAATCAAAGACAAAACATTGTAGGAAGCAGGAAAAAAGCTTACCTTTAAAATGTTCTTCATTTCTCTGGCTATGAAGACTTCATTCAGTTCAATGCTGAAGTCAAAATTGTTTGTAAACCATATGGACCAAAATCCTGAAGTATTATGATGTGATTCTATATGAAACAATGCTGCAGAAGGATCTATGTCAAAATACCTGTAAGTAAATACAGAAGAAAAATGAATACAACTGCAGTTGTCCTTGAGCACACATAAGCGGTCTACACAAGAGAAGGTAACTGTAGTATTCTCACATAATAAGGCTCTTTTAACGGTTTAAGGAGAAAGAACAGAATTATTTCCTTTGGAATAGCTACATATAATATCAGAGTACAAACTGACACGAACAATACAGAAGAGGTAGGCAGGTAATCACTCTACCCTCTTGCTATGCTATAGTAAAACACTGCTGACTGCTTTGTGATATGGTAGTTTGGATGAAACTGGCAAAAGAAGACTGAAGAAATGTCTTCGCACTTTTTCTGTAACTATCCTGCTTCTGTGTTGGATTAACAAGGATCGCGGAAATTTTATCACTGACTCTAAGCAACATTTATATTATATCAGCTGCTAAGGCATATCTTTTTACTGGCTCCTGAAATTCTTCCTGGATAAAATACAGAACTATTGCTTGAAATGTCACAGGTCTGTTTTGGCAAATGACACAGCAACAATAGGAAGAAGCTTCTTCACTGTCCTTGGAATCGTTCAGTGACAAAGCAAGCTAACCTCACCACTTAAAATAGGGTACAATATTCTTCTTATATCAGTGAAAGTTAACAAACAAAAATCCACTGTCAACTTACCCTTCCATCACAGGACAGGAAAGACAGGCTTTTAGTGTTGTACTGCCTTCCAAGAGATTATTCTTCTTCTTGTCAGCGTAAGGACTTTCACTGTCACAGGATGCAGCTGCACAAAGAATAGACATACAGGAGAATACAACATCAGCCAGAACAAAAGCACATCCATAGTGATTTTCATGTGAGGACGTGAAGAACACTACAAAGGAGAACATTTGCTGGTCCAATTCTCATACAGGTGAGCAAAGCATCTAATTGCTTATGTCCTAATTTTCAGAGGTTCCAAACCTTGCTTTAAGAAGAATTTATGAATGCTACAGTCTTTCAAAAAACACAGGCACAACAAGGCTGCGAAGAGCAACTTGACCGATTTTAATTACGTTTCACTGGCACAGCATTCTTACTTATGTGTCACTGGCACAGCATTCTTACTTATGTGTCACTGGCACAGCATTCTTACTTATCATTGCACACTGCCTCCTTTTAAATAAACGAAAAACTGTTCTAAAAAAAAAAAAAGAATCACGTAACATGTAGTCCCTTCTTTCTTCTTATTTGCCCTTTTTTGCTAGGAAAAACAAGTCCCAATATCATTATAAAAGCAGCCTGTTTCATAAATGTTTAAAGTCCACGCACTGCAGTCTAGTGGTCAGAATAGGAAACAGACTGGAGTCAGGAATGCTTAAACGTTGATCTTTGCTCTTCCACAAACACGCCTTGTCTCAGGCAAGCCTCTTCAATGATCCTGCCAAGAAATGTCATAGAAAATGACCACCCAAGCACAATAGCCTTTTAGAAAATACATTGGAAACAGAAAAATAACCACAAATTATAAAAGGATGTTGAAAAAGCATATTCAATAATTATGCTTCTTGTAAAATCAGCTAACATTTTAGCAAATGTTTTCTTCCCCTTTTTGAAATACATATAGCTTAGAGCCTTCGACTGGCATAAGAGGAAGCATATATACACAAAAATGGTGGAAACAATTAGCAGAAAGGATTCATCCTCCTTCTCAAAAAAGTCCAGACAAGTTGATTTTGAGATCTTTGAGTCTCTATGTGCTGAAAAAAGCTACTCTTTTATAATCAGATCCTGTTTAATCATGTTATCTATAAGTATATGTATCCTGTACCTTTACAAGAAATAGAAGCAACTTTTGTAAAGTTAGTAGATGATGAAGATAGCAGTACTGGCTCAAACTCCACAGGTGATGTGTCTTTTTGTGACAACTGCCGTATTTCCTGCATGAAGACAAGACACAATGATCCTTGTAGCAGTACTACCACTATTATTGTAGCTCCTATATTAGTGTATCTACTTGTCAAATTTGCAAGCCAATACCTGCCATTTTCTTACATCTTCTAAATCAACCCATGGATTTTTATTCAAGTTAACAGCTCTTACATTTTGGGAGGGAAAAAAAAAATCCATCACTGAAGTACAACTTGTCATCTAAAAGATCTTTTAGACATTTGGGCACATTTTAAAAATATAGAAGCATGACATTTGCCACCAGCAAAATCAATCTGCTATAGAGAGTAAGCCAGCGGGCTAATTAATTCCCCAACCAAATTCAACACCCTAAAATATGACTTCCTGAAGCCCACAATTACCTGTATATGCACAAGGCTGTTCCCAGAATGCATGATGTACACATCTACTGAGGAATCACCTGTCCAGAAGAATGAACACTGAGGTAAGTTCACCAAAGATGGAAGCACTCTTGCTTTGTCAGATACTCATAGGAGAACCAATCCAGATTTAAATTTTAAAACCTTTGTGTAACAGCTACCCTTGTAAAAAGGAGGAACTATTGACATCTTGAGGTGGTAATTGTGTCATAAAGGAGTAAAAATCCACTCAACAAGACTTTTGGCCACAAACACAAAGGCAAGCATCAACAGGGAATCTTTCTTCATTATCTCTCAAATGCAAGATGGAGCACAACTCCCCCCTTTCCTTGGGACAGGGAGACAGGAGGCAGAGCTGAAGGAAAGAAGGATGGCTGACACTGCCTAAGTTTCTAAGGGCCAACCTATCAACAGCACGAGAGAGTCCAGTAAAAACTGTTCTGTATACGCACACAGCTGCGCAAGACCCTCGCTCACCTGCTTTGAACAGCAAGCGTTCTCAGGAGACAACGTAAAGCTGGATTCGGTGCTTAACACCTTCTGGGCTTAAAACAGGAATAGTCCTATCACCTGATAGGGTAGTAACCTATTGACTAGAGCAACAAGAGATGGGTATAACTCAGCTTTCACCTGCAGATAAGGTGGTACAGCTATATTGGGTAACCGCCCTTCGTCACTGGCAAAGCTATGTTCCCGTCCACAGGACACTACGAAGATGTAGGTGACCAAGAGAAGAGCAGCAGGACAGAACAAGAGATGACTACTATACCACGGTGGTGGTCACACTTCCATGAAGGAAGACGATCTCCTTGCCCTTGCTGATACTTGAATTACACAAGTAGATGCAGGCTGACATAAAAGGACATTCTCCCAGTTCACCAGGCACGATTTCTAACAATGAGTGTGCTTTGCTCAGCTGCTTGAAAGCAAGACTACAAGTGCCAGCTTCCAAAAGAGGGTTCAAGACGTTGATTCTGAGTGAGCAGATGCTCCACATACCCGCAGCTGTTTAAACCACATACTCCTCTTCAACCTTTCCAGCTGGCTAGCTCCCCTGTGCACACCTTGCCTACCTGCTGTCCCACTCTAGGTGCTAACATGTGCTGTACACCGAGACTAACATAGCACCGTATTCCCTTTTGTTAGGCCTTTCCCTCAAGACCACGTCTCTCATTTAATTATATAAACGGAGGGCAAGCAAGCATTGCTGTTTGATACAGTAAAGCCACCACTGGTACCGATGGAGCAAGACATGGAACTTCCCACCGACAGCAAGTCCAAAGGGCTTATATGATCAACCTCTAACACAGTGAGGACTGACAACTGCATTACATTTAATAGAAAACAGCCTTAAAAGCATACTTCTAGTACTTTAACCATCGAAAGTGTTAACGGCAAGCACCCTTCACACGACAGATGTGAACAATTCTCTACCAGCATCAGAATAAACGTTATGTCCACAGCTCAACATAACAAAGCACTGGCATCTCACCGGCAGGGAATCTAGGTTTACAGTGGGTATTTCAGATTCAGCTCTGTGTAAATATCCCATCACAGAACAGGCACGGAGGGAACAGCATATATTGTTTTGTAATTAGATCTTGAAAGGAACTTCTCAAAAGACAAGAAGATCATGTTCTTTTTTTACTAGTGTGTTAAAAAATATTATTTTGATCTGGGTTCTTAAGCAGTTCCTTCTTCAATCAGAAAGCAAAACTGGCAGAAATGTCTAAAAAAACTATTCAGACTGCAAAGCTCTATAAATAATTTTAAATCCCCTAGATTTAGAGGATTTGTTCACCCAATAAATGTAGCATAAAGAAACCGCAAGGAGTTGATTGTTTTGCCTGTGGAATTCTAGCTTACAAGAACAAATGATGCGCACATCTGTATTACCTCATACCCAACTTTCCGCAACGGCCACTATCCCCAGTACTGTACAAACCATTCTGCGTTCATAGTCCTATTATGGTTAATTTAATTAATGGGAAATCAGAAACGCAGTTGTAGAAATGAAAGGACCATGACATCCTTCCATACTATTTAAGCAGATGCATAAGCATGGGGGAATAAAGACTGGAACAGATGTAGTGTACAACTTTACAATCGTTACCTTTATAAAGAGGACTGCGTTTACAATAACTCTGCCCTAAACAAAGTGGCTGACAAGCTATGTTTAACTGAACTGATTTGTTTTCCCTTATTCTCAAAATTTAGCTGTCGCCAAATTTGATTCAATTTAGCACATCAAATTACAACTTATGTATCAAACCAAGTTCTATTACAATTAAGTCATATTTAGAACTTACCTGAGGTCTTCATTTTTTCCATTGCTACATAAACTACAAAAAGATTCTCCAGTAAGTATTGTCTGTGCTCCACAAAATCTTGTTGGGTATTTTCCATTCTTACCGTTAAGCTCATTTCTAGCAGCACTGGGTCATCAGACATAAAACAGCAACTCTGGAGCGAGACAAAGGAATATGGTGTGTGTGTGGTGGGGGAGGGAACGGAAAAAATTCATTACAGTAAAGTATCTTGAGAAGTTAATCAAAGGTATTATCTAACAGACAAGGTTTCCAGCACCAAAGTGCTGGCAAAACAGGAGTAATTAGGACCTCTGCTAAAATCTCAGCAGAAACCAAAGACACTGCAGGTACAGACAGCACAGCAAAAACAAAGACGAAAAACAACTAAAAAGGACACTGAACCTTGAAAGAATGCAAATTTATAAACTGTCTTAGTCAGTCTCACCTCAGGGACTGCAAAACAGTTTCCTTTGTTAAATCCTCTGCCTTCAATAAAATGTGCCATAAACAGACTGATGCATGTGTCTTAATGGTAGGAAGACAGTTCATGTTCACTGGTCTGTTTATAGTTAATTTTTCCAAATCCTGTGTTTTTTGTCTCCATTTCTCACTGAAGTAATTTTAAAAAAACAAACATACATGTACAATTCTTAATAGAAAACACTGTCGTCTGGCTAGAATACTTCAGATAAATACAAATAGGCTCTTATTTCCTTCTGTAAGTAGTGGCTGCTGTTAAGACAGCTGAGTCTTAGCAAAAACAAAGACACAGACACCATTTCGCAAAAAATTAAAGCCAACAAAGCAAAACAGAACTAGACAATCAGCAGCAACGTAAATTTGTCCTGCATCACACCATGAAGGTCGCTAAACTCGGGCTCCGATGCCCTACCAAGAGGACTAATTTGCTCAGGAGGAGAAGGAGAAAACCTCCACCCCAGCACATGAATTGCTCTTGTGAAGCAGCCGCAAAACACCTTCAGCTAATCTGAAGTGCCGCAAGGAGGTACAGCAGGAGTGGGGAAGCATCTCTGGGAATGGGATGCCAGTTCACCGCTCACACAGCATCAGGGAAACCCTCAGCACCTGAAATGGCTCCCAGGAGCAGGAGAGGAGGCCTCTGTGGAGACTGGAGCACAGGGATGGTGTGCCCTTGGGAAGCTCGCATCAAAGAGCGGGCAGCTGCACTACGTGCAATCTCAAATGTTCAAGTGCATCTCAAGCCTCACCTTATTCTCCAAAGCAATGTAAGAATCAAACGTGGGAGTAAAACAGCACAGGATCACTGTGATGTGTGATGTACAGAAAAACAGCTATGGAGTCTGGGCTTGTCACTCTTGGTGGAAGAGAGGTGCCGCAGACCTATATAGCGCGGGCCTATATATCTGATCCAACAAAATACCCCATCAAGTACCACCATCGCTGTGAACCAACACCCATTTACTGTGTAAGGACATTTGACGAGAGGGGGGGAGAGGAGATTCGGATGGCACTGCCCAGGAGGAGGAGGAGGAGGAGGAGGAGGAGGAGAGCTACTGTCCCGAACGCTCAGAGCTGTTGGAGGGCTAACCAGCTCGCCCCCCCTCAGCTCTGCCCAACACCAGGGCCACCTTCCAAGCCTCCCGAGTGAGCACACGGCCCGAACGGCCCAGACTTCAGCCTCTCAGCTCATCGATCTCTCATCAGTGTGAACCAGAAACTTGTGAAACTTTCTGGAGAAAGGAAATTACAGGAATCTAGTCACTTTCGTATTCCCTGTAAGTAATACAACACCTACACATTACAACACTTAGCCTGTTGGGTTGGTTTGGGGTTTTTTTTCAGGGGGGTTGGGTGTCTTTTTCCATCTCCCCCTCTCTTAAAGGTTACAGCGTGACGTGTGTGACATTCAATTTATACCACAGGGTATGGTTTTATAAAAGTACAGCTAAAAGCACAATTCCCCTCTAAACTGAGACACTGGAAATTGCATTGCTGCTAAGACTTCTAGAGCTCTGGAAGTGCCCCTCTAAACCTGGATTAAAATCAGAAGACTTAAATAGATAGGAAATTATAATAAAACATACCTTAACTTGCTGATATGCGTCATTAGGTAAACTGCATTCAAGGTGAACACGTAAAAGACTGGCATTCATAGTTTCTGCCTGTAAGAAAGAAAAGTGAAGAAAACATCAAGCACATCACTTCAAAAGACGTTATCATACAAATCCAATTCACACACCACAATTTATAAAGATAAGACGACTGTTTCTGCATATGCATGACACAGCAACATACGGAAATTTTTAAAAATAAATACAATTACTCTGTATAGTAGGCCAGCAACGAATCTCCAATTCTCAGGAACTTCATCAAAATCTACTTACTTATCAAACTATTATTACACATGATTATTAAATATTTATACAGCATCAACATGAGCAACCCTTATAAACTTTCATGTGTCAATAAACTGTATTCAACAGAGCCTTTTTTGTATAATATAAAAGCTTCTTTCCTTGTTTTCTCTATATTTTCTCTGCTGATCAGATACTGAAATACAGTTACTAGGCCTAGAACATAATGCTTCTTGGACACAGTTTCATGCCAAAATGGACAGACAGAAAATACTTGTTTCACCTTTTTATTGACTGGAAAGGGAAAAGAAAAGAGAAGATGACATTGATTGTGCCAGCCTGTAAAGCACTCATAAATCTAACAGGGCAACAGCACCAACAACACTAAGTGTAGTTCATGAATGTTATCTGGAAATCTCGACTGTCAAATTACTTGCACAAACCACTCAGCCATTATATCTTGATTCTAAATTTAAAAAAAAAATAATAATTTCAGAATGACAGACCTGTAACTCTATCAGTGCCTTAATTATAGCAAAATTACCTGATGATTTTGAGACTGATGTAGACCCCCCTCCCCCAGTTTCTCTTGCGATATACTGAACTAAGTATCTGAATGGGGTATCTGAAGGTTCAAGTTTCTGAAGGTGTCGACACAACTGACTTTAAAGAATTTCAATAATTTGATGCTGAAAAGCAAAACTGTGAAGAAAAGTTTTTAAAGTATCCAACACCCTATTTCGTATCTCCTTGCAACAGGCAGAAGGGGGCAGGGTGCATCGGCGCAGCGAGTAGATTTACCACGCGTGTGGCATTTAATGGGGTCCAGTTTTATAAAAGCCTAGCCAAAAGGAAGCAAACACGCATTCTGCATTCCCGATTCAACCAGATTTCATACAAAAATGACTGGGGCTTCACACAAGAGGGCGATGTAACCTCTGCAAAGGTGGATTCCAGCGACCCAAACTCCTTCCCCAGGGGAGCTCTCTTGAGGGACACAAACCCCTGCCACCTCCTTTCTTTTTTACAAACGCTTTTGTCCTCATCAAATTTTGAGAGCAGAAAAAAAAAACTGATTCCAAAATATGCACCACTTAGTAACCTCTCACGGCCACGACTGTTACTGGAATTTTAACGAGGCAGTAAGATTCACAAAGAGCAACTTTGGGCGTCGCTTTTCTGGTCAGACAAACCTTGATGCTTATAGACTTCCCCTTCTCAGTGGTTCTTGAGAGAACACTACTGGTTTCATGGTCCTAAATAAGGAGTTGTTAGCCATTATTCAATGCCATTGTAGTTTAAAGTAGTTTAAGACTCCACATCCCTATTAAAAAAAAAAAAAAATCAGCTAAATCACATTTTTCCAACTTTCCAACTTCTTGACCTGTCATAGATCTACATGGGAAACTGCTGTCACTTTAAAATTGAAGCTGCTAATGTAACACGCACAGAGGGGAAAAAAATGTTATTGGGGTGTATTGGATGTTGATCTGTTTTCCATGGGAATTTTTTATTTCTCTTTGTGAAGCTATCTTCAGGAAAGGAAAAGCGTTTTCAGTTATCCAAGGCAGACAATAGATGCCTAACTGTCGTGCCCACTATTTGACAACACTGGTAGGAGAGCTGCGTTAACCATAAAGAGAAGATCAAGCATCTGGGAAGAAAACACTGTCAGAAGCAGAGTTTCCAAGAAGACAAACCCAGGACCATGTCCATATCTCCCAGCAGTGCAAGCACTCCATTTACACTGCAAAAATCACTGCTTATGAATCAGAGCAGAGAGCTGAGTTATGCAGTGTATGTTTGCACCAGAGGTGCGCTGAAAAGGAGACGCATGGCACAAGGGGAAAAGTTAGAGCGCTGCAAAGCAGTACAGCCGCTGCCACTTCATTACCTGGTGCCTCTATTTTGTATTAGGTACGCGTGCACACATACTTGTACGTACACACACGCTCAGCACCCACAAATCCTATAGGAGCTGAACGGAGAAGTCTGATAGAAGCCGCACAAATGAAATTCTTACCAGTTTTGGTAAGTTCCTCCATTTAAATTTTAAAGAAACAGAGGCCTCTTTCAAAGAAACCCTAAAAACCTGAACCATCTGATCTGCAAGGAGCCCCGCTCTCCTGGCGAAGGCCTAGGATTTTTGCTGGGGGACAATACAGTAGGCAGCTACTTAGGAAAGAATTCATCCATCAAAAGAGAGACAGAGCATCAACAGGACGGCTGGCACAGGCCAGCTGAACAGCCACCAAGCAACCGCAGATGCGAGGTCACTTTCAGGGAAAGAATTCCTTATTCTGCCTTAGGTGCCCTGTCAATCAGACATGGCTCTGTACAAGATTTTCACAGAGATATTTCTGCATCACTATCAGGACTGTAGAGTTCAAACCACTTCCTGGAGTTTGGCTACAGTATAATTAAAAAAGAACGAACATTGATCAAGCCTTCCCTTCTTCCTGCAGGCTCAGACTTCAGAGTTTCTGTCCTGGACAGTCCCTGGCCCTAAAGAGCCATTTCCATTCTGCATGGTGTTAATAAGCTGTCCCTGTAATAATGATTCAGCAGAGTTTCATCCATGTTTTGCAGGCAGTTATCACGACGGCACACCAAGAAAACTCTACTGTCCTACTACGTTCCTCCTCCACACCCAAGCGCCACACTTGCACACGTTTGCTTCTCTGATCCTCTGTCCGCTGGCACAAAACGTAGCTTAAGGAGTCTTGGGTTCCTGACAGTACTTGCAGTATTTCCCATGTCGTTGGCTCATAAACTCTGAAATCCTCTGGGAAGTCAGCAAAGTGATGCCTGAGTCTCCTACGACAAGACATTCCACCCTGCAGGTCGCTCCTTCATTGACATTTCTAGTGCATTTGCACAGCATTTTGAACACAACGAGGCAGTGATGTAGCTGCCCTGTTAGTGCCATCCAAATATTAAACAATGCCAAAAAAAAGGCAACTGGAGCAAAGACTACATCCAGAAGCTGGATAAACAAAGATGACCTATATGGGCTTCACCATCTGTTACGGCTTAGTGGTAACTAGCCACTGCTGAATGGCCACGTGCACATACTATGAATTCACAGTGTTGGACGCAGCTCTTCCTTCCTCCTGATGAGCGAGCCAGGAGCCCAGAAATCCTGGGATCCAGGACCACAGCCAGAGCACGCCGATCCTAAACCCTTCAAAAGCTAAAATTTTGAAAAGAGTAACAGAAAGAGGGTAAAATTCAACAGTAGGAAAGGCAACTTTGTCTTTCTTTTTCTTTTCTTATTAACCACAAGAATTTCTGCTAAAAATACCTGGGGGAATGATGGAAAAAAACCAGAAAGGCCTACGTACCTTTGCCTATTAAAAGGATAAAAACAACTCACAAAATCAGTGGAAGTGCATTTTCCACAAAAAACCCAAACACAAACATGTTGCATATTGTATTTCCAATGGAAATACTACTGTAGAGGTAAACTTCCATCTATAATTCCCAGGCATATATCGTATTTCCAACATAAACATTCTGTAGTGGCAAAATTTCATCCATATCCCTATGTACAATTCTGGCCATTCACCTTCAAAAGAAATTTTGCAAATTGGAGAAGCTGCAGAAAGGGGTTGTCAATTTGGTTAAGAAATGGACAGCCCATCACTGAAGATACTACAGAGCATGGACCGTTCACCTTAGCAAAG
The DNA here is from genome assembly GCA_034782735.1 of Sagittarius serpentarius. Classification (NCBI taxonomy): domain Eukaryota; kingdom Metazoa; phylum Chordata; class Aves; order Accipitriformes; family Sagittariidae; genus Sagittarius; species Sagittarius serpentarius. The sequence goes on from JAVKLA010000007.1 coordinate 654,475, forward strand.
CGAAAGCTGAAAGATGCAGTGCCACCTACAAATGCTTCTGAGTATAAGCGTCAGAAGCAGGAGGAGTTATATAAACTAAATGCGTACCTTAACAAATACAAACCGGCCACAAAGTAATTCAGACAGCAAGTCAGGTGTAGGTTTCCAACCATCAAAGAAGTAAGAACAAGTATTTGGGGTTATGGTAACAATGCCTCCAGCAATTCTGAGAAGCCATTTTACCAAGCACATGATGGGACTAAATGACATTATCTTTCTGGCCTTGATGATCAAGGATGTCAGTATTACCAAACAGTTTAAACACAACCACCTTTAAAACAGGAGACAAGAGAGGCAAAAAATAGACACACACCATGCAGCACTCAGTGAGCCTTCTCACAGGTTTCCAAGCAGTATCAGTAGACTTCAGAGGTAACGATACCTTTAGCGTATCGAACCAGACATTGTTGCCCAAGGTTACAACTCAATTCATCCCAAAATGACAAGGGATGTGTAAATGAGGTTTACGCTATCCTGAACTTACACTGGGATTTTACTTCAGTTAAAAATAAACAGGGGAAAGTGAATGTGCAGAGTTAAGTGAGTATGACTGGGGTTTTTTTAAATGCTTTTTCACTACAAATCTCCATTGTATGTTTAATAGTTATGTATTCTTAAGTTTGCACATGTGTAGTCACTCACTCAGACCTAATAGACCTATCTTCCTTCCACAGCTTCTGAGCCTAAAATATAAACTGGACAAAACAATCATACCAATTTTTATGGGATGTGGATCAGAATATTAGTAGAGTGAACTGAAGGAGGCATTTCTGGAGAGGACAGCTATCCGTAGAGCAACGTTTTTCTAAAACGAACCCGAACTCGAGCCATAAGCTCCTCTTCAGTATTTAGATCTTGTCTAACACCTTCAACAGCTGAGGAGCCCGTCCCACTGCTGCAGCATTTCTGTCCAAATCAGTAACATTCAGTGAACTGAAGAGTAATTCCTCAATTACAGCCTGACACAGGAAAATTACACCCACAGCTAGGAGAACTGAGTCAACACTTTCTCACAACTCATGTCCTGTGACAAGACTGGTGCCAGGTGGTACCATGCTGCGCTGCCAAACATGACCTCAAGCTTGTACTTAGAGAAATAAAGCACAGGAAAATGTTCCTTACTATACAGTAAGGAAAATGTTTAATGCTCCCCAAAACTTCTCTACTCGGGAATTCAGACAGCACTGTGAAGCAGCAGAGTACGCATCCAAACTTCAGACGGAGCCTGACAACAACTCACGGCGCTAGACGTGAAGATGCAGAGAGACATGTCATGAACAGCATCCAAAAAACCATCCTCAGTTCTACCCCTAGCACCCCAAATCACAAAATGTGAAGATTTTTGGTTCCTTCGCAAGAGTCTGTCTGTGTATGCCCACAAGCAAGCACACCGGTGTGATTACAGGAAAAGAGACTGGTACAGAGGAAAAGACAGGAAGAGAAGGAAATTGCACATTATCCTCAGGTAGAGGTAAGATTGACCTAACACGTACGTAGCAGACTGAAAAATATGATTTGAGCTGAGAATTTTTCTCAGGTAGAACAGAAGAAGACATCATGAAGGTAATCAATGCAGCTTACATTTAGATAAAAGATTAAATTCTGTTACATGTTAAGATATTCTAATAAGTTTTTGAAAATACTGAAACTGTGTACAAGCAAAAGGAAATTTGAAAGATCGACTTTTCCAGTTAGTTATTCATTTGAAAGGTTCTGTATGGCCTGGAAGACTAAGAAAATACCTGCAACTGCAACCAAATGACAGAAATTGTTAAAGCTTCTTTAAACTGAAATAGTTAGGCCTTGTAAATCCACCGTGCTGTATTCTCCACAGCTCCCTGCTTTAGTCAAGCTGAGGTAAGCAAAGCCGGTATCTTCAGCACTGATACGGGCAGGAGGGGATACTCCAGCCTGACTCCCAGCTCTTGTTCTCACCCATGCAGCATGCCATGCTTTTTAACTGGGGCAAACTGTTGGTGCAGCCCTGCTGTGAACTGGCACGGGGAATGGGTCTGACGTAAAAGACAGAACAAACCAAAACAGCCCCCTTCAACTTTATAGTACAAAGTTTCAGGGCCTCACAAATAGTTTTGTCGGCACAACTGAGAGGACAGCACACTACAGGAGCATGAAAAAGAACAAACGGGAATAGTTCAAATGCCAAAGGCTGCCTCATAAAACCAGAACACCAGCCGACCACAGCAGCCCTCTATCTTGCGACCTCTCTCCTGCAGTCACTGGTACTTGGACTTTCTGTTCATGTTCCTTGCATCTCAGCAACCTGAGGACAAAAACCTGTTATGTCTAAGAAAATTTACGTTTCATCTCCATCTGAAATGTATACTGTACCAGTGTGTGTGACGCCTGGACGTTTTGAATGTGTGGAAGCAGCAAGTAGGCATTTGCTAGCTGCACTCTAGGTTCTTCTGGAGAAGAAGTCAGAGTTCCCGTTCCAAAAACCTGGTGTTAAAAAAAAAAAAGGTCATAACATCAGCACCTAGTGTTTCAGTTACCACAGGCACCTACAAAACTATTTTGCTAATAACAACAATCTTCCCAAGAAGCAGGCTGTCTTTTCACATTAGATTCTTTTAAAAGACAATTTATAGATATAAAGTTCGAATGTGGAAAGTAACTATACACATAAATGGCACTTTAGCATCTTCACTCATTCAGGCACTATTACAAAAACAAAATGAAGCACTTGCCAGCAGAGCATCAGGTGATTTCAAAAAGAAAGTATCTAAACTCTCTTATTAGTCTTCAGGCACTTACAACAGACATATCACCATTTGGCAGTGCAGTAATTTCTGGAAAAACTTTGTTACTAGTCCAATTACATATTGAATTCAATGGGTTTGCCTTAAAAATCCAGTAAAATAATTTTTGATCATTTTCTTTTTTAAAGTCTGCAGTTTTCAGAGCACTATAAATTTGCAAGTTGAATGTTTTTACTGCATTCATATTCCATTCCACTAAGATTAATTTATGACAATGAGATGCAAGATAACAGGGGTGGGGAAAAAAAAATCATTAGAGGTTAAGAAAAATGCCTTCGGGTTTCTCACTTGTATGCAAAGATTGATTTTTTTTTTTTAAATAGAAACACGACATGTTTTTAATTAAGAGGATAATACAACGCATTCTATGTTCACTGAAGATCTCTGACTACAGATAGAAAATATCAGATCAAAGGGAATATGCCTTTTTTTTAATGGAGGCATTTACAAAGTACATTTTACTATAATGGTACCTCTTCTCCATTTGGGTGAATCTTCTGTATATACTCTTGCATAAAGGCATTAGAAACATCAAACGTTTCCAGGTATTGGGCTCTGAAGAGCACTGTAACCGTACATCAACCACTCAAGTTATGCCCAATTTTGAAACTCTTAAACCGAATGCAAGCTGAAATCATGGGCAGCTACCTCCTCTGTTTCAGGTGGCTGGCGAAATTGTCCATGCAAACCAGTCCGTTACCGATTTTAGCAGCAGTCGAACAGGAAACAGACTGATTTTTTGGTTGCACTGGCAACTGCTTCCCCGCAACTGGATAAAATGCCCTGGCTGAGCTAACCAAGCAATAAATCAAGGGGTCAGGAGTGAGTGCAAGGAGAGGACAGATGTCAAAAAGAAAAGGTCAATCACTCTATAATGCACTCTTCCCTCACACTTGATGAAAAGTTCCTGCTAAATGTGGCATTAGCTCTAACAAATACTAGATACATGCAACCTTTGTATTAAAAAACATGTATTTCAGCTGAACTTACCTATGCTTCAATTTAAGGAGCTTTGTTTTCCAGCACAACATCAAAGTGTGGTAATGGAATAGCTGGATGGTTGATTAAAGCTGGCATTGTTTTTAAATCACTGAATTCAGAGTTAGATTTTTCTTTAACAAATTAATAAAAGCAAAGAATTTGGAATATATAATGTCCCTTATTAAAAAAAAAAAAAAAAGCTTAAGACTTGCTTGAATTCACTGGCTAATCAGGCAATAGACAGCTTTAATGCACAACTGTTACTTAGACTTCATGTTTTAAGAGCCTAAACCTCTCGCCCTGTGATACATCCCCAATGTGTTTACATAAAATCCTGCAGAGCAGCTTAAAACCAGCGAAAATATTTCCTAAATAGGTTTTTCATGACAAATGCATTCCAGCACAGTGCAGTCTAGACTGCAGTATTATAAGAAACCAACTAGTAGTGACAGGACCATGATCTTGCAAGTACACTTAATACACAAATACACTTAGTTTTACTACCATAAGTAGTCCCACTAACAGTAGTGGTTTTAACCATATGCATGTATGAGGGATCATGAGGCAAGCTCTGGTAAACGCGATGAATTGTAAACATTACCGCACCTGATTTGTATCAGGAATTCAATGAACTTTGAAAGTCTCGAAGTTCAAAATGTATGAAAATGTAAATCCAAAACTCGATCCAAACTAAAAATAAGAGTAGTTTACCTGATATGAAAGTACTCCATGAGATGAGGTATTTATAAATAATGAGCTTTCAATACTGCCTTCTTCTGTTGGCAGGAAGAGTACTCTGAAAGAAATTTTTCCCATTGCTGGAATCACCTGCAGAGACCACAAAGAAGCTTGCTCGCTCGGTGCCAGCGATCACAACACCCACCATTCAGTCACACGGCCCGACAGACATTTCCACATGTACACCCCTGTCCGCAGATCCTACTAAGCAGAACCTCAGCCCTGAGAAGTTCCGTCTGTCCACAACTCTCGACTCTTAGTGTGGAGAAGAACTGAGACCGTGCAGCAACTCGCCATATTATGCCTGGAATTTCTCGGCTAGCTCAGGCCTCGTCAGTCAAGACTCCTCTTGGCACAAGAAGTTAATCACGCAGCAGCGACAGCCTCTGCATGCACAGGAACGCTTCCCTGCATATAGATACCTATTACAAAGGGGACCAATCCCCACTGTGATATACAGTCAAATGAGTCAAAGCTGAACTTGGGCAACACAATTACTAACCAAATAGGTCTAACTGAAAGAACAATGACGTTTATGTCTGCACAGTAATACCCACTCAGCCACAGTAAAAACGCAAATCAGATGAAAGCACAATAAAAACCCTTTGCACACCAGCAGAGGATAAAATCTGGGCTTCACCAAACTGAGATCACAGCAATTCGTTCTTAACATGCGTCGTATTGTTCTACATTGTTTTAAAAATTCAGAGTTAAAATAACGGTCTTAGATCATACGGCACACTTATGCTCATAATTGCAATACAAAATGCATAAAACATTTCACTGCAGGTTTTTTTGAGGAATATGCAAGACCATTCAGAAGACAAAATTCAAGGCTGTAAAACACCCACATGCCTGTGGATTACTGCATAATGCTGCATAAAGCAGAATGAGATCTAAACAGCCTCTTTAACACTGAAAAATTCTTCTCTTTCTCTGTTACTGTAAAACACATTTCCTACTGTAGGTTTTGGATGTCTTCTCCCTTACCAGTTTAAGCAGAAGTGAGCAAAAAAAATGCTAGCAAAACAGAAAAAAAGTTGGAGGTCCTACAAAAAAGCACGAAGAGAAAACACAGAATGAAAAGCTTAGGCCAAAGGAAGCATGAAGGCTTGGCACTTGGCCATTACATAGTTTCCAAAAGTACATCAACACTCACCCGGCTGTGAGCAGGAGACACATGAAACTGTCTAGTAGCTGTAAACACTGAATTCACTACAACTTCTCTATCTCTACTAGGGTTGTAGGCATGCAGCATTTTAGCTCTGGGTAAGCCCAGTAATCTAAAGCGGAGGGGGGAAAAAAAAAAAAGAGAGAGAAAGAAATTATTCACTTTATAAGCACAAGCAATGCACAAAAAAAGCAACAAACACAAATCACTCTAAAACATGTTGATATGCAACAATTTCCTAGTTGTAAATATTCTTTGGAAACATGCCAAACAAACTTTGCCCTTTAGTATACAAAGACAAATAAGTAACATTGGGATGTGAGAGGTGCACTTAGCCAAAACTGATTTGAGTCACTGGGAGTTTAAGAAAAAAACAACCCTTACCAAGCACACAGTTTTGAATCAAAAAGTTTAAATAACTAAAGTCTTGTTTTGTCAGCTAAAGCAACAATTCTCTTAAGGCTTTTGCTTTAGCTAATACCTCCTAAAACCCAGCAGCTTATACATTCATTCTGTGCATCCTCTGAAACATTCCTTTAACTCACAAGGGGACTGTGTTTCTTTTTGGTTACTGATAGACCAAAGGCTGATTATCATTTAAGAATAATTTTTAAAGTTTTTTTTTAAAGGAGAAATAAAAAAAAAAAAACACAAAAATAACCCCTCAAGTATTCTATCAGTATGTTTCACCTGGGACTTTCTGGATTTTATTTTCAGAAGTTAAACTAAGCAACAAGCTCCCTTTCCACTAGGAACGCAATTTTTCAAGAAATGAACAACCAGCACGAAGAACTGATTTGACATCCATGCAGAATCACCTGAAACATATCCAGAATGTGTTACGGTTCCCTATTCCCTTTTCCTCCTTCCTAGGACTATGCTGATTTTCATTTACAAAGTACTGCAAGGCAAGAAACACAGTTCCAACTCCGTGGCAATTGCTTACTATTTCTCTTTTTTCCCCCAAGGATGGCATGATCTCAGCTAATGCTCTTTACCCAAATGTAGCCCAGTATAGTTGTTCCTCCCCACCTTGTCATTAATCAAAAAAACCAATAATGTAAGATACTCACTGCATTCCAAAATGCAGAACTGATGGGTGAAAATGTAAGGCCTTCCCATTTGGAGGCATCTTTGCTGAGAAGCTGAAAAAAAGTGAAAAGAAGCCACAATTAATATTTAGTGGGCATGACACTACACTTTGCAGGGAAAGAAGATACGTTACAGACTCTGACTCTTTATATTCTAAACACACTCTATTTCCAAATCTTTTCATACATTCCTCTCGCCATCAAAAGACCGACCTTTTAAGAAGGTTTCCATACAACAGCACATGCTGGAAATCTCATGCCAATGAAAGTGCAGTTTCAGAAGGATCCCATTTTCGACGCAATTCTGCTTGGACAACCTCCCTTCCTTGCACATACCCCCTCAGTCATGCTGATACACCGCTTTACAGGGCTGCGCAGTGAACTACAGAGGGAAAACAAAAGAGTCCCGGGGAATGAAAGTTACATCTGCATGGAGCAGATCCCCAGTCTTGTCAATTCGACGCACACAGAAGCACTGGTACACGCACACCTGAGAGGTGCAGAGGTAGAGGAGTAAATAGCAGCTCGGGCAGAAGCCGACATCAGAAGACGTGCTTGCCTAGCTGTGGCTTTAATGCAAAAGCCAACTCGTTTCTTACATGCAAAAGAGAGTACGAAATAATGTGAAACACACACATCATCATCTTTCCTTTGCCCTAGGAAAGATCACAATAAAGTTCCCATCAATTCTAGCACATTTTTAGCTTATTTCAACATGAGTCGATGCCCTACAACATAGAAATCCCAGGATATCTTCACCACTTTCTCAATTAAAACTTGTCCTCCACAAGTCCCAACAACCACAGCAGTAAAAACAAGCCCAGCACTCGCTCATTACATCTACACGCCCGGTGCTACGCTGCTAAGAACTTCCCCAGAAGCAGCCTGCATGTTACATAGCCAGAACCAGTTTCAGCTTCACTGGGTGATGCTAATAAGCATCCTAGCAAGGATGAGTCTGAGAAGGGAGGGACAGGCAGACTGTGGTCTCATTAGTTATCCAGCTGCTTTGCATAATGTGTGGTAGTACAGTTAATTGGTCCTCAATTTAAAAACGTAGTTCTGTAACATTACACCTTTAATATATTAAAGTGCCTACATAATTCTGTCGTTATATTCCAAACCAATAGAGACATCATAATTTATTACCAGCCAGGAAAAATCAGGTTTATTATTATGAAAACCCACAACTTTTATTAAAACATTTCTCATACGAGAGAAAACTCCCTTGCTGCTGTAGCAGGAGGAATGCAATATATCCAGGTAGTGTACCTGGGGAGCTGCTAGAAAGTAATGAAAAAACAGATGACGCAGAACTACAAAGCCTGGCTGAATGACACTCTCCTTCCAACCACCTTGTGTCTACCCCAACCAACTCTTGTTCCTTTCCTAGAAACACCGCAGCAACCAGCACCTTCTTCCCCTTCCAAAAGTCAGCCTCAGAGACGTACCCAGAGGGAAAGTCCGAGTACTGTTGTAAACACACACAAATTAAAATTACTACTACAGTAAAAGCCCCAGACATTTGGGGGAAGGCTCATTTCTTAAGGGTCCTCAGATCCCTTTTTTATATGCACGTATATAGATATATATATCAAACCAAAAGTTAAGCCAATGGTTTATGCACTACAGTATCACCTCGAACCCCATCACCACTTAAGTTTCTAGCATCTTACAGGTACTGCCTGAAATAACCTTTTCCCACCAGAAAGACCTTTGCGAAGAAGGGCAAAAATCTGAGTGCTCCTCTGTGTCATTGGCAGTGGCTCTCCAACACGTACTAATCTTCCTTCTGGGGAGCTCTAGCAGCATCAGCTCTTTTCCTCTCAACCCTCGCTCTCTGCAATAGGTACCCAGCGCACCAACTGGGTGCAAGCCCAGCTGCGGATGTAGGAGACTGCATTTCATTTGGTTTGGGTGAACAAGGCCGTGCTGTAGCACTGGTTCTTGAAAATGCACTGTTCAGTCAACAATCGCAGTCGGCCCTCTACTAGTCAGAAAACGGGAAAAGCCCTGTGGGAGCAGCAGCAGGATCCCTGGGCTGCCTTCCCGTTCCTTCCGGAGAAGGCAGCCTGGACGTGGGACGGCTGAAGCTAAGCCTCAGCTAACGAACTCTGCAGGCTCTGAGCTGGCTCCTAGGCACGGAGGTAATTTCAAAGCATCCCTGCACGCTGCTCCCCAGCAGCCCCAAGAACGGGACATCCAGCTTCTGCTTTGCACCCCACAAAAGCTGCCGAATTGCTCCAAGCCCCAGCCTGGCCCCGAAAGCCGACCAGCCACATTCCTATGGCGTTGCGCTCATAACCCTGCCTGCTGCCCAGCTCCGGAGCGTCTGCACTGCTTATCAGCAGCCCCAAAGCAGTGCCAAAAAATAACTTGAGAGCTGAGTTTATTCAACGGCAGGACTAGCAGAAAGAGAAATCAACCACTGTTTGTTTCTCTCCCCCCTGCCCCAAGGGAGAAAATGACAGGTTGGAATAGCAGGAATGGGCAGGGAATCATTCTGCCCATCGCACCTGAACAACCAACCACCAGGATGCATTTTAAAGCCCACCACTACAGAGAGAAAGGGACAGGCCCATCTACGTTAGAAGTGTACTTCTCCAATGTGTTACCACAAGTCTCTCAAAGCCAGCTGGAAGCTGGCAGAACACTCTTCTGCATCCCCATGCTCCAAATGCAATTCAACACATTCAGATCTTTACAGGCAATCTGACACAGAAATAAATGTCAAAGGCAATTTATTAAGACATTTAAAACTTGAAGTCACTTTTTAAAACAAAACATTTACTTTTAAGAACCTCATCTCACTAATAGATTCACCTTACATCATGCCAAAAATTTCTCTTTTGGCTGCAGGCAACACGTCCAAAAAAGTACACGGGTCATTTCATGAGAATGTTATAGGCCTGGGAAAGACATACAAATATCAGCCTAAGAATGGAAGTCTTGAAACAACAAATGTGGAGAAACAGTCCTCTTCGTAACAAAAAGCCTGGTTTCCAACTGCTCTTTAATAGCTTTTAAAATCAGCTAACATTACATTAAGCATGTCCTCTAACAAAGCTGGACTCCACACTCAATGGCATCTCTCTCTTTTTTCAGGCCAGCCAGTTGAACACCGACTTCTGAACGATAAATTTTGATACAGCAGGTCAATTCCAACATTTCACGGAACATGTTTAAGCACAAGCAAACAGAACTGGAAGGAAACAGGAGAAAGAAATAGAAGAGTGGAAGGCAATTCCTGGGCAACTACTTTGAACACTTAGTAGTAATTGCCTTTGTATCAAAAAACTAGTTTAACTGCCCCCATTAGAATTTGCCTGCCCGACAATTCAATGCCCTTCCTCCTCTCCATCCTCACAATATATTTAAACCGCTGACACCATGAACCATCCATCTCCAGGAAAAAAGGACAGGAACAGCTGAGACACTGGGGAGGCGAGGGAAGGCTCCACAAGGTCACCCAGAGCATCCAGGGCAGGGGGAAGATGGGGTGGGGGTAGGCTCTGGGGCCGAGCCCAAAAGACCCACAGCTCCAACTCATCACCCCAATCCACGGAAAACACAGAGAGGGACAAATCCTGAGCATGCACACAATTCCCAGCACCCGGGATGCTTGCTGGGGAGAAAGGTGGATGTGGAGCAGACAAAAAGCGGCTTGAGGGGAAGGTGGGGTGAGGAAGAGGGGTGACACCAGGGGAGAAGAACAGGATGGAGGAATGCAGGAACCCCCAATCACCTGCACTAGCAGAGAAATGCGTCACTCCAGGGCAGCAGGTTTGGGGTTTTTTGTTGTTTTGGTTTTTGTTTTTTTTTTAAAGAAACATGAGCTGTAAAGTCTTAAGCCATGGTATTCCCCTCCACTGAGAAGCCCCAGAGGTGCTTATCTGTAGGGAAAAGGGCATCAGAGACCACGGAGAAGATCCAGCCTTTTACAACAATTCCTGCTCCAGGAAAGAACATTTTGGTGTCCTGTTGATGTGGGACTAACAAAAGGAGATGCTAATACAGGGATGCTGAGAGTGCTGTTAAATACATAGTTGAAATTGGTTTGCCCTCGCTTCCTTCAGTTCAGTTGCTCTTTGGTGTAATTAGTAAAAATAGGTAAACGACCAGGTCAGTATGATTTTATATATTTATTCACAGCCCCACACCCTAATATTTATATGCAATGTATATTACACACAAACATTTGTTCCAAATAAGCAAAGACCCTTTTGTTTCCCCCAAAGCCCAGCAGAAAAAGATCTTTCTTTGTAACAGATCTATTCATACTTCACCGGCCAAAATCATAAGATAAGTATTTCTCCTAAAAATCCAAACAAAAGACCAAATATACTCTGAATAAATTGCTGGGGTTTGTGTTGGGTTTTTTTGTTGTGCCCTTTTTTTTTTTTTAAATAAAACTTCAAAACTGAGTTAATTCATCTAATTATACTTATAAAACACCCAGCAATCTGCAGAATAAGCTGTATCTGAGCAGAAGCAAAGGTACATTTCCTGGAAGGAAGTTTATCCCAGTGTCCCCTGGTCTTCTATATCAGCTCCTTCAAGTCTTCCTTGTATCTTTATTTCTTTAATTGATTACTTTAGATTACCTTAGGATGCATGTTATCTGATGATTCAGATGGCAACGTCTGTAGTGCTACCTGGTGCCCTTTCTTCATCCTTCCTTTTTGTGCCCTTTGTTCACAGCACATGAAGAAAAAGCAAGTCGGGGGAAGGCATTTTATTCTTGGGTCTTTTTCTTTATGGTTGCAGGGTCTTCTTGGAAGCAGCAGGCAAAAAGAACTGGATTCTTTAATGTACAAGGCGGCCTTTTTGAGTGAATCTGCTTAGGCAGTACTGTTTTCTTTTTCAGTATATCGATAAAAGCAAAATTTGACTCATGTTTGGCATTTTGGTACTTCATATATTCAGTGCAGGAATATTAATGAGCCCACAGGATGAGGTTTTGAGATATGAAAGCATGTATGTGTTGTACAGGAAAGCACAATTTTTATATGTAAACTGAAACAGAGAAATGAAATTTTAAAAACCTCATTTACTGACTAATTTTTGATTCATTCCTCTAGACTACAGCTGATCAACAAAAAGCAGGCTAAGACAATGAGATTCACACATACAGAGACAACTAAATCCAAATACTTTTAACAGTTCTCATTACAGCTGACGCAAAGAAATCATTTTAGAAACAGATCCCAGCAGCAGCTGAAGCAAAGTCTTCTGCAAAGCTGATACAAAGTTTTGGTTTCTCACATCACCTAGTCCCTCTCTTCTCTCAACCTCCCATTTACTAAAGGCAGTAAAAGCACCAAGCAGTAGTTATAAAGGATAAACTGCAGCTCCTGGAAGACACAGTAGCTTTAAAAAGGGGTGATAAAATTGTTCGGAAATACAAAATTAGAACTTTTGTTTACCATCAAGGCAACTCTGCCAAAACCAAAACAGGAACATTACTAAACTATGACTTTTTGTAACCAAACTTAATTTTTTCCCTAGAAGCAGAAAAAGCAGTCAGAAATCAGAAAGTAAGTTTACCTTGCAACAATACAGCTCACGGGCTGTACGTGCAGCACCTGGAGACGCGCGGCTCCCCGTGGCCTCAGCCCTGCCATGCTCACCACCGCGGCTCTGGAGACTTACAGGACCTCCCCTGAAAGCCCCATAAATATACAAGACTCAGGTGATAACATACCTACGAACCAGTCTGTGGAATTTTTTTTTTAATTTATTTATTTATTTTAGGAAAAAACATCCATCAGGTAAAAGAAGAAAAAAATGTGAATTTTAAACACTGGAAACCTAGAAGGCAAAAAACCTTGGTATTTTTAGCACCGCATTGTTTAGGGAAGAGGGGGAGGACTGACTCACTGCTTCTGAATGCTTGGGGATTGGCAACCCATCGTTAGGAATTCACCTACACGCTTCACCAAGGAGCTGTGCTGCTTCTGGAAGAAAAGTGGTCATCTTTTCCTCTGAACTACGCTACGTACATCAGGGATCGAATCCTAGGCTGTGGAAAACAGGAAAGGCCAAAATAGTGTTGCCCATCAAATAATACCTGTGCACGCATGCCCACTTTTTTGCATGTTTTGGCTACAGAAAAATAGGTAAGGGGAGCTAAACCAAAATAAACCAGTGAAATGGACGAGACAATCTCTCTAAAAACAAATCCCACGGTTTATGGCTAAAGTCATGATTTAAGGGGGCAGACAGGCCTAGCAAATTTTTTTTTTTTTTTTTTTTTTTTACAAACTTCTGAGGCTGGCAAAGCTGCATACAGGCGAGAGCTGCTCACCGAAGTTTTAATGGGCTGATACTTAGTTTATCTTAAACAGTATCAAGACAAAGAGCCATGTAAGCCTAGCTCAACGTGTAAAGCACAAACCACTCTCCGTCACTTCCATTCGGCCCTTTGTGCATCGCTCCCCTTCAACAACAGAGCAGCCTCCCCAGCTCCTCTCCTCTCGCCCGGGTGTTTCCACAGCCATCAGCCGTCTTTCTGGGTAACCTTCTCTCCTCTTGCTGCCTGTGCTCCCTCTTCCTACAAAATACTGCAATAACGTTCATACAAACCCTTCGCAGACTAGTCACCTAAGCCAGCAGTGCTTCAGTTTTATTTAGTGCAAACCTGCAACAAAATTGCAATGATCAAACTCATAGTATCAGGCTTACGAAGTTGTGTTTCTCAACGGGAGGTACACAGAAGGACACAGATTTAAAAAATGGGCTTTTCTCCCTACCCTCGCACCTGAACAGTCTCCTTGAAAAATGTTCAAAGCTACATGCGGACCGCAACAAAAATCAGAGTAAGACTCATGAAGAAATCTAACGGAGGTGATGAGCAGTGAGGCACAAAGCGCTATAGCGAGCATCCTGGTGAAAAGAAAAGGCTTCTTCTCCAGATGTGCCTGCGGTTTGTATTTTAGCAGCAGCAGCACAATAAAGCCTGTTTTAACAGCAGAATGGAATTATTCCCTCCCATAAATCAGTCCTCAACTTCTGAAATAACTGAAATCTGTACTAAATTAAGAAATTAATTCACAATGACTTGAGTTCATTTGAAATTGTCTTCTGAAACCTCTTCTTTCAAAATGCTTTACCCACCCAGATTTCAAGCAACAACCAACGCTCTGTAGAGATGGTCCAGTGGGACCCTGTATTTTTTAGGCATCTTGGACAGTCTGCTTGAGCAGGGGGGGAAAAAAAAAAGTCAGAAATTTTAAAAATCAAAAGGTATATAAAACCCCTAGAAACCCTCAAGCACAGACCTGTGAGAACAATAAATGGGTTACCAGTGAATTGGCCATGCAAATCAGGCACCCATGTGGCCTAAAGCTGAACCTGCAACTACTTGTGGACACAAAAGGGAAAAAAAAAAAAAACAAAAAACAAACAGAAAGGAGTCTTGTTTCAGCTAGGCTGAGAAATATCTAAGTTATTTGTTTTGGATGAGCGTACAGGGCCCACTAGTTCAAAATGAACATCAAACATTTTCCTTTGAAACATCTCTACCACTGCCAGCAAATCCCAAATATCCTGGTGAGCAGAACATCCACCTTCATTTTACTTTTTGCTTCATATCATTTAACAATTGCCTGTTTATTTTGCAATATTTCATAAGGTGATCTCTAACTACTTAAAACAATGATAACTGCTCTGAAATAAAACCTTTAGTTTGCCTTTCTTTTTTTTAAGCTTCTTTGCAATTTAACTTCTTTTTAAGAAGTCAGCAACCTTCTGTTAAACTGTTAAAACAGCAGAAACAGTAAAGTTTACTCTTTTTTTTTTTAGTTCTTCCCAAAACAGATTAAAAGAGTCACTTGCCTAATACAAATGCACGCTTTTGGCTCCATCGGGAGCCTTGGCATTCTTGACGTTTTATCTTGAATTACAAGTCCTGGACTTCTGGGGTTATGAGAAAATACTGCATTTCATGTCTTTTTAAAGAATGCTTATGAGTATGTGAAATAAAAACACAAATCCCAAAGGCACACAAAGCAGCTCATGCTATTTTTTTTTCCCTTTTAAACCTCAAAGCTTTTGAGCCAAATTCACTTTTTTCGAGTAATTTGCTTACCCTGTAGTTGCCAAAAAAAACCAAACCAAACAAACAAAAAAAACAAAACCAACCACCAGGCACCAAAACCTTTTAAACTGCCTGCACAACGCAGGTTTGTTCTTCAAAAACTAAGATCACAAACCATTTCTGAGATGTTAACTTTTGCCTATCTTAATTAACAAGCATTAAGAAAGGCAGTCAAACCTGAAAGCACCCTGGCCTACTTTATACATGTAAATAAATGGCTGCTTTTTGAAGCATGCTGCTCAGCTCCCAACTCAAAATCACTTCAAGAGGAGCCATGAGACTCCACACCGCTGAAAGATCACGCTGTTTACCCAAGCTCCTGCCCAGAGTCTCTAAACTGAAAATGAAACATTTTCAAGTGGAGATGTGCTGCTCATAGCCCCTTTCAGACACTTTGAAAACAGGAACCCTAGAGAAAGAGCACAGAGAGAAGTACCTAGAGAAAAGGCTTCCACGGTGTCAGCAGCTGCCTTCTCCAGCTAAAAGCAAAGCGCTAACTGCAAGGCTTGTGCTGAAATACCATGAAATTTAAATGACCGTTCCTCTACCCAGTTTTCAAAGCATGTTACTGAAAGCAGTCAAATTTCACAGCGTGGCCCCGTGAAAGAGGTAGGATAAAAGAACCTTAAGAAAGGCTGAAGACAGACCACAAACCCCCTGCCTTGTACCTAAGGAGAGCACACTTATTTTTACTTACTAGGTAGTGAAGTATTTAATTCTGTCCTTGCAACCCTGAAACCACGGCAGAAGATTTTAGTGGCAAGGGCTGTTTTTAAGCATAGTCCTGTACTAAAATAATTACGAATCTAATAAACGAAGAGACAGATATTCCAGAAGAAACAAATACTGATTCCATCACATCTGCCTCAACTATATTAATTCCCTTAAAAATAACAATGAACTTGTCTTCTGTCCCTGAAGAGCGTCCACAGGGCAATTAGCAGTACAGAAGGAAGAGATCCAGGTGAAAACAGACCTCGCCTTTTTAGTGTATCAGCTCCAGCTCTGTTTTTACCGGTTAAAACAAAAATTCATTTCAACAAGCACGCACAATTTTACTCAAAAAAGTCTCCCCAAGCTGAAGAGCGAAGGGCCAATTTCTGTCGATTCAGCAGCAACCCTCCTTCAAGCGTTTCACTTTCACATGCCGGAGCAATGCAGTATTCCTCCAGCTCGGGGAATCTGGCTCCTGCCTTGAGAGAAGGGGGGAGGCATTGACAGGAAGCACAGTGGGGCTGCAAAGCTCACAGCAATGGGAAGTTACATTCTTGTCAAGTATCATTGCACCCAACCATTTCCTTTTTCTACTTGCAGCCACAACCAAAAACTTCCATCTTGACAGAAACCATGTCAAGTTAGAACAGTTCAGCAAAATGCACGAAAGAGCTCTGTGGTCGCTGATAAGCTTGACCTGCTTAATAATTAAGAGTGATAATCTTCCTACAGCAATTAAGAGTGATAATCTTCCTACAGGAGCTGCCTTTTGCTGTTTCTGCATTAATCCCGGCCTTTTAGTTTCTTTTTATAATGAAAGAGTACAGGCCTGCAGGACAGCTAAGGCACAGATTTGCTTGGTAAGATTTTAACACCTCACAGTAAAACTTTACACTGAACCCATTAAGTGCTAAAAATCCCCTCCCCTCCCCCCCCCCCCAACAGAAAAAAAGAACATAAAAGGCAGCTAAGCAGATACAAGAAAACTCAGACGCAGGACTTTAAAAGCAATAATAAGAATTTCTGCTTTTAATTTATTCCCTTTGGTCTGGACAACGCACCTGATACCACCTGCCCTGAAAAGAAGGCATGGAAAACTCAGTAAGTTCACATCTCAAAGCTGGAAAATCCAAAGTTTGACACAATAGTGGAAAACATCAGCCTGGACTTTGCATTTCTTCTCTTTTGTGAACTTCAGCCCAAATCTTTAAAAACAAAGTTTAATCTTCGAGCATCAACCTTTAAGCATAGTAATTTACCTATGGGCATCCAATACCATTCCTTGTTTAAGACAGCGTATGGAGACAAACAACCAAAATGGGTTCAATATGGAAAGCCATACAAGTTATTTAGACAGTACTTTACCAGACTGCTACAAATGTGGAAAAGCAAACACTACAATATACAGTTTAGATGCATCAGGCAGTAAATTACTGTACAAACTGGTAAGACACCGTGGAAGTCCTTCTCGAAAACTTAAATACACGCACCTCTTTCAAAATCCTTTTACCACGCGTGTGCTTGAGTAACACACCAAGGCCAGCTTTCTCAGTGCTGTGTTTCAGTTTTACAAGGAGAAAAACTATTGCTGCTATTGATTGCCAGACTTATTAGAAACTCAGTTCTCTCCTCTAACAGATGAAACTTCATACAGGACTTTCTGAAGCATGTGCAAACTACCCAGAATTTAAACTACATACACTAGCATTCTAAGAACATCTAATTTTCCATGTCATTGAACAGCATTTTCACAAGCTGTAATATATGACTGCAAAAATATGATGCAAAGAAGAAACACAAAGAGAAGGAGCAAGGCTACATTTTTCTTAAAGGTACTTTAAGCACAGTGCTGCAGGGTGAAGCTGTGGTTACACAGCCATCCTCCATAGAGCAGGGGAACAAAGCTGCTCTCACACACCCCAGGGGCCACTACCAAATCTTAAGGAGGAAAAGTTAAAGATAAGTCAGTAACCAAATAGCAACACCAAAAAAACCCAACTTCAGCCCAAGAAGAACACTTCCATCTCATAGGAGAATCACTCTCTTGTTCTTGTTTTCCACTCCTCCCAGTTGGGATGTATTGCATCCTCTTTAGTCCCCCATCCAAATGTTTTGGTGTCACCTGAGAAAGCTTTTTGTTCTGGTGCAGTAACCTATTGCATTTACGCCATTTTACAGATGTGATGCATAGTATTATTTATTAGACAGGGGACATATTTTCTCCAGAAAAATACAGAACTTTTCTGTTACAAAGAACCTTTTAAGATTACAATAGCAATAAAAAAATTTGCAGACTACTTACTGTTCATTCATATTTTATTAACTGATTGCACTGTGCATTTTCATCTTCATCTATACACTTCAATAGTCCAGTCACATATACCTAGTCTTAAAGTACGAGCTTTTCTTTTCCAACTCCCCATGCAAAACTCTGGTTCCACTTCCAAGTACATCCCCTCCAGCAGGCAGAAAAAGAACAGGGGAATCCTCCACAGCATCGGATCATTTCCACTTCTCACCTAAAGCCAGTAAACCCCCATGGCAGGACACCATGCAGACTGCCTGCCGAATTCCCCTGGCTGCCCCTTTTGAACAGAGCAGCTTGCTGCGCTCGCCTGCCTTGTGTCACTCGGCGCTCTGGGTCGTGGTATGCAAAATGAAAAGACAGCTCCATGATTTAGTGCTATTAATAAAAGGAAGTACTCTCACAGTGTATTTGTGACCTACTCCTAAATACTACCGCATATGTATACTTCGTTAGATTACACTGTTAAAGAAAACACAGATACGAAAAAATATATACCAGAAAACTCAAACTGGCAAAAATTCAAAAATTCTGGCATTACCAGGATTAGTAGTTGCAACACTTATTGCAGAAATTACCAGGTCCTTACAAAACATCTGGGATCTGTTGAAGCCAATGCACAGCATATGCTCTAAGCCAATTTCTTCTGATGTACAAAATGCTGCAACCCTTCTGCTATTAAACAAAGCAGAACCATATGAAACACACCCTGTTTCACAGGTTTATTAACAAAATGTCTACCACCAAAAAAAACCTCAGGTATGTTATAGCTGGCACGTTAACCTCTACAGCTCTGATTTCCAGCAAGGGGAACCTTGAGCCCGCCAGTTAACATTTATTTCCTTCAGCAGGAGAGATGGTGGAGGAAGGAAGAGGAGAGAAATGACCTGAAAAAAATAGCAGGAAGGCAGCTTTTGATTATTCTGTATCAGTTAAAAAAAAAAAAAAAAGTACTTACAATCAAGTACTATATAAGACTTCACCTCCCCTAGATTCCTCCTTTATTTCAAAGCTAAGAAGCTAATCGCAGTTCACCAACTTGAAATTTTCACCTGTGAAACTAAGGGCAAAGAATCCGTAACATTATTTTTAGTTTCTTAATGAGCCTCACACCAGAGGTGTGTTTCCACTGCAAGAAAGGATGAATGCACATTGCTTCTGTGCGCTCCACGCGTTAACCTATTTGACACGGAGCTTCTCAAGCTGCCCATGAGAGGAAAAGCTCCTTCGGACAGGCCAAAGATCTCTCTGCAGCCCAAAGGCATATTTAACTGAGCTTGGCCGTCTGCTTCACACCGCGCCTTCCTCTGCAAATAAATGTCATGATCCCACCTAGGAACCCGTCGGGACCTGCACAAAGCTCCGCTGAAGCCAGCAGGGCTTCTTGTGGGCAGAAGGGCAGCCGGGGTGTCCGAGGAGCAGGACCGGCGCGGAGCACTCCGCTCCTTCTTACGGGTGCATTCACAAGTACGGACGCACACGCGACCTAAGCGCATGAAAGCAAGCTTGGCAAGTGCATTCATCCTTGGACCAGGCTTCTTCACGTCACTCCACGGCAGTATTTTACACTAAAAAAGGAGCAACGACGCTCTGTAAGGCAGACCTCTGATTGTTTCAAAATGGAAGACATGGCTTTTGGCAGGAGTATGGCAAGAAGACAGAGGGAATAAGGAAGTGTGAGGTGGAGGTGCTGCCCCAAACCACAGCGAGCAGTAGGTAACACGTGGATTTGCTGCTACCACAAGGTCACGTTTTCACTACCTTTCCACAGCTTGTAAAATTTCAGTGGATAGAAGGAAAACAAAAAAGGTGCGAGTGTTCAAACCAAGTGTCATTGTCCCCAATCCAGCACTCACACCCAGCATGACTTAACCTCTAAGCCAGACCTCACAACAAAGCCACGACAGACACGGGGTTAACTTGCAGTTCCCCAGGTCCCAAACAAGCTTCCTCAGTTTGGGAACAAAAGCAAAGGTCCTCATCTTAAAATCTGGAAGTGTACGGTCTTTATGGCTGGGCACTGCCCTCCCCTCCCTGCACAGTAAACATTTTTCAGTAATTATACCAAGAACAAGCCATCCACACCAAAACGCAGCCCACCGCTTCAATGACCAGAAAGCATTAATAATTGTTTTTATTTACAAGGAAAAAAAAAAATCCAAGCAAGACTGAAAGCATGGGGACCAGGGCAGGGGTGTGTGTTTGTTTTAAAGCGACTACTCGCATCTGCGGGATCAGCCACATTATCCCAGCAACACTGGGAACGCTCAAAGGCCAGAAATGCCCCCTCTTCAAAAGGCCAGTTTAACTGCTGCAGAAACTGGGTCACCAACAGGCCACAGAAATACCTAAGCAGGCAGCAGGCACCTCGTGGGTTGTAGGCAGCAGCCTTGCGGCAAAGGACTCGCATAAAAGACACAACACACCAAGACAGAAATCAGACAATAGCTATTGAAGAAAGGCAGTTAACAGCAACAAAGCACATAAAGCACGGGTCAAGGAGTCGGTCAAGTACAGGCTCTTCAACTCCCTACCCTCCTCCAGTTGCCAGAAATCTAGATTTAGACACAAACCAGCAACGCACATGGCACACAGCACTAGCAGGCAGGCACAAAAATTAAGCAGGCATATTAAATCCACAAAATGATACGGAACTGCAAAACTTATTCTATAACATTACATGGCTGCTGACTTCCCGAGGGCAGTGCAGTGCTCCTTGTTGTTCCAGTCTCATTTAAGAAAAAAAAAAAAAAAAAAAAAAAATTACACAACCTATGCTTATATACAGTTAGCATATTCATCATCTCTGTGTTCAGGTCTTTACTCTTTGCACGTTTATTGACATGTTTATTGCAGAGACCTTAATTTTAAAATGCCAACCCAAAACTTCAGTCGATAGGACAATGTAATTCAGGACAAAAAGTATGTATGTAGACCAAATGTAAGAAGTGACCTACAACGTCACTAGTGAGGCCTGACTTGCTGACTGCTTTGTACCCTGTGTAACAGCTGACATCAAATAAGTGCAACAGGACTGTTGCACACTTCTGCCGGCCAGAGTGGGGAGACTTGATTCTGTTTTGCATGGACCTTTAAAATCATTTTACATAAACAGAGGTGGTGGTTAGACAAGATGCAAGCAGTTATGGATCAGTCACTCCATCTATTCTCTCATTTCACTTCCCTTTTGCTATAGTGTATCTTTCCTTTCATCCTTAGATTGCAATCTGCTGTTGTCCCTTATCAGTTTTGCCTGTCACTTGTAATAAGCAAGCTTTCATTTTTGCCTTCCTATCAGTATCTTTGTTCACTCTGTGTTTTTATCAGGGCCCCTTTTTTCTCTTCACAGTCTTTAGTAATTTTTTTTCTCTTGTTACCATTCTTGCACCCCTGCCTCTCGGGCAATTACACCCCATCCCTCCCCCATGTCATGGTTTAACCCCAGCCGGCAACTCAGCGCCACGCAGCCGCTCACTCACTTCCCCCCCACCCAGTGGGATGGGGGAGATAATCGGAAAATAAAGTAAAGCTCGTGGGTTGAGACAAGAACAGTTTAACAGGACAGAAAGGAAGAAACTAACAATGATAACGATCAAATGACAACAGTAATAATAAAAGAATTGGAATACACAAAACAAGTGGTGCACAATGCAATTGCTCACCGATTGCTGACTGATGCCCAGTTAGTTCCCGAGCAGCAATCCATACCCACCCTGGACAACTCCCCCCAGTTTATATACTGGCGTGACATCCCATGGTATGGAATACCCCTTTGGCCAGTTTGGGGCAGCTGTCCCGGCTGTCTCCCCTCCCACCTTCCCTGTGCCCCTCCAGC
>JAVKLA010000007.1:679429-694223 GCA_034782735.1 Sagittarius serpentarius
AAGCAGGATGCCAGGTGGCCGATTTTTTGGGGGGGGGGGCTTAATTTTGATAACCAGAAATCACAGAAATAATTGCAGCAGCTTCACTGGAAAGGTCAAGACCTCTGTACACCAACAAACTTAAAAAAACGTTAACATTTGGATCCACCACTTGCCAAACACTGTCAGCTCTGAAAGAAGCCTGCAGGAGTTGATGGCAGCACTTGCAGTGACTCAAAGCCTGTCTTCTAGAGCTTCAGGAAATCTGAGAGTCCGTATCAAACAATCCCATTTTGGACCCTCTCTTAAGACCCGCAAAAGCTTTTCAAGCATATACCCACCACATGGGCGACCGGGAGAAGCCCTGCAGTAAATCAGCAGGGGAAACAGGGCTGTAAGAACACGACAGCATTCAGGGGGCACAGAGAAGAAAAAAGAACAGTTAAATGGGATTATTAACTTTCCACTAGATCAGGTATTGGCATTCACACAGAATTAAAAAAAGCTGGGAAACCCCCACTCAGGAGATAAACATATATGCGCTACCAACAAGGCAGATAGTAGGAGAAACTACGATAAGCAGATTACAAACTGGTCATTTATCTGTCTACTTTGTAAAGCTGAGACTGCCTATTCAATTCAAAGTTAATATTTTTTTTTTTGAGACAGTGGTGCAGAGATATGTGACAATTACGCTTCAGTATGCTTCAAATATGTGAATTATGCTTCAGTCTCTCAAACAAAATAACCAGGTCCCAGAGAGAAACACTAAAACCACAAAGAGCAATTTAAAAAATTGGAAGGCAATATATATAGATTTATATATGCAAAAGAAATAGAGAGAATGTATGTCGTAACAATTTTGACTTAAGGTCACTTTTTCTTCTTCATATATATCATTCAGGTTTCTGAAAGTCTTTCCAAGCATTTTGAGGTGTGTCAAATTATCATCCTACTGATATACAAGCATCTCCAAAGGCCAGACCAGTTACAAATCTTAGGACTGCAAGGGAACTGAGGTCTTCTATACTGCAAGCTCAGCTATATTGCTGCAAGTGTCGCCATCCCATCATCAGAAAGAACAGTTTCTAGGCTTAAAAAAAAGTGAGTTGTTTTTTGCATTTCTCATGTTTTCTTAAGGAGCATGCTGTTACGAACAAACATTTCAACAAAACTTTTTCTTGCTCAGAAAGCCCAACTTCTAACTGAAATACAACAAAACCATGAACCAGAGTCAAAAGCCCATGCTTTCAACAGCACTGAACATGATACACCTTTTTAACTTTCTCCTTTTTACTTCCAAAGTCCTTACAGCTTCTTCATGTGTCTTCACAAAGTTCTGAAGTAGAAGGTGGCTTTTATCAGGCAGTAACAAAAAGCATTATTTTGCATTTCGGACTTAATTTTGACATCTGTGTCCTGGTATCCAGGCAGGTGAGATGGTAAACCACTGACTGCAGCTCACTAGGTACTGCAACAGCATCTTGAAGCGGACAAGAAGCTATCAAAAGACAAGAATTTCACCAAAACCCAGAACAGAGGGCTACTTTGCATCTTCCTCTTGGAAAACATTTTCCCTTCTCTCCTTTTCTTCATAATTCTGAGCAAAAAATCATCTTCACGGTGATTGTTTTTGATTGAGGAATGCCTGTTTTTAATATAAAGTCCATTTGTTCTACAGAGAGTAAGGTCTGTTTTGTATACACGCACACACACAAAATACCCTGAATTGTCCTTGTCTAATTATATTTCCATTGCACAGTCTAAAAGTGCACACAAAAAAATTACGCAGCTTTATTTGTACAGCACTTTGGGGGCAGGAGGTGGAGAGGAAGGTGACTATTAACACAGCCAGCTTTGCCCTCTGTCTTCCTTACCTCAGGTGGCAGCCTGGACGTAACATAGAATGGTGGACCCCTGAGAGGACAAGCAGACACCTAAATTATTCATACTGACTACGTGTTTCTCCTGTGCAACTTGCTCATTTGATTAAAGCGAACTCTTCTACAAATCTAAAGCAAGTATTTGCAGTGAGTACTCCGCAAAAGAGTTAATACACACTGTCACCACATGCAAGTATAATATTTGACATACTTTTCCTCTCCCTGAAGTGGACAGGACTATTTTGCCCTTATGAAGAGGGGAGCTGGTCATTCTGCAATAACCACCACAAAGAAAAAGCCTCTTCCCAAAGCAGCTACTGAAGGAAGTGGATAAAAAAAAATTATTGTAAGACAATGTAACTAAGATGTTTTTTAAAACTTAGGCTTGAATTTATAACCAAGACTGAACTGAAAGTGGTACAGATGAGCTATTTCGCTTTGTTTTCCTGTCCGTGTTTTTATTTATGTTACCACGACAAACACCAAAATTACTGAAAAGTCTCCTTCTCCTACTTGCCTACAAGTCATGCACTCAGAGCCACTGCCAGGGCATGAGCGGAGCTTTCCCAGAGCACACTTCCTAGTCAAATAAAAATATGTGAGACGTTATAATCTAGGTTTGTGTTACCTTTGAGTCTCCAAGGAAGATGAGAGGCAGGTAACAGCACTGCCTGTAACGCTTTATTAACTGCATCAGATAGATTTCAGGTAGCTTTATACTCAGCTTGCAAAAATCAAGCCAGCATGCTGGGGTTGATGATTCAGATGCGGACTCTCTACAAATTCCTGAAAGTGAGCAAGCTGTTGTTTTGGGTTTTCTTCTATTTTGTCACAATTTGCCAATCGGCAACAGCAGAAAAACTATGAAGCTAAATGCTTATAGGGCATCAATTTTCAGATTGCTGACATTGGTCTATTATTCCAGATGTCTATCATTTAACTGCATAATGGTAAAGTTAAAATTACTGTAAATTAAGCCCTCTTAAGGGCAGCTAAGAAGCAGCCATTAGGGAAGTAAAAATAATTTATTAATAATAAATGTACAGATATAAAGCTAAATCTCTTGTGGCCCACTGCCCACAAATCAGAAGGATTAGCCTGAGATTAAAATACATCTGAAATTCATTATTAGTGTATTAAAATGTAAAAGTAGAAGCATAAGAGAGTTCCTATTCTGAACTACTTATATTATAGAAGGAGCATATATGAGCTAAGGGGACACTTAAGTTTACAACAATTAGGACAAGGACAACATACCACAGCAGCAGCTGTCTGCTTTTGCTTCCCCCCTCCCCCCCCCCCCGCTTCTCTAAACATACAAAATGTGCCCTAACATACCCTTTTTCAAAACAAAGCAGGTTAAGTTTAACAAGAAAAATGCCATGTTCCAGAGCGGACTTGAAGAGCGCTCGCAGCATGCGACTGCTTGGCGTTAAAAGCTGACCCTCCCCATGTGTCTGCTGAATGACTGTACCAACAGCCTGTGCCACAAGGAGATCTGTCTCTGATCCTGCGCAGCTTTGCAACCAGTACCGAAACAAACACAGAATGGGAAATAAGATCCCATATGCCCTTGTCCCACCTGCTCGGATGAAGATTGTCCTAACTCTAAAGACCGTGCATTCTGGGTGGTCTCTGTCCCAAAGCATAGGCTACAGGGGTTCACCAAGAGCCTGAAAAAAATTAAAACCGTGCACAACAAATGATGTACGTGTGCGTGCGCTTGTCTTCAACTTCCCACAGAGTGGCAGGCTGAGTGATTTGCCACACCATCCACCCAAAACCCATCAACGGCCTCCAAGGCTATCCATCACACCGACGCAAGTGATTTATCCTCCTCCTACCCAACAGCCCCTGATTTGGTACGGCATTACTCCCAACATACAAGATGCTCTCCCTCTCAGCCCCACACTTTTGGGGACTAACCGGCTCATCTAGCTCACCGACAGCGAGCAGAGCAGCAGATCTAGCTGGGCTCCTCCCCAGCTCCTCCTGCGCTGCAGTAGATAAGGGAGCAGAAAGTCAGCCTTGGCACGAGTACCACCACGCAACCACCCACCCCAAAAGCAGGCCAAGAGGCAGGTGGAAAGAGAGAGAGGACAGAAGGACCGAGGAAAGAGCAGGAAGATGCCACGAGGTCCGGACCAGAGCCGCACCAACACACGGGCAGGCCTCCCTGGGAGGACCACAACAGACACCGTCCTGCAAGCGCGCCGCGTTGCCACCCACGGCTCCGGTGCCGGCTCCGGCACCCATCCAGCCCAGCGGGAGGAAGAGACCAAGGGAGCACTTCTGTGCATATTTGCAGCTGCCACAGAAAGCAACAGGGAAACCCATCAGATAATGATCGCAGGTAAATGTTAACCTGGCAAAAATAAAACAAAGAAGTGCTCTACATCCAGGGGAGTTTTTCTGATACAACCTGTAGGGCTGTGCAAGGCAGGGGACAGCACGGGGGCGACGGAGCGGGCAAGACAGCCTCTTCCTCTTGCAGTACAGAAACTACAACCGTTTCAGGCATGGCTCAGACAGAAACTAAAATGAAAGAAGAGATGCCATAAAAAGGTACACAAGAGATCTGCAGAAGAGAGAGAAACCTCAGAAAGTGGGAAAAGAAAGTGAGGAAATTATTAACAGAAGAAAAGGAAGATAGATACAGGACACCAAAATGTAAAGCACAGTTTACTTGTCCATTTAAAACAGGTCATTACATGTGAGAAAGTTTACTCCAGTAGCACATATCCACAAATACAGCTTCTTCACATACACTAATCCCTGTGCAAACAATAACCTCACAGCCCCAGCTGGGAGGAGAGTGTCACTGCCTGCTATTTTTACCAGTATAGAAACTGGCGTCAAGACAGCCTGTGTGGCTTTTCAAGGCAGTGTGAGCCATATGAAAGCACAAGTGCCAATTCTCAACTACCATACCAAGACTGTCTTTGTTTTTCAAAGTCAAATTGTCACCCACAGATGAGAAAGTCCATTTTAGGTCAGCATACAAGCCAACGTACCGATCAAACAGTCACTGATCCGACCATGGGCATCTTCCAGCCCAAGAAGGCTCACGACAGCACGAGAAATACATACATACCAGCAGGGTTTCTTCAACGCAAGCAGACAAGATTTCGATGATGAGCGAGATTGCAACAGCATATTGAAAAGTAATTAAATCTGGCCACGCATCACCTTCAAAATATTTCAGCTACGGTCAATTAGGACCTACGCTGAGGACAGAAGTTTGACAGCTTTTTGCAAAACGCAGCAGGACTGTCTCGTTTGCCACGGACTCCAGATCCTAGAAAGCCGTAGCGTTAGCTCCTCAGTCCGGTGTGAAACACAGTACAGCTGGCCTAGGCCACTGCTCTCATTTCAGAAATGTCTGAAAGCAACTTAGAAACAAAGAAATAAATGGATAGCTGACTCATTTGCTAGCACACAGCACTGGCATGCAATGTCCCAGGGAAAAAAAAAAAAACCAAAACAAAACGGTGGTTTTAGTCCCTGTATCAGTAGACAAGCAACACAATTCTGCAAAAGGACCAACATTTTGGAAGAAGCCGTGCACACAAGGGCACAGCTGTCCCTAACAGCATTCAATACAAAGTTCAGCAAGGCAAAGTTCATCAGTGAATGAATTACAACACATAAAACAGAGATAAAAGATTAAAGCAGCAAGAGTTCGGCCTGCCACCCTGGCTGTGCCTGACAGAAGTGTAAGGAAGGAGATGAAGAGTAACACTGATTGTTTCGGAAGGAACTGTCTGTTTCTTCATCTACAAGAGATTCCCCCAACTTTGTTGACCTTCTAGCAATTTTCTTCAGTAAGCTTTTTTTATTCTAGCTTCACATCATCTTCTGTGTTCCCTACAGGTGTTTCCTTAGGGATTTTCCCCCAAGCATAACAGGTAGGTGTGCGCATCTCATTTGCGCGGCTTTACTTCTAAATAGTATATAAAGTAAATGTCATTTCTTCAGCCATCCAGTAGAACTTAAAAATCAGTAGTCCCCTGGTGATTTGGTGAAATTGTAAGTAGGATACAACACCAGTGACTTATCAATTAAAAACAGAAGTTAACCAATATTGAAGCAGTTTTCGGTGCAACCCAGTAACATCAGCCATTCTGTGCATACTGTAGAAATGTGTTGCTTTATGCAAGTGCATTAACGGAGACTAAAAAGCTTTTTCCCAAGAAACGCACTTTTTTCTTTTTTTAAAAAACACACACAGCTTTCTGCTTTTGCAAAAAATCTAAAAAAAATATTAAAAACTTAATAAAAGCAACTTTTGCTATTACAAGTTAGGACCAAGCGTATATCCTAGGAAATGTCTTCACCTGATTTTTCAAATACTTTCAGGGGGTAAATTTAATGACAATCTAAATGATTAGTGGCACTCCATACAAGCTTAACTAGAAAATACTGGTTTAGGATGGTTCCTTTCAAACAGTTTAAGCACTCACTGACACTCTCAAAAGTACTTTTCAGCTTTTCATTTTGAAACACTTTCTCAGTGAATACTCAGTTTGACTTTAAAGATGTTTAAAAAGTAAACACAACAAAATAATGTGGGTTTTTTTTTAATATTCTGACATTTCTTCTGGCTCAAAATCAATTTTATTTTTTTCAGTAAGAAAAAGCAGAAGAAAAAAAAATCCAGTTGATCCTAACCTATTTTTCAATCTTTCTTTTCCTGGCTTAGCCATCGCCCAAGTGAGTGATCTGGTACACAGGCGTACCACCAGCCCCATGCCACTACTTTCCAGGAACTGGACAGTCAGAAATTCTGGCACTAAGACCACAGGCTTTTTTGAAGCATGAGTCACCTCTGAAGCATCTTAACAGTCCATCCACAGCGCCAGACCCACCTGTGTCTCTTGACTGCAGATGAGATGAAGTTGTGGCCAGGGAGAAATTGCCACGTACGACCTCGCAATGCGAAGTGGGCTCATTCTCCCCAGCCACTCTAGATTTTTCCTGAAGCAAACATAACCGCATCTCTTAAGTATCCGCTAAACCCCTGAGTAATTTTGCAGTCTGTGCACCTTAATTGCTTTGCTGTCTCTCAGGCAACTAGTAAGCAACTCCCTTGCTACTTTACCTTCCAATTTCTCTTCCACGTCTGAAGCACTATTTCACAGACACAGCAAAAAAACCACAGGATTAGGAGTAATCCCACTTGGCAATCAGGAGAGGTCAAAGTGCTGGGCACCAGCCATCACTCCCGGGGCTGCACTATCAGCCCAGCAGGAACCCACTGGGAGCTGATACCACCTACTGCCCCAAGCAGCTCCAGTCCGCGGGGTCAAATGCTCTCCCAGTGATCAAAGGCAAAGGTTCAACAGAAACGCTCAACTGAGCTAACCGCATCACACTTACAATTTTCCTAGCAGTTCATACCTATTTACTCAAAGCCAAACACGCCCTAACTGTCACAGGTAAAGGCTGGAAAACGTCCTCTTACTTGCTAATTACACACCACACTCTTAGTATCATATGGCTTTCCTTTCTCGTAGTCAATTAAGGCACATCACATAGTAAGAGTACAAGCTCCACATCTTGGGTACAGCAGTTTATGCCGGTGCAAGTGTTCTTTAACGTGTCAGCTGGGAAACTGGATCCTCAAAGGCCTTTCTCCAGAGGGCCTCAAAACCAAGGATTAAGAATGTCATACATGTGAAAATTTACTTTTTCTCTTGGTAGTCCAACGTCTACTTCCTTGAAGTGGGAAGCTAAAAATTTTGATAGCATCATTGGTGCACATTACCTAAGAGTACTGCCCATTGATTTGTGCCAAACCTCTGCATTTGACTCATTCTGCTGCTTTAGCAAAAGTGAAATAAAAAAGCAAGCACCTAAGCCGTCAAAATTTGCTACTGCCAGCTGCATCAAGTAAACAGTCACCAGCATGAAGGAAAACAAACTAAAAAAAAACCAAAACAAAACAAAAAAACAACCTATCAACTCCTGTCATTGACTTTCTTCTAACAAAACTTCCTGACCCAAAGCTGTTCTGGAAGGCATCTTTTTACTGCTGACTTTCAAATGTAAGAAACAGTCTTTTAAGGAAACTTGAAGCTTTATTTAATAGGCTAGTCCAAATGCATGTGGCTTTAGTTCTGTCAAACACTGTGGCCTGAAGCAGTACATCCAGCAACTCAAGTATCTACTATCCAGCATCTTACTTCAGAGTCTGATCCGGAGAGACACAAAACAGCGGAAAGCAGCCTGTGGTAGCATCCAAGCAACTAGAAAGGCAGGAATCATAGGCCAGAAATTAAGGAGTTGCCAATTACCTTTTTCTCGCTCAGGGCAGTTGCAAAACCATGGACCTCCAAATCAACCATTTCTCATTCACCTCTGAAATAGCTCTTTACAAAAACTGCTATTTTGACAATGTCTTTTCACCTCCATGCAAACTTCTGTACTTGATAAAGCTAAACCTAAGGCAGAAATAATGAGACTACCTCCACCCCCTTGTGCAACTGCCACAAAACCAACAGCAAACCAAGAAGCCCACCCCAGCTGGAAGATCCTGTGATGCACATGCACAGGAAGTCAGTTAACAGACTGTTAATACCTTTTCCTAAAAAAAAAAAAAAAGTAGGTTAGCAAGCTCCCAAGAGAGCCCATTAACCTAGAATTAAAACTGATTAAAACAATGTTTTGGGAAGAGACTTTGTCCTTTATGTCCCAAGACACTGAACTATCTCTCCTTTCTTCGGCTCTAGGGAAAATTTTGAATTCTCTATCTCTGTTAACTTCTGTTGATACCGCTGCTTTAAGGTGCTTTGCTTCTAGGGGTTTCACATCAAATTTCAGTAGCTTTAGCTGATTTCCCTAAGGCACGCTGGCAGACAATGAGATGGAGATGCTGCAAGTTCTCAGGTTTTGCTACTACAGGAAAAGGAAATCCCCATGATTTCACCATAGAGTAATATAAGCCAAGGGAATGAAAGTTAATCTGGAAAGAAACTAACAAATTCTAGTCAGAAATCTAACGTACCTTTGCTAGGTCTTCTTCACAAAGTCTACACTACAACATTCCTTCAGTATACAGAGCACACACAGATCAGTGTTTACATACAGCAGCAAACCAACAGTTTAAAAGACGCACACAAGCCAGTGTCTGTTTAGGCAAGTTTCCTGAAGCGTTTCAGTATGACAATAGAAGGATGTTTCCATGCCTGCAAGTGAACCTCATAAACTTAACTTTCAGAAAACAAGTTCATTTTTGGAAATGAGTAATTACCAGAAAAATCTTTAAGCACCTGAATGAGAAAAAAAAAAAAAAAAAAAAAAAACAACCAAACCCAAAACAGTCAAACCACTTTTTCCTATTTCCTATCTGAGTCTCAAGAACTATTTCTCTTTCGGTAATATTTTTATTATTGCCATAGTAGCCAGTTACTCCATCCACCTCCAGAGAAAAATAGGCAGGTGGCGATTTCCCCCGCCCCCAAACTAAATCTCTGGGCCTACTAACAAAAACCTCAGAAACCAGCTTAAGCACAGCATTTGAGACTGCTGTCTTCTGACTGCCTCTCAATAAAGACAGCACTCTTAGGCACACAGTGAAAATTTTGCATCAAAACCTTAGTAGTCCTCAGCTGAAAATCAAGAAGTTCTGTATTTGTGCAGGGAAAATGCCAGCTTTCAATAGTTTATCCCTCTTTTCACAAGGGGAGGAGGAAAAAAAAAAAAAATCCCCTATGCAGGTAGGAATTGGGGGACAGGTAAGCACAAACCATCAGCACCAGCCGTCAGAGGCAGCAGTAATTCTCCCATCCTGTTTCTACACCATCTTTGTCATTCCCATGTTGATGAGGCACAGGAGCCCCAATGTGATGCTGGGTTTGGACGAGACGGCTCCCGACGGGGCAGAAAGAGGGGGAAAAGCTGCGCAAAGAAGCGTTGCAGCTGAGGACAGACCCATCATAACCATCCCCTTCCCACCCCCAGGCCCACCCCTTCTGCCAGCTCCCAGCAAGGCTTGTGTTTTATCAGATCTATTTGCTCTCAAACCAAAGCTAAGGGCAAAGACAGGAGATAAATGAGAAAAGCATTTCTGGCTAACTGCAGCCATCAGAGCACGGTGGTGTTACATGTGTTTATTTTAAGTCTTGTGATCTTTCTGGCTGGCATGCCACTGAAAGCTGTACCCACATTAGCACATACCAAAGGAAGGAAGTGTTTCACTGGTAGGTGTCCAAGCATTTTAATCTGGACGCTCAGAGGAAACAAAATGTGTATTTAAAAAATAATCTGTGATGCCATTTACCCAACCCTTCCAAACAGAGGAGGACTGATATTAACAGAAACAGCAGACTTGAGGCTGCAGTTCTTAAGAGCTTTATTATTTATCTGATTTTCAAGAAATCAGGCAGGATATTTATTGTTCCACAGTAACACATTAATAAGCCTTTGGCTTTAAATCTTCTTTACCTCCCTCCCCTCCTTGGTACACATTAACACTCTAAGACTACTTACGCTTGCAAATTTTGGAACAGAAAATTGTCCTCTTGTTTAAAGAAATTACTTACAAAATATACAATAAAGCAGAATTAATAAACACAGAAATTCTGGGGTAAAAGCAATGAAAAGCAAATGCTTAGAGATAGAATAAGGAGAAAGAGATGAAAAGGGCATTTCAGTCTTGCATATGCTGCATGCTATTTTCTGGTTTTGCTAACAAATTAATATTAACATTAGTTGAGAAAACTGTAAGCCACAACTAATGAAAATCTATTTAATATGCAGCAGAAAAAAAATCATATTTAGTAGTCCAATCACACTGCAGTACTTCCTGAAGCAAAAAAACCAAAACAAGCTTTAACACTTTTGTTTTCATTTGAGTTTTGCTCACCTTTGCTCTTGTGGATGCTCTTCCACACCCTCCTCCGAATCAGCCTGACAAACAGAGAAAATACTATGTAAGAATCTCGGAATTGTGACAGGGTGCACCGAACATATGTACCATTTTTAACTCCTCCAAAGATGGACTCTCACATGACTCGCTTGCAAAACAAACTCCGAAATCTAAAATACCTACAGCGATTCCTTCATGATTCAAGTAAGGTGGATGCTGGCCGTCCCAGTTGAGGCTTCAGCTCATTTTGCCAAGATAAATGGTGACTTAACATGGCTACTCCATTATTTTTTTCCCAAACGTTGATTGAACAGACTCATTTTCCATTTATATAAATGCATCTATGCAAAATTCTGCTCACACATACAATTCCAATGTAAACCCATCAATTGTCCTCGAACTACAGGAAGACTATTTCCACCACCTTCAAATTATCTGCCCCCTGTCAGTAAATTTCATCAGCCAGTACCTGAGAAAATAGGACGCAGAATGCCTTGGAATTCAGATCACTTGGTAACGTCAAAAGCGAAGCCAAGGTACCATGTTCCAACAGGGATGGCGACATCCCAAACCCAGATCTTATCAGTGATCAGCGGCACGTACAGAAATGGAAGAGAGCAGAAGTTTTAAACACAACAGCTTAGCTCAGCTGCTGGACTAAGGTAATTTTCGAGACGTGCAGTTAAATTGTGCCAGCTTGCAGTTCGCAGCGAACCACTTTGAGCTGTCTACAGAAATGAACTCGAGCGTTGGTTCAATGAGCTCCCTGCAGGAAATCCATTTAAAACAAGCAGGTAGCTGCTCTGAACCAGCCGAGATCTCCAGGAAAGCTTTAGGTACAACTCAAAATGGAGCGTGTTACAGCCACCCAACCCGCACTGATGAAACCAGGGACAGCTTTAGGGAGATTAACATTTTTCAGGAAGAGGTCACAGTCATCCTGCCAGGAACAGCTGGTAAGTTTTCCCAGCTACTGCTTCTGCAGGTGATGATTCCACAAGACACAATCTACAGACCTTAGCAATGAAAAGGCAGAACAAAAAAACCCCACACTTTTAGAATTAAGAGAGCGCACCTTCCACCACCCCTCCTACACGTTTCCCATGTAAGTGCATCACGGAACAGGCCCCAAGTAACCCGCCTTGACTCTAGCTCCTATTTTCTAGCTCCCCACCTCACGAAGGGGAAAAAAATGACAACCACACTAAGGCAGCAAATATAGGTAATATTATTACGGCTAAAATAACGGCCTTATGGCTATTATTATTACAGATCTTGCCAAAAGCTACCAGATGCATCTCAACTTCAGTCTTTTGCCACAAGCAGCCCATCCAACAGAAGCAGCACAGCCTTCACCACAGCATAACCAAATCTGTAACAAGACTGACAGGGAAGTACAAGTTAATTTGAGGACTTGACCATCTTTCTGTACGCCTGCCCTTAAAGGGAGGTTGGAGACACTGTGATAATCGCCCAGGATCTGCGGCACATCACGCAGCTCTTCAGCACAGACCCACCTACCGAGGGGTCCCGGCACCTGGCCCTCATGAAGACCTGGTCGTCTCCTCTCATGACTGAGCTAAGCCTTGCTGTTAGACTCTACCAGTACGGCACAACACAAACCCATCACCTGTTTTCCAGCTTCTCCAAGCTCCTTTTATACTTCCAGGACCTCAGTACAGTACCAAGCAGAATTGGAGGACTCCTCATTCACCTCCTCCAGAAACAGCTTCTCCGCCACAACAGGCTGGCAAGCTATCCTCATTTTAAGTGGTTTAACTCCTCCTTTAAATGGCTTAACATCTGCCAGACATCAGAAACCTGGGACTGTGTCATTACACAGTGCTCACCCTTAACACTAGCTACCTTAACCCCTCCTCCTCTTCACTTTTTCTCAAGCAATGATGACAAAGTAGTGTGTGTGTGTGTGTGTGCGCGTGCGTGCGTGTGTGAGAGAGAGAACAACTCCTGAAGCCAAAATGCAGGTCCCAGCAGCCCATCCATGGACAGCAGGAAAAAAAATCCCCTTCCTCCAAACCTCATCCTGAATATGGGCAGGTGCTTATCTCGTGCTAGAAAGCCCCTGAAAGTGCCCCTCTCATGTCACACAAGTCATAAAAGCCTGGGCTGACAGCTTCTGCATAATCTGCATGGCCAACCAGCCCCAAGTCCTATCAGCACCCTCCAGAAGCTCAGCTGGGAGAGCTGGAGGGGCCTTCTAACAGCCCAAAGAGGAACACAATTCCCACCCCAAGTCTGTCTCAGGCTTTCACACAAATTCTGCGCCTTCAGACAAACCGTGCTTTGAAGCAGGTGACTCCGTACATTCAATTTGTGCATAGCTGATGGGATGCACCTCTGTTAATGACATACTGCAGTGCTGTCTATCTCGGATACGTAAGATCAAGGTCTGCATCAGCTTTCGAAACCGGCAGAACAATTAACCTTATTAGACCCTGAGCTGCACTGAAGAACAGGAACTGAAGACGAGTTGCTACTACATGGGAAAAGAAAAAAAAAATAGTAAAATAATCTTTCAGAACTGAGCAGAACCTTTAAAGTGAAAATGCAAGCAGCAGCTGTGTATTTGCCCAGTGTCTGTAACAGACTATGATACCGTAAATATCGTGGTATCTTTCTCTTTCTCCTTCTCCAAAATTCAAGCACCTTAAAACATTATCACAGTAATCCGAAATAAGCACTCACTGTAATCTCCTAAGTATCTGCAAGCAAACTGAAACGTACACGAGGCGTTCCTCTAATGAAACACCTCAGTCATCTACACCCAACACACAAGAACAGTAAAAAACCCATCACATCAGACAGACATGGCACTGACACCAAAAAAAAAGTTTGGTATATGTTGCCTTTGATGACTTACTGCCATTTTCAATCATGATAACAAGACCTACCACTTAACCTTCATTATTTCATTTTAAAGTGGTTCCTCCCTCAAAAATGAAGAGGCGGAAAGTGCTGAATGCCCTGGTCTGCAGGTAGCCAACCCGCCTGCCCCTGCCTTCAGATGCTCACATTAATCACCGAAGCGGTTTCTGACACAGAAACATGCAAGTATGACTCTCTGATACCTCTTTTAAGTGGTGTCCACCATGAACAACAAATGGCATTTGTGCATCTCCTTTCATATGCTCGTGGCCACGGAGACAGCAGGCCTGATACCCTTACTGTGCTTTTCCTTGGGCTCTTTCCTCTCCTCTTCAGGGGGAAAAAAAAAAAGTAACTATCCGCCTTTCAGCTTTGCACTGAAGTGCTCCAACATGGCTGTTTATATTTGGAGCATTTTCAGCCTTTAATGGTAACGGGCTTGGGTGTCAAGAACTACACAAAGGAGCTTTTCTCCCAAGCATTTTAGTTAAGTAATTATTAACAAGTTACAAGCAAATAAGCAAAACCACAAAATTACAAGAAGTCTGAATAAAAACTACAACTGCTCTAATCAAGCTTCTCGCACTTGAGATCTTCCATGTCAAAATCCCACTGGTTTTCCACGCATCTCTCAACTATCAGGGGCAGGCAGGACTTTACATTTTTCCACACTGAGGAGAAACGATGGGAATTAAAACAAAAACAAGAATCCAGCCACCCACCCAAGGGATGTTTGCTATAAAAAGGATGTCAAGGGCAAGGAGGAGGAGAGCAAGGCGGGAGCTCTGCGGCTACCCCACACTTCACGTCACCTTCAACAAGAAAGAGGAACTGGGGGCAAGGGAACACTGATACCACATCCAAGCAGGAAACCCAGCTTGTCTCAAAGCAAGGGAACCCGGGAAAAAACATTAGAACACCGGAGGAAGCTGCAGACCGGTGGAAGACTGTCAGCACACTAGATACAGCCGGCTCCTCCTCAGCTCCGGTGCACAAGCCCACGCACACATTCGCCCACTGCAATGCTCCGGGCACCCTTCAGGCTCAGCTGCGGAGCAAGAGCAGTGGGTGAACCATTCCCAAACGGCTCTGCGGGCTTCAGAGGAAGCCGAACTCACACGATCACAAGCCGGGGGGGGGGGGGGGGGGCGGGGGGGGGGGGGGGGGGGGGGGGCGG
>JAVKLA010000007.1:698415-726223 GCA_034782735.1 Sagittarius serpentarius
ACCGCGTTTGTGCAGTTGGCGCGCGGTTTGCGGCGGGAACGGGAGCTGCCCTCCCTCCCTTAGGCCCGCGCGGGATGTCACCGGGCCGGGGCTCGGTGCTCCCCTGTTATTTTTAGAAGAAAGCGTTAAAAGAGCGAAGGAAGAAAGCCAGGATGCAGCGCGAAGGGGGAGGGGAGAGCACAGAGAGGAGGAGTGAGGGGAGGGGGGAGAGTTTAAAAAAAAAAAAAAAACACAAAACCCAAAAAACCAAAATAGCCCCGACCCGGTGACCTCAGCGCAGCTGTTCTTAGGGAAGGTGCTGCCGAAGCGAGCGGCGGGTGCCGGCTTTGGAAAACAAACGGGCGGTGGGTTTTATTTGCCTTAGTGCTCCCAGACTGCTTGGCAGCGCTGTGTGTTGGGGGCTTGCTGCTGCTGCGGCTGCGGCTGCTGCGGCTGCTGCAGCTGCTGCGGCTGCTGCTGCGGTTCCGGTCCGGTTTGGTTTGAAGTAGCTGGTCTGGTGCCTGATGGGTCTCTCTGGTGATGATGGCGTTTATAAACCAGAAGTGTAGAACAGAGCCCAGCAACAGGGTATGCTAGCCAGGCGGTTTTAACATGCATCTCGCACGCCCTTCTAATCGCATTTTAAAACACTTCTCCCTTTTGCTCGGAAAATAAACCCTCAAATGCTTAAATTACAGGAAAAAACAGTCGTTAAGCTAGTTCTGCAAACCTTGAGGGAAAATAAGAAAGCAAATACTCCGCTAACGAGGTTTGCACAACCCCAGAATTGCATCTGGTTCTCTCCTTACTGATCGCACACAGTAACTCACATAAACAATGGAAACATGGTGCTTACTCACCAAAGGCTCATAAATAAAGCCAAACAAATGACAAAACCCATTTTCAGCCCCGAACTGAGACAACGCATGAGGCCGTTTGTAGACCTCGGTCTCCGTCGGCAGCGGGACAGCTACGCGATGCCCTCTCGCTTAGCAGCTCTATAGGCTTTTCCCACCCAGAGGCTGCCCAGGTTTGACTGGGAGTGGTGGGGTGGCGGGCGGGGGGTGCAGGGAGCACATCTCTGCTGGCGGCAAAAGCAGTGCTGACCCCCTCCCTAAAGGAGAAGACTTTGGCGTTCGCCAGTGTTGCGCAACAGCCGAGGTATGGCGATGCAGTCCTGTCTCCTGCCCACATCCTCCTCTCTCTTTCTTCTCTTCCCCCCCCCCCCCTTTTTTTCCCTGCTCTCTGCCTGTGAGACAGGTCTTTCGTTTTCCACCCTGTCCCTCGGCATCTTTAATCGGCGTTCCTCACGCTTCCCCACACGCAGGCAGAGGGATGACGGCCCCGGTTGTACGGGCGCACCCTGTGGCACCCCTCCGCCTCTGCCCCAGCGCGCCCCGGGGCTTGCGGAGAAACGGCAGCTTTTAAAATGGGAATGGTCGGAGGTTTCTCTGCCAGCAAACGTGCAGCCACGCTTGGACAGGTGCTCGAAGAGGGTTATAATGGCATAAACTCTATGTAACAACCCCACCCAGGGGCCGCATGGCACCGTGAACATACTGTGTGTTCAGTAGCGAACTGTTCCCACCACTTTTGCAACTGGTCCCAGTTGGAATATCAGTTAGAGCCGCAGACTGATGTCATTTTAAATTATCAGCTTTTTCTTGCCGAGTTTTTAAAAACCGATGTCAGCACGAGCTGATGATTTTGTCTGTCTGACGGTAAAAGTCAGCTGCTTTTTCAGTGTCTGCAGGAAGGGGTCTGGCTGGCAGTAGGTAGGGGTTTAGAGCAAAACTCTCCTAGACAGTCTTGAGACTGGTCTAGCTAAACAGGTTTTAAAATGTTAGAGGAGAGAGGTGGCCTGAGCTGCAGTCTGGGTTGGGACCAGGCTCACCTGGGAGACGGTCCCCCCCGTAAAAAGCAAAGGGCAAGTTTGCAGGTTTGGAAGGGGGCGGGGGGAAGCATGAGGCTTTCTGCAGTCGTGGTAGAGCCACCCCAGCTCAGCAGCACGGCTGAACACCTCGCTTTCTGGAGGCTTTTTCAGATGCAACGGGCAGGACTGGGAGGAAATCAGGGCCACGATGGCGATGTTGCGATCGGATGGGGAGCTACGTGTTGCGTAACAGATACCACACGGGAGCAGGCAACCTAATTATGTTCCTGTTCTTGTGCCTCCGTGCATCCCTTTACCAGCAAAATATGTCTGGGCCTGTTCTTCGTGCGTGAGATGAAATGAAACGTACCTGCTGCTAAATACACGGAGATGCTCCCTAGCCAGGCCCAGGAAAGCCTGGAGAGCTGCCACCCACCATTGAGGGTGCAGGGGAAGACAGGGCAGGGATGATGCCGGATGGGCAGAGCAGGAAGGGAAGCAGAGAAGGAAGCTTTTCCTATAAGGCAAGGCTTGAAGTGACTTCTGCAGTCGTAAGAGAATGGATATTTGGGTTCCTCCAGGCTGAAACATCTGCATTTATTGGCCTGGGTTGCGCAGGAGGGGACCCGAGACCCCGGTGTCCCGCCGCACCCATTGCCCCACTGGCTTCTGCCACCCCATCTTCTCTCGGCGATGCTCGGCAGGTGCCGACCCCACGAGCCCCCAGGGAGGTTTCGCCTCCCCCCCGCAGCACGCGGGGTCTGCGCTGCTCCTCCTCGCCCGCAGCGCTGCCTGCAGCGAGACGGCCTGTGACATGCAACCCCGCTCTCTGCTCACATCACCTTTAGGCAGCCGGGGCACCCCTAACGCCGCACCCCTCACCGCCTGGTTATGCGCACATCAGCGCCGCCGCCACCAGCTTTCCAACTGCATCTGACCTACATTCGCCGCCTTCTCGCCGCCGCAGCTCCATTTTATTTAGAGCAGCCTCGCTCCTCTGTCCTCGCTGCGGACCCGGCGGTGAGAAGGAGCTCGGTGCACAGGACGCAGCGGGGGAAGAAAAAAGGCTGCCTGCCAGCATGTCCCTGCTGGCCCTCTTCAACGGGCCACCGTGGTACTCTTCCGTTCCCCAGAAATTAGTGACTAACCCAGAGCCAATACATTCACCCCGCTCAACCTGGAAAAGCAAACAACCGCTAAAACATTTGGATGAGGAACTCCGCGGGTGATGCACCAGGAGGGGATGGTCCCACCGTGTGAACCCGGCATGGACCAGCCCCTGCAGCTCCCCCAGCTACCTGCAAATGTGTCAGTGCTCTTCCAGAGCGCGCAGACTTATTGACGATGCTGTTTTCCAGCTAGGGAAGATTTTTTTTGAGGCTGTACACGTACTTACTATGCATGTGAAACAAGTCCCTGCGCTGGCATACTTTAAGATCTTTGACTTGTTTTTCAGTAGTAGGATGTGCTGCTGAAGTACTTATTTTTGCTGTTGCCCTTGCCCTTGAACTAGAAGGAAAAGGAGCTGAGTTTTACCTACAGCAGTCTGGAGATACTGCTGTAAACTTCTGCAAATCGTAAAGCACACAGCAGTTAATCCAGCCCTAAATGCCGCTGCAAATCCCCATTACTTTCAGCATGGGAATAGCTACTTGCCTTTCAAAAAAGATGTGACACTTTATGGAAACACTAGGCACAATTAATTTCTGGGGGAACTGAGCTCAGCAGAAGCCTTTCTAGTCAAAGTACGCAACCATTTCATTTGCAGCCACGTACTGCACCGTAAGTGGTTAACGCTCAGCATAAGTATACTAGTCATCTATTTAGGGGTTTCCATTCGGTACTGTTCGAGAGACAGTATGCACCGAAGGTGATGTATTTAAAAAAAAAAGTCCCAGAGAAGCGGTCAGCCCCCTCTGGAGTATTATCTTCACCTTGCCATCCCCAGCCGGGAACTCGGCAGTGATAAGCCCCCGTTGGCATGGGCTGAAATATGCCCATCCTGGGGTCTGCGGCAGCCTCCGGTGGAGCCCAGGGCCTCTCCTCACCCTCCCCGGCAGCTTCCCTCCCTCGCTGGTCTCCGCTTTATCAGCCCCACGGCTGTAGCTCCCCACACCCACCCCACACGCCTGGGGCCGGCCCTATCGGTAAGTGCAGCAATGGCCAGTCCCCCCCGATAAGGCTACAAATCCCAAAGAGAGATTGAGGGGGGATAACGCCTTCACTTGGGTCATCTCCTCACCCAGCTAGCTCATTCTGCATCAAAGGGGCAGCATTTCCCCAAACACCCGCCGCCGGGTGGCCAGACAAATCACCGGGTCTCAGTCCCACCCAAGGAAAGCCAGGTCCCACCGACCTCTGCCGTAGGGCTATGTGCTCCCCAAAGACCAGCTCACGGGTGAGTGCGTGGGGTGCGGGTGGGGGTGAATAGAGAAAGAGGACCTGGCAGGGCACAGCCATAAAT
Source organism: Sagittarius serpentarius (assembly GCA_034782735.1). NCBI lineage: Eukaryota > Metazoa > Chordata > Aves > Accipitriformes > Sagittariidae > Sagittarius > Sagittarius serpentarius. The sequence continues at coordinate 702,732 of JAVKLA010000007.1, forward strand.
TTCTGTGCTCGATTCCCTGTGTGACGACTGAAGATAAGCGGCCCTCCCTTTTCTCCCCGGTGTTTGCCCAGCTAGCTTGCTTAGCCAGCCAGCTTTCTGGGAGCAGAGACTCTCCTACCACCTCGGTGTTTGTGTAGCTCCCGGCGGAGCGGGGCCGCGATCTCCGTCAGGGTGCCTCTGCACCATTAGAATAATAAAACAATATGGGAACAAGAGATTCTCTCTTTCTCCCGGTGACAATTACCGTCGTGCGCCTCCCCCCCAGCAGGCTCACGTCCCCAGCAAAGATTTTTAGCAAAGCCGGTGAGTGCAGCTCTTGCTGGGCTGAGCCTAATTCTTTCAAAGACTAATTCAGCCTGGTAAGAGTGCCCGGGCCAAAGCCTGCCCTGGCAGCGTAATTAAAGAAGAACAAATCCTTTCTAAAACCTCACGCTGTCAGAATTTTTACAATTAATGACCACTTGTCACTGTCGGGGCTTGTCGGGAAGGAATCACTCTCGCCTTACGCGCCCGATCTGGGTCAGCAGCCCATCGCCTGTTTGAGGACGGGAAAGGGAACAGGCAGCGCGGCACTGCCCCAATAAGCTGTTAATGACACCGTGCTCGTTACCACAGATGACAAACATTGCACTCTTGTTTCTAAGCAGAATTTTTGCCAGCTCGCTTTGACTTTCTAGGCTGTGATTAAACACAGCCAGAAAAATAGGGTGCTTACCTGGCCTATTTTTTTTCATTTCTCCCCCTCTCAGGCATTTTTCATCAGAAAAATCTGCACAGTAAAACAAGCGTCTCTATGATCACATAGAAGACTTGATGCATGTAGGACACTCAAGTTATTTTAAAAGTGCAGCTTATGAAAGACTGAGGAAAAAAACCCACTTTTTATTCAAAAAGACCCACTGGCTCTGGAATCTCAAATAAGAAAACAGTATATATTCGTCTGTATCTGTCCCAAACCTCTGTGCGTACTAAAGAAAAAGAAGGAAGGATAGTAAATTATTGTTATTTTAGAAAGCAATGTTACTGTTGTCGTATTAATCAAATGCTAGGTAATTCAAAAAATATGCTGACACTCTCTATCCTCCCCTTGCCCTGCTCTGCCTACATTTTTTAGCACATACAGTGCATCCACTTGAAAGAGTGGTGGATCCTTGCACACAGCAGGATTTTGCAGTCTCCTGCGGGACCCACCATGTTACAATAGCGTTCAAAGCTTTATAAGCTTCATTTAGTTTCAGCAAGCCTGTTGGAGCATTGTCTGTGCTTAAAGAGGCATTTAAAACTAAAGCGAAGCTTTGAAAGCTTCAGAGACAATGACGCTGGCCTCCCTAAACCCATGAGTTCACTGCACGGTTTGAAGTGATGGCATCGCGTAGAAAACATGACACGCTGCTCTGAGCGCCCTGCGGTACCTAGGCATGAAAGAGGCGGGGGGGGAGCAGAAAATCGGGGGCGCGCGTGGAGTTTCTATCGCTGAAGGTCACGCCTGTACCGAGAGGAAGAAAAGCATCCTCAGTTTTTTCCTGCCCTTGAGATTTGTACCCGTGCATATTTATTCTCTCATTCCGGAATGATTTCTAAGCCATCGCTATGTGCATTTCTAAGCTCTTAGGAATAAAAGAAAACAATGCCCGGAGCGCACACAATAAAACCAAGGGGCGATGCAGCAGCCGTGCCACGAGGAGATGTCCGGCTTCTGCGACTCCTCCGTCCTGCGGCTCCGCGCTGGTGTAAGCGGTTTGCACATCCCTGGACTGTGCAAAAGGCAGCATTGAACGCGGAACTACGCTATCTATGAGCTGAGGGAAACAGCTGCAAAACAGGCATCGGTAAAGCTGTGCTTTCATGAAAGGCACTCATTTTTCAACGTACAACCCTGCCTGTCACCATTTCTAGGCAAGGGCATGTCATTTGTATCACCACAGTGATTAACTGCGCCGAGAACATCTCAAGGCGAGAGGAAAACATCCCCTTGAGTCCCAAAAATAAGCATCCACCCTACCCATGCCACCTCGCTCGGGCTGCGAAGGTCACCCGCATCCTCGGGCTGCAGGGGCACAAAGTCCCCTCTCCCGCCTGGCGGGACTTCCCCGGTGAAACCCCCAGGGCTCGGCCGTGGGCCGCGGCCTCTCGGCCACCAAGGCCGCCAGCAGGAATGATGAGGAGAGGGAGACCCGCACAAAAATAGGAACGATCCCTCTAAGATAGCACCTTACGGATCAAGTCAGCTACGTGATGCCCATAAAGGACGGCCTGTAGCAAACAGGGGTAATAGGTACCAGCTTTGTGAAAAGCCATCGGGCCCGAGTGAGTTTAGAAATAAAACAGTGAAATAGGCTTTTATAGCAGGACAAATACTGTCAATAAAAGCCGGGCGCACCCGGGTGCCAAGGCGGTACTTGGAGAGCCGCTTCGTGTCTCGTGGGCTGCACCTCCTTCGTAAGACCACGGTACTTCATCGGGGAGCAGCTGCAGGCGAAGCTTGATGGAGCGGAAAAGGAGACGGCGTGAGCCACGGCACAGTTACCCCGTGGTTTAATTTTCAACTCCAATAGCTGTAGAAGATTTTAATAGGGGTAAAATGTAGTTTTACTTAACCTCAGTCCAGCGGAGCTGTTTTTCACTGCAACTAAAAATAAGGAAAATAAACCAGTTGGAGGCAGATAACGGGCATGGGAAATTTTAGCCCAAAGGGTTAAAGCCTGGTAAAGGTGTGAAGCAACCACAATCAGTTTAGTCCAGCAGTATGTCAGAAAAAAGCTCAGCTGTCAAGGACGCAGCAGTTCCACGTGTGTGCAGATGCATTTGAGGGAGAAAGATGCACTGATGCCATTGAAAAAAACACAACACAAAAATAAGAAAGATTTCAAAATACATCCAAGTTGGAAATGCTACTGTTAAAAGTGTACTTAAACACAGTAAAATATTGCTGTAGCTCTTTTCTGAAGTCCTGAAGTGCTACTATAACAGAAATAAACACGCTGATAAAATATTAGAGCACAGCAATGCCAAACTGCCAGAGAAGCGAATGACCGAGTTGCCCGAGCCATGCTCCAGGCCTGGCTCCAAAGCTGGCTTCGCAGCCCGGGATCCAACGTTAATGGGTTACAGATGTTCTCGTGTAAGGAAAAGAAGTCGAATGTGTTTGTTTCTTACAAGGCACAGGCCAGAGGGCGGTTAGGGGAGCACTTGGAAACCTGCGAGTTGCAGTTGCTTGATCGAATAACCCATCTGAGAAAAAGATGTTGCCGTGCAAAATTATCCCGCCCCTACTTTCGGCAGCAAGTGAGAGTTTCACTTCCATCCGAAACTGAGGGGGGGAATTTAGGTAACCTAGAAAAACAACATAATGCGGACGGTTTGTGAAGTACCAGGGATTTTTCACGCCACGTCCTTAAGGCCATCTCTTTTTTTCACACCCTCAAAGAAGCTGGGGGCAGGGTGGGGTGGCTTGGCCGCTGCCCAGCCCCCTGCCCAGGGCATGCCGGCGGACACGCAGGTCGGGCTCTCGACGGACACGCAGGTCGGGCTCTCTGGCTGGGGCAGGGCTGGCTGCCCGCTGCGCGAGAGCTGCGATGAGGCAGCATCACCTCCGGGCCCGGCCCGTCTTCTCGGCTCGCCTGCGTCCAGACAAACCGCGCGGCCGCAGCCGACGGTTTCTCACCGAGTGCCCTTCCCCAGCACCTTGCTCGTTCAGTAAATTAAGTGAGGGGCTAATCCTTTAGGGAAAGAAAAGCCAGAGTATTGCGAGGGAGAAAATAAATCTCTCCCTGGGGACAAGGACCGCTATTACAAAGTTGCCCTGGCCACCCCAAAGCACTGGCATTTGGTTTTACTGATGTCAGGGCTGGTTTTAATGGGGCATGAGGAGAGGCACTGCCTTGTACCTGGGCTGCGCGGGGAGCGGTGGGGTGGGTGGCAGGCTAAGATAGACCGGTACAACTCGTCTGACGTGGAAGTGGGAAGGACGACGGGACCCGAGCTCAGCCCACGGCATCGACAACCGTCCTTTCTGGATGCCTCTATTGCTTGGCCGAGGAAAGGCGGGGAGGTAACGCCTTGCCCCGGGTCAGAAGCCACATTGCCCCCCTCCCTTGAAATGGTTTGATTTCTGGAGGAGTCTCTGCAGAAGCCCTTGCCGCGTGGCAGACCCCAGAGCGCAGCGGGGAGCGGGGAGGCCCGGGCTGCCCTGGGAAGCCAAGAGAGCAACTTTTTTCTCTTATTCCTCTAGCCAGGCATCAGCCTAGATACTTACGGCTTTCTAATCCACTTTCAAAGGCTACCTAGAGAAGCGTTGCAGAAAAATCAGATGGTTTGGACATTTTGAAGATTTTTTTTTTTATTTCCCAGAAAGCAATTTTAGGCTTTTTTGTTTCTTTTCACAGAACATCTGCAGTTCCCTGCAACTGTAATTGCTGTCATTGTCTTCTGAAAATGACACTGGCACTTGTACAGCCTCCTTCCAAATAATTGCAGGTACTTTCAGTACATTTTGGTTATTCCCAGGAATTACATGTTTACATCCAAAATCTGTTTAGTTTCCAGCAAGAAATCAGAAGATGGCTAACACGCAATATTTCCTTAGATTCTGCCGAAACAGCCATCCGGTGGCTGGGTAAATGCAGAAGGATTGGGATTTTCTTTAGGATATCGAAGACTATCATACAAATAGGTTACAAATAATAGGCTGTGTTTCTATGTAAAACCTTTTAACATTCAGTGCTCCAGCTTTGCTCCCGGCTTCCTGAAGCGTTATTCCTTATGCTGCCGACTACACACTTGCACTTACATGTTTTCTTATTTTTTGGCTCAGTGGAGCAAGCAGTCAGCTTTTCCCTCATTCCTGAGGGATATCAGGTTACCACGAATGTTGTTCTGCTCTTATATACTTACCCAGTGGCATATTAAAAATGCATATTTTCCATTTGATTTTTCTCCTTGCCAGAGCTGAGCTTAATGCCACTTTTCTTCTCCCACTTGCTCGGTGCCGTTAACAAGCTACTAGCTTATTCCCAGCTGTAGAAAGGCAGGCAACACCGCGGGCCCTGTTTAAGCCCGGCTGGGGATACAGTCCCTGCAAGTCACAAAGGCGCCAGTTCGTTTTCAGCCAGGGAAATTTCTAGCGCATCCCTGCAGCTAAACTATTTTTGCGTGTCTTCGGTTTTTTGAGGAGGTAGGCGAAAGACGGTCGTAGGGAGGCTGCCTGGTAACGCGGCGGCCCCCTCCAGCTGCGTGCGTCCCTGCCCGGCCGATGCCGGGCACGTGTTGCGGTGGCAGGTCCCCGAGGGCTCCGGTCCCTGCCGGTGGGTCCGGCACCTGCCCCTCCGCCCTGCCTGGGAGCCGGCGGGCACATGCGCGGCCACGGACGAGCACCCGCTGCCAAAGCTCGGCGGTGGGGTTGGACGTTCAGGGCCCCGTCGCTCTCGGGTTTGTTCCAACTTTGAGGTCTATCCAGTTATTCAAACGGAGCGGCAAGTTCGAAGAAAAAAACAGCCAGAAATACGGCGCGGGCTCGTTAGAGCTGCCTGCTGGTGAATACCCGCCTGCCTTTTCCTTGCCCACCGCTGCCGTGGCTCAGTTTAGCGGTTTCATCTGAGTCCTGGAAGAAAAAAAATCAGCATAAAATCCCGTGTGGTAGGTTTGACTCCCCACAGGCCGGCTCCACCGTTGGGCTGCCCAAAGCCGGTTACCTGACCTGAGGAGAAGCCCGCATGCCACAAGGCCAACGTCTGCCCTTCCTGCTCTCCGTGCTATAGGGGGGTGGGTCATCAACCTCGCGCTCTCAGGTCAAGGCACTGCAAACCCGTCTTCGCGCGCGTGGGGTAACCCCGGGACCTTGTTCTCGGTCTCCAAAGGCTTCGGGTCCGGGAGCAGGCTTACCGTCCTGCACATACGTGTGCGTTCATCAGTACAATAAAAAAAGCCCACACTTAACAACGGACTTTTTCTTTCTCGTTTACAATTGGGTTAAACACTTTGAATCATTAAGTAGAACTAATGCTAACAATGTTCTTTTACAGATGTGCTAGAAACTGTTAGTATAGGAACCTCAAAAGGCAATTTAATCGCTGTCATAGATTCCCTGAAACACCAAGAGGGGAGATGCAACTGCTTTTCCTACAGCAAAAAAGGGGTGAGAGTTTCAGCCTGAAAACACATTTGTGATTTGGTAATTGCCATGTGTGAAGAGCATGAACTAGAGGACTAGACAGACAGAGAGAGACAGTAAATCATACGGATGTAAAAGCATGTTACCACTCAAGCTAAAAACACCGTTTAAAGGAATTATATTGTCTGTTAGCATAATATTTTATTTTCTCTTAATTGGAAATATAAAGAAGTAGATCACTACTCAGACTTCTGAATTGGTGCCTCACTACTTGGATTTGTCTGTGCCCATACAATTATGGATGATCAAAAACAATTAAATGCATTCATTAAGTAATCATCTTACTAACAGAAAACAGGTGAAACTGAAAAGTCAAAAAGTCGTAGGAGAAACTGTTCTAAAATTATTTATATATTTTTATTCTAATACGACGTACAATAGCAAGGAAGACAGGCTGATATTTCTAAAAGGTCAATTTTTTGTGTTAAGTAATCAGCAATGAAAATACCAGAATCATATATTCCACATGATTCACAGTCCTAGCAACCTGAGGTAAGAGTTTGCATGGACATACTGTAACTCTTAACCTACAAAGGGACACACCTAGGTTTTATGCCAACTCGTGAATCTTCAGCAAGAGAGCTAGGGTATCCTTCTTTGCTTTATACAAATCTAAGCATTTCGAGTCCATCCATTTGGGAAAAATTCAAAAGATTTTTTTTTAATTCTATTTAGCATGACCAGCGTGTGAAAAGAAAACAGAGGATGCTCGACGCAACTTTCTCAAGGAAAAAGAGTGCAAACTCACCTCTAACTCTCCTGGAAACCCTCCCATTCCAAACAAGAAAACAAGGGAGGAAAAGCATAACGAACTAAACTCAAAACTTGGTTTGTTTCTATTTCTGTTTTAAGTAGCTGAAGATAATGTATCCATCCTTCAAAAGCATTGAAAGCTGATGAGACTGATTCTCCAACTGAAAAAGGACATGAGACTTCTGTCAATTCCAAAAAGAGTTATTCAGAAAAAAAAAAAAAAAAATCTGCCTGACTGCTGGTCTCTATTGAGATCCCAGATCCAAGGTATTTTGGGCTCTGAAAACAGTCGTAAGCAAAATGACTTTCATTAGTTTGCATTTTCCTGCTGTATTCAGAACCCGGCTGAATTGCTCCTGCAATAAATCATGATTTACAGTCCTGCTGTCTTTGACAACAGAAAGCTTAAGTGAAAAAAAAAACCTTCACAAAATCTCCCTTATCTACTTGAATTCATCTAGCTACCGCAGGGAAGAGACCCGAGACTAACGCAGAGAGATTTTTTTAGGCTCCCAGTGATTTCAGGAGAACTTGGTCTCCTGAAAAGCTCTGAAGAGCCACAGATTCACAAGTGCCTCGCACGGCATTCAGCAGAGCTGTACTCCGAACCCCTGGGGATGTCAAGGCAGATGCTGAAAAACACTCAGTAACCTCCTGAGGGGCCAGGAGCAAAAGAGACTGTATTGTGCTCAAAGCACACCAGGAAACCTTCAGTTGGAGAAACTGCACTGTGGAGTAAGATCTTTTCCTTAGTTTGCAGGTAAAATGGAGGTATAAGTGAAAAAATAATTCATTTAAAGAAAAAAAAATTAGCAATACTCTTTATGATGCTCATGAAAAGGTACGCTCAGGCTGGCCCTTCCAGAGGCTAGGCTGCAATACAACTGCACTTTCAGTTGCATTTGACAGAAGCACATTTTTCAACAAAAGCCCTTCAGTCTCAAAGCCTTCTGATGCTGCAGAGAGAGCTACTTTTCCTCCTCAGCAGGCTAAAGCTGCATCCCGCGTCTCGTTTTGACACACGACAGCTGTTTCTGCAGCAAGACATTCCAAAACACGTAGCATTTGAGGCTTGTTCCCAGAGACGCTTCGCATGACTAATCTCTGAGCAATCACAAGTTTTCCTCGAGAGAAGCTCCACAGCGTACAGCAGATTACCGGGCTCTGCCTTGGCGTCAAGTGCTCCGGCTGAAACACGTCCCGGGGCCGAGACGTAAGAAGGCGTCAGCAATGAGGGAAAGGCCAGAGGCACAAGATCCTGCATCATCTTCCATTACGCTGCCTCCCAGACGCGCTGCAGAGAGCGCTCCAGCAAAGTTACTCCGTTCTGATAAAAATCGGGTGCGATTCAAGAAGCTTTAGCCAAAAGGTAAGACAGAAGCCACACGCCAAGCCGTTCTGCAGCACCAACCTCCCAGATTTTTGTCCCTGAAGCAAAAGGTACCGATTGCAACTCAGAAGGCAGAAAGGAGTGGGAGAGGGAAATTGTGGGGGTGAAACCCAGGGCACACTTGGTGGAGGTGAATGGACACAGGAACCCTGATTCCCTAGAGGCGAACAGGGTTCAAGTAAAAAGGGAATTCTACTAGGCTGAGCAGAGGATTCCTAAAAAGGAAATTCTTTTCATCGACAAAGATTGTTCCCGCGACAGAGTTACCATGGAAACCGATTTTGAGAATAACAAGAAAGCATTTATGGTACAGAGCCCATTTTAAAGGATGGTGAACCGGCAGCATCCCATTCCCCTACCTGGACTGATAACCTGATCAGATGGCCCAAAGAACTAAACCAACACATTTTAACGTGGTGTGGAACGGCCATGCTAAATGGAGCTGTCACAGCTTCGTATCACTGGGCCTTTATGACCTTCAAAGCTGCGGACAGGGGACTCTAAAGAAAGTTTCTCCCAGGACACAGCTTTAGCCACACTGACTGACACCACATCTCTCAGCGACCAAAAGCCAAAGAGGGGTGAGCACCTCTCCTCCAGTTAATTCAATTAGCCTGTCATTTTCTTTTGCGTCATTCAGTTTTACTACGAAAGAGGTTTTTTTTTTTCCCCTGGTAGACTGAAAAATTCACGGCTGTCAAACGCAAGGGCGCGCACGACTGACCGAAGCGAGGAGCGCTGCACTCCTGCTCGCCCCGGTGCCTTTACACTCACATATTCCGCTTCTTCCTGCGGCTGCCGCACGGACAAGGCAAACTGAGAAATGCCTGCGACCCCAAGGGCTACCGCGCCGCTGACTGCACACCTTGGTGGCAAGTGTTTTCCTCACCAGCTGTGGCGAAGCTGCTGAAAAAAGCAACTAATGTTACCTGTAAAATCTAGCATACATTGAAACAAGCACATAGCCCCAAACTGCCCATCTGTGATTTACTCCAGCCGAAGCGGAAGCAGAGCACAGAGGGGTTTTCCCATTATCCCAGCCCTTTGATCTCAAAAAGCCAGGAAGAGCTATGACCTTTCGGAAGGGCCCATCACCTCGTGAACCTGCTTTTTTCAGTGAAGGGGTTAACTTCTGCCAGGGTAGCTCAAGTCCTAAGGGAGGAAGAGGAGATACTACCACCTTGCACAGCCAGAGGTAATCTCAATGAGAGCGTCCCTCTGCAGCGGGGAAGAAAAACCTGCTATAATAATTGTTATTGCGAGCGTGAAGTCACTGGCACCTAAAATTTTCGTTCCCGTTAAACGGAAATGCAAGCAAAAACTACTTGTATATATTGCCCCAAAGTTTCCCATCTTGGGAGTAGCCACGTGAGGCTGCAAGTGATAATACTCATCCTCTGTGAAGAAAAAAAAGGCTAGTTTACATTGATCTGAGATTTAAGCATGAGGTAGAGACAAGAAAAGACGTTTCCAGGGTGTCTCTCGACACACAATGTTAAAATGTTGACTTCAGAGTAGAAGTCGTGAAGTTTTTTTCTTCCCCTCATCTTCAGTCCTCGCTCTGTTTTGTATTTACTTTCTATTTTTATTGCTTCTCCTAGAACTTCAAAGGCTGAAGGACGGGAGGCTGGACACATGTGGTACCTGTATTTCAGACTTCAAAGGGAAAGAATGTGTGGAGGTGAGCTCTAAAAATAAAGGGAATAACGTTCTGCTAGCACTGCCACAAAATTTTTCACACAAGGCTATCAGGAGCTTTTCAGCTTCCCACGGAGATATGAGGCTGTTCTCTGCGCACAAGTAACCGAGGAGCAGTATCTCCGCTCACAGCCACCCGCGGCGCTGGAAGGAGAACCTCGCAGCCCAGACTCCCGGGGCCAGCCTCTAACGGCTAAAACCCAAGATAAGATGACACCTGTCAGGTGGAGCAAAGGCGAGAGGCAAACCCCAGGCTTTTGCAGGATGTGAGCGCAGAAGTGGATGAGAAAACAAATTAACTTAATCAGACCTCGATGCTTTTTAAAGTGCTCAGAAATCAAGCGAACTCTCAAGACTTCACTGCAGAAATGTTTCTTTTCAAGTAGACTGATTCTGCCCAGAAGGTTCTTCCTCTGCTGGCTTCTAGGCAAAACTTCTTTCATTTTAGCAAGAGCTGAAGTCACATGTCCCACCACCATTGCCGTTGCTCATACAAGAGGTGACAGAACTGTTCCATTAGCATTGGCGTGGTGAGTGAAACTAACGCCTCTGAAACAGATTACCTTGAAAAAAAGCGCATTGTCAAGTAGATAGCTTGACATGAAATGGTTTCTTTCACTAACTCCATAGTACACCTCCAAGCTTGGTCCTCTAGAATTTTTTTTATTGAATTGTAAACGATGGCTTACATTATTGTGTACTACTTTAGGATGCAAAAGCGCTTGCATGACAGTACAGTTATTCACCACTCACTTGCCAAGATAAGTGTTTGTTAGGGTTACTATGTCAAAAATAAAGTCATCTGGAAGAGCGGAGAGGGAAACTGCTATCAAATGCAGTTCTAAGTGTAGCTCTTGCTAGTGCTTTTTAAGCAGTGAACACTCCTCCCTCTGGCCCTAATTCAGGATGGAGACATACGAACCAATAATAGTAACCATAAAAAGGCAAAAAACCTTACAAAAACCTGTCACTATTGTTTTATACCTGCTCCCTACCAAAAGGTGGATGATGCAGCTGGGGGTTGGTATAGGAAATATTTGCATAGCGAGTCAGGAATCAAGGCTTTTCACTTATGATTTTCTAATTGGGGAAGTCGGTCCAAAACAGAGGTCAGACAGCACCCACTCCGTTGGCTCAAGACTGATGAGGCAAAAGCCTAAAAAGAACCAAAAATTTGAAATTAAATTCCCCTTTTTCATTTCCCCTGTTCCTATCAAGTTAACAGCCCGATTTGCATATCAGTAAAGGGCACTTGACGGAAAACTCACCATTTCAGTAACTAACACAAGCATTGAAGGAAGAGTAAGAAGAATGAAAATATGCAACCCCAAAATGCAGATTTTACATCATGCCTACCCAAAAGGGTGAAGATATGTGTCCTACTCAGACATGCATGGTTTTCCAAGGTTTGTACAATCTAACCATTTAGACAGTTAATGATAAGGGCTCCTAGACTTTTTTTTTTTTTTTGGTAAAGAAAAAGACAGCTTCAAAGATGTGATAACCAATTTTGAACAAAACATTTTAAAATTGAAGTTTTGATTTTGAATTAAGTATTTTCATTTTTACTGCCTCCAATCTAAGGACAGAACAGTAAACCAGTACTTCTATAACGCCTTTACTTGAAAGGACCAGAAAAAGTTGATGGACTCCAAAGATGGATTTTAAGCTGGTTTGTTCAAAATATCTGTTAAAAAAAAATTACTCACTCTCTGAGCCTTTGACAGTAGTTACACCAAAACCGGAACATATCACCCAGGCTTTTTTTCCTTTTTTTTAAATAGCTGACGGTGCTAATGATAAATACCTAACTGAAATCAGTGCAGAGCGGAAAATAAAAAAATAAAGCTTCTTGCCTTTCACCAGATGATACTGAGACTGGTGTTTTGGAGCTCCTGGTGTAACTTTCTTCAGTGTTATTTCTTACAAACCCTTCTCAAACATCTACAGTATTAATGACCGTGGAAGAACAAACAGGTCTGCTACAGAGCCTTGACTATTGTTTTTTTGATTCCTGATCACAGGAACTGACTGGCTTTTAAAAACATAGTGAAAAGCGTATTCCCTAGAATATATTTTAGGAGGAAAGCAAGCTCACAGAGGAATGTAGTTTATTATGATGATTAATTGATGTCCATGCAAAAAACTAATCAAAAAGCATTTCTGCCACTGGGAGTATATCTTTGACCAAATACAGCATAACAGCGAAAAAAAATAATCTGACTCAACAGCCAATTAATTTTTCTGAGAAACTGAAAACAAGACATGAAAATCTGACTTTTATCTTCCTACAAAAACCCTCCAGAATGCTAGGCTCAGCCAGAGGCATTGGTTTGCATGGCTAGTAATGGTAATGCAAGAAAACATGACGTGATTGACTTCTTTCCTCTCCTCCTTTCTTTTCTTAAAAGAAAGAAATGAGGAAAAAAAAAAACAAAAACAAAAACATTTTTGCACCTCAACGTAAAAATCTGCTCTCCAGAATGCCACTGAGGCGCAGCCTGAAGGCAGATGGACATGAACAAAAGTGGACAGGGAAAGAGATGGATCCTTGTGAGACACGGCTTCGGTATGCAGGCAGTTAACTAAGGCCCCTTTTCACTTCAAACACAACTTCTTCCTCCACTGGCTTTCTCCAGGAGCTGTAATTTTTAACAGCTTTTCCTTTTGAGCTTCAGCAGCAGCAGCACAGTTGAAGTTCATCACCTCACCTGAGAAAAGGTGCCCCTTGGACTGGTTATAGGATTTACTTTAGAACTGGTTGCCAATAAACCAATAAGATTTTTTGAAAAAAAAAAAAAAAGGATGGACTATTTTTTATCATGAATTCTTTCAGGCGGGAAGGCTCTTTGTTTCTCAGCATAACTTGGGCTTTCATCAAACAACTGGAAAGAGAAAAGTGCCCAGCAGGTTTTGCTTGAAAGCTGTTCTTTATAAATACTTCACCAGGAATTTTTTTTCCAAAAGGAAAATTTTTCTGAAATAATGACCGGATGTCCAAATTATCTATAGTATAGAAACTGTTCATTCATGTGTGGGGCATTATAAATCTTCTGAAGCGACCCTGAAAAGTTCAGTGGTGCCTGCGGTGGCATTCACAGGTGTTTTTGCCCTCTAGTCTTCTTAACATGCAACCTTCTGCACATGCAGTTTGAAGAGGCAAGTCCAACGTATAGATGCTTGCCTTCCTGTATGCCTGTACACTGGGAGGTGTGTGTGCTGACAGGCGTGTCAGCAAGAGGAGGAGTAAGACAGACAACCATCTGTACAGACTGCAGCATGTTGCTCGTTCAGCCTACGTAGTTTCTGTAAGCAGATCTGAAAGGGCAATGACGGCGGAGGGGTGGAAGAGAAAACGCAAAAGGGACGAGGAGAAAAGGAAGCTGAAGAGAAAGGCTGTATCGCTGCTGTGAAGGCAGAGCCCTTAAGCACGGGAATATTTACCCAACCATTGCAGCAGCCAACTGCAAATGGAAGAATCCAGTCACCTGTGTGACACCAAGGATTAGCCAAGGACTTCAGCTGTTGAAGCCACCGGACATGGACTTCTGTCTGGGGCGTGCCGCTTCTCTAGAGCAGGCAAGATATCTGATCGCTGTCTTAGCAAAGCCCTGTGTAAATTTACAGTGCCACAAACCCCCAGACTAATAATCATGGCTCCATGAGCAGCAGAAGTAACGCAGTCTGGCTGCCAAGGGACCAGTTTCCTAGATCCCTGTGCCTTCCCACTGAAATGATGCACACGCCGCCCCATCTCAGCCCCAGCAATGCTGCCAGACCCTCACATCAAGGCCACCACCAGCAGGCACGAAATGCTTCCAGGTCTTTTACAGCCATCTTCGACATTTGTCCTTCCTCCTCCCACCCTCAGCATGCTCTAACCCTCCTCGGGTCCCTAAACTGGCAGGTGGGAAAGGAAAAGCCTGTATTTATCAGGCAGCCAGCCAAGCAGAACAGATAAATCGCGAGCTCACACCGCAGCCCCTCAGACTAAATTTGGCTGAAATCCACTGCAAAATTTAAGAACGCTGGGAGGGAAAAGGAGGAGAGAAATGACAGAACACATAATCATACAAACCTCACCCCTGCAAGAAACGAGGTGAAGATAAGCACCAGCCAGATCATCTGACTAGTGGAAATATGGCTGGGTGACAGGAGGACTCTGTAAGGAGCTCTTGCATCAAACTACTTAGTCACCATCACAGGTTGGGTTTCTTTTCCCATCGTTCTCCCAGTAAGTTTCAGTTCCAGCTTTGCCACTCGGTCACAGCATCACTGTGCCATTTGCTTCAGAGCCTGGATTTTCCCTTTTAAAACACGTAGGTTACTACAGCGCCAGAAAGTAATGGCATTTCAGAGGATGCATTAATGAAAGGTTTAGCAGCTGATTATGTCAAAACCTAAACCCTTGTGACTGTTAACATTTTAATGCTCTGCAAGTACCACAAAAGGAGCCCAAGAGTACACGCTTGGCTAGTTAAAAGAAAAGCTGAGGAAGAAGAGGTAGTTTCAGAGCAGGTACAGTGAACAAACTTTCTTTAAACTGGTAAGGTTTCTAGCGAGAACAGGTACAAACAAATATTTTCTCCTGTGTCTAGGTTTGATTGACAGTGGCTAATCAACATCAGTCCCAAAGAGTAAGGTTTACCCAACAACTCAACTTGGTACCATAGTAATAAACTCCTCATGAGATTATTTTGAAAAGCTGGACCTGATAGTGCCCCTGTAAGAGCTGCAGACTGCTAAAAGCAACTGCCTTTGATTTTCACACTTTGCACCAGTAGCAGCTTTAATTATAAACCTCCTTTGTAATACAGGCCGGACCTCCTGCCTTAGCTATGAGCTGAAAATATTTACCTTACATGGGCAAAAAACCTACAGGGCAGAAGAAAAAAAAACAACAAAAAAAGAGGAAGACATATACATAATATAGCTGTGACATAACCACAAGAGTGACAGCAGAAGTGAGCATTTAAACCCCACCATTTTCATGTTCGATTCTTTAGAAATATCCCAGATTCTATCTCAGGAAAATTGTGAAGAAACAAACTGGGACACAAGATCAGACCTACTGTTTTAACTTTTTTTTTTTTTTTGTATAGGCTAATAGCCAAACACATCTCAGGAGAAGGAAAATAAATTTAACTGTTAGTGACTTTTAACTCAGCAGAAAACAAAAGTCTCCGTTTCTGTTAAAAATTAAAGTGAACACACATCAAACCACACAATCATACGTGGTTTCATACTGTGGGATTTAGCAGTCTGCTGCATATCTTTCTAAGAAAAAAAGCTTCTAGACATGAGCCGATGCAGGTGTCTTGGAATATTCAAGACATACAAATTATCTCTTTTTGTCTCAGAAAGGATCTGGATTTGTTTTTCCTGTTGGAAGTCACTTGCACTAAAAAAATGCAGAATCAGAAAGTTAGCGTAAAATACATCAACTCCACTAGAGGAGTAAGCATCAGTTTCTGATAATAATGAGTCTCTTCTCGCCTGCTTCTCTTTAGCTGAGAAATTTCTATTCTGGCTGTTCCAAAATTGTGTCCTTACAGGACGAGACGCATTCTCCTGCCAGGCTTCCTAACCAAGAACAGAAGCAGAAGATGGGAGCAGAAAATAGAGTATGACTGTATATCTGTGTTCTATTCCGTACCTGTAAAACAAAAGCAAAACTTGACAGAAAATTATATGGCTGGAAATTTCTTGTGCTTGAAGTAAAGTTTTGTGTCCAAAGTGCAAGGGCTGTGTTTGACATTTTAGTTACTGCTCGTGATGGCTGACTGTAGCATCGCGAAGCAAGTCTACCTCAAGTACAGTTATTTAGGTGCCATTTATTATATTTTTAATATATTTTATATCTTCACATATATCATAGTTGCTATTTATTATATTTTATGGTTTTGTTGCAGTCCACAATGCTTTCACCCTACAGACAGGAAGCCGCAATATTGCAGCTAAACTTACATAGCTGGTCATCTTCATTTCCTTCTTGAATTTGGAAAGTAGCCAAAGCAGTAGAAATCAGTAAGAAACCCTCATCCTGACAGGTACCAGAGGAAGTCTTGGTGCGCTAACTGCTACAGGCCATAAATTACTCGAGACTCCTTGACGAGTAAAAGCTCAGCCATGTGAAAGCGATTCTAAGAGGTAAGAACCACCAGTAAGTTCACGTGCTCAACGTTCCTTCATACGAACCAGGCTTCTGAGTCATCATCATCTCTTGTGTGCGGCAGATACATGCTCTCAAATGCAGATGTGCCAAGGAGCTTCTGACACCTGTCAGGTGGTACGGAATAGATTCACAGAAAACCCCAGACATTTAGTGGAAAAAAAAAAAAAAATCACTTGAGAGATATTCTACAAAGAACGGAAGCAGCTCACTCTTTAGTGTTTCACAGCACAAAATCCAAGAGTAAGAACAACCACCCAAGCTATACGTGCATCAATACTTTGGTTTGGCACCACCGCTTAGCTTTGGTGCGTAGCACTAACGCCAGGCCCAGTAAGAAACACTGCGTTCAGCTACATGCTACCTACGTGCATTCAGCTTCTACCAGTTAGCAGCTGGTAAGCTCTTACTCAGTTCGTACCACATTATATGTTAAATATTGGATATATTAGGAATAAAATCTTTCCAAACACATACAGGGAAATGTCTCCATCGCAATCGTAAGCACAGTGACATTTTACTGTGTGCCAGGCACCACAGACATTTTCCTTCGGCAACAGATAGCTTGCTACGCCACCTCTACAAGAGGAAAATCTTCCACTTGGTATCTTCCCAATAACTTTGCTATCTTCACAGACATGAGATGACAGTAGCCAGGGGCACACCTGAAATCCTTGCATTTTAACACGCACTGAACTGCTAGGAAACTTTTTGCTTGGAAAGGTCACAGGAGACAGACTTCTGAGCGTATCTCCAGCTAAATGTCAGCTTTTCAGCGATGCTCTCATCAGAGGTTACATAAAAGGCAGACAGACACTTTCCGGTGATACTCGCATCTACCTTGCAGCAGGCCCGCCTGCCTGCTAAAGGCAAAGATGATCTCCTCTGGAGTTGTGCAGCAGAAATGCCATCTTGCAGTCCATAGCTGTGGGAGGTACAAGACCAGTCTGTACCCTCTGCCTCTCTCTCTGTAGCCACGCACTGATCAGAGCTAGAAACCAGAAGCTGATACAAAGTGAGGTGCTTGTGAAATTTCACCAAGTAAAAATGAGACATTCTGAAACTTGTTATTATTTTGGTTGGCTGCTTTTTTAGCCTAAAAATTGAAAAATGCGCATAAACCCAAAGATGCTTGATTTTGAACAGCAAATTGAATGCAGTCTCTCACATCCCAGATTAGCATCCTAAATCTCGGTGCACGGTGGTGCGAATGGATGGATGGGTGCTCTTTGCTTCCTCTCCCATGCAGTAACAATCTTGACCAGAGAAACCTTCTCAGTGTCAAATCCAGTACATTTGCTGAAACAATTTAGCTCTGAAGAACTAGTATGTTCCAACAACAAATAAAAAACTTTGTCACTAAACTTACAAGCAGTTATAGCAACACAATAAAGAACAACTTGAAATCAGACCTCAGCCTTTCTACTCGCATCCTTACTGCCTCAGTGTTTTCCATTACCAGATTATGCCTCTCTTCTATTTCAATGGTGAGATGAGGGAAAAATTCATTCTGTTCCATATTGTCCCCTGCTATTTCCACTCCAAAGTTTTTAACATGTTTAAACATAAATCTCTGGAGCTTCTAGCTCTTAGTACTACTCCCAGCTAAGCAAAAGAAGAGTAAAAACCAGCCACAGGACTTTGTGATAATTATTTCCTATAACGCCTCCCTGTCCATTCTTAGTCTGTCTCACAGAAGTAACCAAGAGATTTACTGTCCAGAGAGTACAAGGAAAAAAGGAAACGCAACAAGTATTTTTAGAATTTTATTAACTTTAAGAAAACCTGCAAATTAAAGGTTGGTCAGTTGTTTGGAGAGGATTCAGATACACATTTAAATGCCAACTGAGAATATTTAACAAACTATGTACAACTGTGTCAGCCATCAACTGCTGAACGCTAATCAATGTAATCCAAATCCTCTGGGATTCCAAAACTTTTGTCAATTCTGCTCTCTTCAAATCCAAATTTACGTTTGGCCCAGGACTTTATTGAAAAGATGTTATCTGTAAACAGAATGAAAAACATTCAGTTTGGGATATTTAGGAAAGCATGAATTACAGTCTTGGTTACAACAAAATCCTTCCATTTCCATTATCTCTGCGTATATGAAAAAGGTACATAGCGGGGAACATCATTATTAAGTAGATTTAGAACAGAAAACTGGAGGCTTTTGTTAAGGACATGCTTCTACTCAGTACTAAGTAAAATACGTTGTCTTTTTTGGAGTTTACCTTTATCTTTTCTTGCTCCTCTTCTATGAGAAGCCTGAAAGCTACAATTACAGTGTAAGCCTGCTATAGAGTGATGAGGTAAGTGTGAATATGCTTAAGTATTTTACAGGTCCTTTTTCAACTAGACACCTACTGTCTGACTGTCTACAGCTGCAAAAATCAGTTAACTATAAGGTCTTTTCTAGTCCTGCGTATGTTTATTTAGATAATGTATGTTTTGTTTGAAAGTTTTAAAAAAAGAGACATTCAAATAGCTTTATTTTAGTCAGCACTTCTCTTTTAGCATCACATTACTATTATTTTAGCATGTACATTCTTGCCAATTTAACATGATTTTTCACTGCAGTATTGATTGAAACACTACATAATTCCTAACACCCATAAATTGCAGCATTCCTTAAGACAGGAAGTGTTGTCTGTGTCTGCACAATGTAGAATTATTTTCTTTTCTTTAACCATCAGGCATTTGGTTTTAAAACTGTTTCTTCAAAAGAAAAATATGCTACAGCATATAACCTAATTGTCTAATTAAATAGCAAAGTACTTTCTACAGGCTGAGGCATAGTTCCTTTACCTCTCTCAAGACCTTGAGAACGACAGCCTGTCATCCACAGTAGAAAGCCCTGACAGCCGCACTCCTAGAAGTTATTTTCAAATACATAACTATTTCTCCATATGCAGTAAACAACCCAGTGCAAATGAAGATATAAAATGATAACAGTCAAAAGACTATGACAATGATATACCCTGCTGCACTTGGCATAACCAATGATAGTGAGCAGTCTATCAGTAGTAGATGAATTCTAAACAAAAAATTACAAACAATATTCTAAGTAAAGTAAGGACATATATATTGCTTGCCCTGCAAGATGCAAATATATAGCAAAGCTAAGCAACAACAGAAAACTGAGTTAAACTTCCATACAAATGTTATCACAGTAACCTTCCTCAAAACTGTGCAGCATTTTTCCTGCATGTGAAAGCTGATGAATTAGTTTGAGAAATACCTACTTTATATTAGCATCCATCATACGGTAGCAGCAATAAGGTTCCACAAAGCATTCTACTCTTTAGAAACAGACGAAAATTCAGAAAAGAGGAATTAAACTTTCTGAATACCCGGACACCACCATTTCCAGTCTCTTTCTATTAATGTTTTCCTGATCTTAAGGGATCTTAACTCAACCAAGAAAATGAGTTGCAGGTTTTAACACAGTGTGCAAGGTAGCACCAGAAGAACATATCTGTTATGTGATGTAAAGTACATTCAGTAACTAAACTGAGAAAATGTTTTGGGGTTTTTTTGAGTCATGATAATTTATAAGTAAAATGTATTTCTGCATGCTTTTTTGAGTGAGGACTATCCTACATCAAGTCCTAAACAATTTAAAATTCTTAACAATGAGTAGGTCTTTTACTGAAATTGCTCTAGTCTGAAGCTGTGTTAAGCAATGTAAATGCATACACACCAGTCCATCTATTGGCTGCCTCCTTGGCTACTTTGTTTGTTTGGCCTGAAATAGAGAAGAAAACAACAACAAGAAAGCATACATCACAGTAAAAACCACACCATAGTTTCAAGGCACAGAGATTAAATTTTTATTGATGTCATTTTTAGGGAACCACACCATATGAGGAAGTTATTCTACTGCTTCCAAACCCTTCTTCTGTTTTACGCTTTTAAGGTTCCAGCAAGCACAAAGCTAAGTTAAAGAAAAACAGGAGCAAAGGAACATAAAAGATACTATATGAACAACTGTGAGTTTTTGAAGGTATTTTAAAATAAAATAATCCTAGTTTGATTTGCCTGGGGCCTTAATTGTCTGCACCAAGACTGGAACTAGATACATGGCCTGAAGATACTAGAGGCAACGGAGATGGAAAATAATTTATAATCTTCTCTATACATAAGTAATCCATCACATAGGTATGCATGACACTGCATAGATAAGGAAAATGACAGGGGTAGCAGTCTAGCACACTAATCTAAGAGTTTATCATATAGCTCTGGAAGTTCTCCTGGGCTTTCAGGACCCCCTCAATGAAATGAAGACAAAATGATGTTCCTGGTTATTAAACTTGGCTTCCCTCCCTTACCACCGCTCCAGATCTAAACACATAATAGTAAGTTACCATTACTACATATAGCTTTCACATAGTTTCCATGAGGCAAAACCATACCAAGAAAAATTCCTCTTAGATCACCTTGCTCCCATTAAAATAAATACTGAATCAAATCAAGCATGTTGGTTTGTAATGTGGGAATTTATCAGAATCATTACGATTCTCACGCCTACCCATAACTTAGTTATTCCCAGTTAGTCTTGTTAGTATTTGCATGACAATACTTATTTGAATGGTCAGCATGAAATTTGTCTCCAGATATGATCAGGTATCCAATTGTTACAAAGATTATACTTCAGGCAAAATTAAATTATGTTGAAAAATCATCTGCTAGCACACAGAAAGGTAAGCACTCATTATTCTACCCTTAATGTTTCAGTAACTGATGTGAAAAATGCTTAAATCAGAGTAAAATATCGTTTCAAAACCAGTGTAGTTTCTAAATATGGCCTACAATTAGAAAGTTTGGGCACAGCAGGAAGAAACGCAAGAAAGAATGATGGGCAAAAAAAGGGAGTGGGTGAGAAGATGGCATTTTTGCTTCCTTGCATGCATCAGAAATTCAAGTTATTTCTGCCTTGAGAGAGATACTCCTTATTTCCTTTGCTGACTGCTTGTTGCCACCCCGACTTGTTCAGTTCCATGACTGACAGCACTGACAACATACTGGCAGCCAATGGCATTTTGAACAGTACTTTACCTAACGCTACTTAAAGTGAGTCTGCAGTGTAAGGGCTTTCACTGGTCAAGATTTTAAACATCTTAGCTGTGATACTTCCCTCAGCATTTTTCTGAAACCCTAGAGTAAAACTGGAAAGCTTTATCTGACTACAAGTAATGAAGTTTGAAATGAAGGGGGTGGGGGAAAGTCGGGTAGTATTAAACTCCATGGATCCAGAGCTGCAAGGTGACAGCATCCTGATGGCAGGTGAGCCAGCCTAGTCCACAGGACCTGCTAGGTCTCAGCAGAAAGCTCTGCTTTGCTGGGAGCAGCTAACCAGCTGAGCCCTGCGCTTCTGCATCACACAGCAGCAATAAGTTCCTGCAGGTTTCAGCACACAGCCCTGTGCTTAAAGCCCAGTGACCACATGGTACAATGCATTAAAAAAACCCAATAGTGGCAGCATGGTGCATTGTCACCCTTCAAATATTGCTTATGCATGTTTAAATATACATACGTGATCATGTGTTTTTAAAATGTGACTTCTTACCTCTGTCAAAGAGAAGGCTGAGGTGACCAACAGATACAGGCTGGGCAACAGGGTAGTTAGAATGGCAGTGGCTGCCTATAACTGAGTTGTGGCTAGAAATGAAATCATGGGAGGAAAAGCAGGAAGCTGTAATGGGGAAATCCCACAGTGGGCAGCACCTTCAATGACTTAAATAGCAGAGAAATAACAAAAAAACCCAAACAAAAGAAAGTCCTGAGAGTAGAAGTTAGAAATATTTTAACCATGTCATTCTTTCCATGCACCACCTGGGACTGATCACAGACTGGCAGCAAAGTGTCATGGTAGAAATGTGGAAGGATCACAAGTGCAAGCAGAACCTCAGGATGGGGAAGGTGACATTCAAACCATCTGGCTGAATACCTAAGAAGAGGCTGCCTCAGTCCTTCAGAGACTGGGAACACACACATCCCCCCCATTACTCTGCTGCCAGGAGGCTCAGAGTTGGGGAAACAAGAGCCACTTGTAAAGCCTCAGGCACATGACATCTCCAGGAAATGCATTCACAAGAGGCTGGGGCAAGTGTTTGCTGCTTGCGATTTCCCATTTCCACTAGCTGGCCCACGTGCCCATGTACATGATAGCACCATATGGATGCAGGTATGGATTTATTCTGCCGTGTTGAAAGTTTCTTAGACCATCAGGCGTACTGTATCAATAGCAATGCCAGCTAGCTTGGCAAGTTGCAAGACACCTGCGTATTCCTCATGTCCAGCGTGAGCAAGCTCACGCAAACAAGACAGCTTGCGCTGTCTCTTGTCATCACGTGAGACTATCACTGCCACTGCTGCAGGATGGCACTGCAGTCTGCTTAACCACTAATTCCTTCACTTAGATTTTCCCCTCACGTTTCTTTTCTCAATTTTGGGGTGGGGGAAACACACCTCATCCATCTCCAGAAATTACTATGTCATCACCGCAGCTGTTGCTTCATGCCTATGCGCTGAGCATCTAGCTATCTGAAGGCAAGATTTAAGTCCCTTGGGACCAGGCTCAACTCTTGCCTATGATTCCACTGCAGGATCTTGTCTGCCTGCTGTATCCAACACCATGCCTGAAAGAGGAAGGAGAGACAGGTATTGGACCTGCATCACCTGAAGACACCAGCTACATCTGCATCATCGCCAGCATCTTCCAGAGGCCCCTGACTCCATCACAAGAACTGACAGAAATAAAGGAACCTGCACCTTGACTACTTTCTAGAAACATTTTATAGTTGCTTGTTGGGACTTTCATCGGGTGCATCATCTGTATGTGTACATGCATGGAGGGTGAGGGAAAGGAGGAGTGGTAAAACAGTCATCCCCCAGACACACCTACTTGATGTACTGATGTAACTCAAAGTCACGCTACTTCTGATTGCCTATTCTCTAGCTCCACAGGATCACACAGCCATTGGCCTCCTGGTTTTCAGACTGCACTGAAAAAGAAAGTTTAAAATCTAAAGAAGACAATAGCATGGGAACTTAAAAATGTATACACCAAAAAAGCATCAGGACACAAACTGCGTGAACTGTAAAAAAGAGAAACTCAGAAACAGCGCTGAGGGTGACTGGCTAATTGCCAAAACCACCACAACCATTGGGTCCCAAGCTCGATTGGAGTCCTACTGATCCTCCTGCTGACCAGAGCTGCTTTATATAAAGAGGGCAGATTTAGACTAGATATAAGGAAAAAATTTTTTACAGTGAGGGCAGTGAAACACTGGAACAGGTTGCCCAGA
>JAVKLA010000007.1:733079-761423 GCA_034782735.1 Sagittarius serpentarius
AATCGAGTCTGTTTTGCCCGTGAAGGTAATTGGTTAAGTGATCTCTCCCTGTCCTTATCTCGACCCACAAGCCTTTCGTTATATTCTCTCTCTCCTGTCCGGTCAAGGAGAGGGAGTAATAGAGCGGCTTTGGTGGGCACCTGGCATCCAGCCAGGGTCAATCCACCACAACGTATCACTTTAAGATTTGCACCTTAGGAATATATGTGCAGATACATCTTAAGCTGCACCAGTCTGTTCTGGGGATCCTTTGCTCATTATTTTTCATGGCTGTTATATTCTCCTTTCTTTCCAAGTGCCAGAAGCTGCTCACCCATTTACCTACCCCTGTTCCTCTTTCATTCAGTTCTTTCCAAATCCGCTGTCTACACAGTTCAACTCATTGCAGAGGTCAGGAAGATACCATTTGAAAATCGTCACCCAATGTGTTCCTAGTTGGTCAGAGGATCCCTGGTTGCTTTTCAGGGCAAGTACCACAAGACAGACAATTCTGAGGGATGCATGACAGATTACCATGTGTACAAAAGCCTTCTGAAGAAGGCGGTAAAAGACTTCATCAGACAGACTGTTCGGTGGAAAGACAGATTTCAAAGACCTCGGGGGAGTCCACCACAAGACAAGGATATATACACCAGCAGTTCCTAACTCAAGCTGACAACTTGCTGTTATCACTGGTGAACTGCAGCACAGGAATGAAGGGCCAAGGTGAGAACTCTTTAACCTACTTTTGTCAGGGAAGGTCCTTAAACCACCACATTATGGCCGCTGGTAATCACAGTCAGATTCTGCTCTGCAGGTGTTTGCTCCATGGAAGGACCAGCATTTTCAATAACTGAACTGCAAACAAGCTTCCCTTGATTTCCAAGACAAAAAGAAAATGGGAAGGGATGAAGATAAAGGAGCAGAAATACTGCTTAAACTGGCAATTCCTTCTCACTTGCTATGGTTACTGAAGGACCTTGGAGTGTCAGTGATGAAGTATACATTTGTAATTCCACCCATTAGTAGCCTGCTCCTTTTTCAACTTTACTTAACAGTTAAATTTTATGTTCACTGTTATTATGTGTAACTATGATTACATACAAGTACATTTATAACTTTTAGAAAGAATTAGGAATAAAGTTATATTTAGTTTTGATAAAGCATTTTACTTTGTCTTTTAATGTAGCTTTTGAACAGGTAATTTAATTTGCCTACCTTCCAACTGAATGACAAGACATTCAAAGAACAGTATAGGGAGCAGGGGAAGCATAAAACCAAGTATCTTAGCTTGATGCAATCAGTCGAGTAAATGTGTTCTTTCATTACGGGTGCACATCTATATATACTCTGGTACTCCATGATGAAGGAGGAAAAAAGAAAAAAAAGGGGAGGGGGGCTTTGTGGTGTTAGTTCTATTAGTAGCAGATAGCCCACAAATTGTGTACATGAACATACATGGTGTATTTCCTGTCATATCCTCACCCAGATCTTCAGGAGATGAATACATTAAATATACAATTCTCTGAAAAAATGAGACTAAGTAAAAAAAGGAGTGCTTGCTTTCATACCTATTATTTTTCTATGTACTTTTTAGCAAGTGTCTGGTTCACTCCAAAGTTTAACCCTCTTAGGCTAACGTAAGTGTGGGTGGACACACTAGTCTAACTTCAGCAGAATGACTAATTTCTAATTGCAGATCTTTGTTAATGGTATTGATGCATAAACCATAAAAAGCACAGCTTGTCTCTCAGATGCCAGGTGCATATTCATAGTCAGTAACTAGAAAACATCCTCTTAATTGCAAACTGAATATATTGGATCTATAGATGATTAAAAAAACCCGCTCTCTCTATAAGGCTTGTTCTGTACCCTATTGATCTTGGTGGCACCTAGACCGGGCTTAACATTATTTGTAGACATTCACTTTTTCAAGTGAATCATTACATTTCTTAAAACAGCTACTCAATAGTTCATTAACTGAAAGCACTGACAAGGGTCTTTAGTTTAAATAACCTGATATGTTTTCTGAACAACAGTCTTTGCCACAAAACATAAAAGAAAACCCATTAAGCCATTCTATAAGTTATCGGTGTTTTGACAAATTTTGAGTAAAACTGACGCAACTCATTTTAAAGCCTCTCCATTAGCCAGGATAGCCTAATCTTAATTTCATTTCTTTACTACTGTTTCCTCTCTGGGAACAGGACTATTTCCAGTATTAGTAAGAAACTCCCAAAAGAATCTAGCACTTCATACTAAGTTTTTGTATCATTAAATACATCTGTATGCATAACACATTTTCAAATTGATTTAAACATAACAGTTAGAACATAGTAGGTGGGTGTATCAACAAAAAAAATACTCCCCCCCCCCAAAAAAAACCCAAAAACCAAGATCCAAACTATGCACCCCACAAAATCCAGCAGCTAAATCAATATTACATTTTCAGCATTCAGCCTCAAGATATTAAGATGAATGAAGAAACTGGTAAACCCAGAACTACTTTCTCATACTTTCTGTATACCCTGATACAATTCTTCACAACAGTGTGTTAAGCTGAAATTTTCAGTGTTTAGACACATCAGAATTAAAGATTTTTGAAGCATCTACAATGAAAAAAGAAACTTTCAAGTACATACTACATATAGCATGACATTGTCATGGTATTCAGTAAAGTCTGGATGTTTTTCCCAAAATTTATTTTCACACAGCCATGTAAGTATTAGTTTTAGAAAATAATCTAACGCTGAACTGGACTGGTAGTGATGCCTCCGAGACCACACTTTCGGAGATTCAAAAGGATAACTATCTGGATATTTGTGGTTTGAAATCCTGTCCATTTGAACCACTTAAGCCTCTTGCTACAGGATAAAAATAAACAAAGAGAGCAGGATTAAAAAGGTTGACACCAAAATTGCTACATTACATGTGTTGTAACTGGTAGTCTGCTAATTTTTGAGAATACAGTTTGTCTAGACACATTCAGACCACTGTTCTAAAGGTAAGAGCCTAAGACATAAAAATTATCAGTAACTGGACATTCTAAAAAGATGCTAAATAAAACAGGAATGCTGACAGGCACATCTAAGACAAGCCCCATAAATATTAGCAATCATACCACATGGAAGTCACTTACTGCAGTCAGTATGTAACTGTTTCTGAGATTACTGTCCTATGCAAATGGCTACTGTGAAAAAAATAGCTAAGACACAACAATGCTTGAATATAGTATACATCAACGTTCCTCTAATTACAGCGGAAAACCAAGAAGTTTGAAATCCTAGAAATGTTAATTTTACAGTGAACTTTATAGTGAAAATGTTTAGCTGTTTCCAGTTATAACCTGGCCAACAACTCAGAGCATATACACACTTAGGTTGCCAGACAAACCCTTCTATAAAATTAATTGTCAGAAAAATTTTATTAGCTCCCTAACATGTCTCTCTGGCAGGCAGAAAGAATTAAACTTATGCAGCAGGTTAATCTTGATGTTACGTGGAGCTTTTTTTGTTGGCCTTATGAAAATCTGGATAAATTATGAACTATTCAATGCTTGCATTCTCCATGCCTTTGTCCTCTACTGTAATCTTTAGGGAACCTAGCAGCATCATATGTATCCAGCTTTGCACACATACATGTTATGTCATGGAGGAATAGAGAATCTCTTCCCTACAATGACTGCTTCCCATGAGAATATCCTCCAGCCTACAAAAATCTGTCACAAATCTGAGAAACAAGAGCTCTGTCCTGCGCCAGCTGAAGCAGGATTACAAGTTTAACAGAGAAGTATAAAATCTCAGTATTTTTTTTTTGTTACTTCTGATAACTGTTGTCAGTTCTACTGCCTTTAATGTTGAAGAAGAATTTATTACTCAATTCTAACTCACACAAGACAGCTTAAACAACATTTCCAAGTGGCAAAGACAAGCCACGCTTCAACCACTGAACTGCAGTGGTTGCTAGAAGAAATCCATATATGTTGCAATTCTAGATAGATTTTTACAATACCCTACCTGTAAAATGGAATTATCCAAATATAGCCACAAGACCAGACTATTATGTAGCTTCCTCTAGTGGTCAGTCCCTAAATCTTGTTTCTTCTGCTATTTACTATAGTTAATTGTTATTGAGAGTTTGTACTTCAGCTCTCTAATACAAAAGCCAAGGAAATTAAGCCAAAACATATGGCAAAACATTTGTTACTGATATTAAAAGGACAAGCAGTGAGGTCAGCAAAAAACAGAGATAGTATTTTAATATTCTGATTTGCCCCCTTGTGAATATGCATTGTAGTATATTTAGTTACATGGTCAAACATGTCTTTCTCACCACAAGACTCAGGAAGCGAGACAGATGTTCAGCTTTCAGTTGAGTCTTCAGATATTTGCTATGAATGATCCAAACTTTGTTTTGACTCTGGAATTAGTATGTGTGTGTTTTAATGAAGCTCATCACTATACAGTAGGTTTGTTTCTGCAATATTCCTTTGAGGGAAAGAGCAATTCAAAAGGCATAGCAAAGCATTCATCAAATTTGAAGGCCACTGAAATCAGATGACAATTTGATACATCCCTAAAATACTACAATAAAAATCAAGGCAGCTCTATGATATGGGATGGGAAATCAATAGAGAGAAATGCTATACTGAGCATCAGAAAGATTTCCTTACAGGTTGAAGTCATTAAGGAAGAAAAGGGGAAAACCCAAATGTAGAAAGTGGCAACTGCCCATCACAAAACATATGATACTGAACAATCCAACTCTTAAAAACAGTGCAATTATAACAGCCATCTCTGATTTCTGACTCAAAATTAAAATAAGGTAATTCAGTGTTTGCAATCTGCTCAGGTGATCTAACTGAAAATAATCACAAGGATTATGTTATCTAAATTGTACAGCTAGTGCAAAATCATATCACTCACGTGCAGTTTGAAAATGCTTTAAAATCTGTGAACCAGTAACTTTGATTATAAGGTTATTCTGTGAAACAGCAGCAGTAACTTTCATGCTTAGCTGAACACCTTCATTGCCTGAGATTCTTTATTGCTTTCTTACACTAAAAACCGTAACTTCCTGCATCTTGTTTTGCCTTTGCACTTCCCCACACTCTGGAACGAGAGAAATGCCCCCCAACCCTTTTTTTTTCCCCCTCTTTCCCTTAATGCCTGTAAAATTCCATTCCAGCTTTGACAAAGACATTAAGTCCCCCAAATTGACATCACCATTTATTCATTTATACACTGCCAGCAACAATGTGCACTGCCAGTGCCACAATGACCGATGAAACATATAATGAAGGAGAAACATTTTAATCGATGGTCAGGGACAAATTATTTTCCAAATGCTACTACATATTCCCCTGGGAATCCTACAGGTAACCCAACAAGGCTAACCTCACCAACTCCCTTAAATGCTCATCCCTCCATTGCAGAAGCTCACATGGAGCTTCTACACACTCTAACAAAAAAAAAACAACAACCACAAAAAAAAAAAAGGGGCATGACTGAAGTAACTAACGATGACATTTCTTTCCCTTTCCCCCCTTTCCCTCTTTTCAGGATATTAGTCTCCATGTTGCCAGCTAATGCAGTTTGCCCTACCATTCAAGTTGTGATTTGCCCCCTTGTGCCTAGTGTTTAGGAACGTGCTCACTGCAACTGCTTCAAAAGAGAGGCTCCCCAAATCATTCACTGCAATGCTTACTATAAGGGTACCTCAGCAGTTAAAATACCTGGCACTACGAATCCCTCTGCTGTCGGTATCTGCCTAACCTCATTCATTTTTACAGCTGGAATCAGCTGGAAAGTATCTGTTACTTGTCCTCAGGAGAGCACACAGCGAGGGATTTACAGCACAGTAACTAACCTCAGGTCTCAAGTTTGCTTATTCCCTGGCATACCATTACATCCTTGGGGAAAGATAACGCAGCTGACAAAAAATGTCACAGCCCCTCAAAATAAATAATATCTGTCCAGTTTTGGGGTGTGCAGCCAACTCTGGTTATGTTCCTGGCTTTCTCTCAGCACATTTCTAAAGCTGTGGACTTTGTTAGAAGAATAAGGAAAGAGAAAGATTCAGCCAAGATATCTTCTCACAATAAGGTCTGTGCCTGGTCCTCGTCACTCTGTAATGGCATTTTGGCATTACAGCAACTGAATATGCAGTAGTGTTTGGGTAGCAACGTGAGAGCCTAATAAATAAAACATGAAAGTTGAAGTAGAGAAAATTCAATAAAATTTCATGCATACTTTTCATTTTTCATGCTAAGGATCAGAATATTAAGTACATTTCAGTACCCAATTCTGTATTAAGTATTAAAGTCACTCATCATTTCTCATACTTCATTAGAATTAGAAACTCAAAACCCAGCATGTCAGAGACAGTACAAACAGTAAGTCAACAGTGACTACAGAGACTACTCTTCCTACACACATTCTAGGGTTCAGCACACTTAGAAGTTATAGAATTAATATGGTTCTAGAAAGAACTGGTCCTCATGTTAATTCTAACTCAGAGTTTTTCAATTTTAGGATTGTTTGTTAACTGCTCAGTTGCTGGCAGAGAAGTATCAATAAAAAAATCCCTTACATAATACAACAGAACATGAAAAGAAATGGTCAGTGTACCTGTATTGTATTGCTTCCAGCTTTATAAAGAAAAACAGCTATTCTTTGGCTTATCTCTGCATACCAGAGTTTAAGCTAAAGAAGCACAGACCTTTTCGTGCAAAAGTTCACTTTGAACAATATAAAACTTACGCATTTCTTCAACGACATCTGGATCACATTCTCTGTATTTGTCTATTTCTGCCTTTAGCTGCTCTTTTTTCTGCCGAAGGGCAGCAAGTTCCTCTATTAGAGCTGCACGTTCCGCCTGAGGATTCAAAGTATGTTGGTAGATATGAAAAAATACAAAAATAAATATCAGTAAATATTGCACAGAACTTTTTTTTAAAAATAAAAAGATGTAAATTTAAAAGCTGTTTTCACTACTGTTTTCTGTCAATGAACCAGCTGAGCATTTTATGCACACACAAAACTCTCAGTGACACTAAATGATACCGAGTACAAACTGGAAGGAAAAAAAATTAAGGCAAAAATGGATAAACAAAAGAACAATTTTCTACAGCCTTTGAACTCGACATGGTTTGACAAACTCCAGACACATCTCTTAATTGTTGGGCTTAAAGGTTAAATGAAACTTAAGAGTGCTAGTCTTGTAATTAAAGACAGCATTACAGAAAAACCTACCATTCACACTTCCACAAATTGGGATGCCGCATATGAACACTCTCTGAATTTATTTTTCTCCTTTTTTCCACACCATTTAAGAGCAGTGGTCTCAAAAATAAATTCAGATATTTATGACATGGTAGTCTTTGCTGGTAAAGCATACAATATCGACCTCAAATATTCTACTGATCAATAAGGATCTGCAGACACTGACTCAACATGAGCTCTCCCATAGCCAACTCAGCACATACTTCTAATTCAGTCTGTAGTTACAGCCAAACACTGTATTTGGCTGATATTCAAAGAACTCATGCTAGGGCACTGGGTAGCCTAAAAAAGCCAGACAGTGGGAGTTTGTAAGCCATCCCATCAGGTTTTTAGCCAATGGCAATCTCCACAACAGCCTAGCAGTCTGAGGTGTTTTGATTTTGGTTTTGGGATTGTTGGTTTGGGTTTTTTTCCCCCAAATTTCCATATTCCCAGTGCTTTTGCCAACAGTCTGGATCCAGCACGTTCTGAAAATGCAGACTGGAAATCAAGAGCTTCCAGATGCTGAGGTATGGAGCCCAGCTGCTCAGAGACCTACATAGTAATCTAGATTTCTTGGGACTTCTTCCTGATATATAATCTGGAAATAAAATGTTGGAAGCATCGGGCAGAACAGGATTTCCAGAACCAATAGATCTTGTGACTAGGGCAGGCCACATAGTGGAAAAGCCTGTCTTGAACGGTCCATTTGGAAACCTGACAAGCAGCACTGCATGAGAAACCAGCCTGCGATTCCTTGATTACAGTCAAACTCAGAACGTTTCTAGAAAACATTTCGGATTCTAAGATTTGGCACTTTCGTACAAAATTCAATTCCACCTGAAAGCTTCTGGCTGTCCCTGTTTATGCATTTATTTATTGGAGGTTTAAACCACTTTAGACTGAGCATCTCAAATCAGCAACTTAAAATACCACATGAAGTATTTCTAATATGCTACTTCATATGTATGGTAAATATGAAGCCTAAATAATATTTTGCAGTGTTAACAGCTTCAGCATGCAAAGACTACCAAGCTTACATGGCTGCTCAGAACAGTATTTTAGAAATATAGATTATAAATAAGATAAAAAAAATAAGACCCCAAACACCTATGTTTGCAGTTACTAGATTTGACACTTCAGCAGTCATTGACAACTTTGGTACATACTCTGGGTAGTTCAAGTTTTAGGATATCTTTAAATCTGGAAAAGCCTGGAAGATTACCAGACTTCAGGGAGTTGCATATTTTCTCAGCCTTGGAGCAGCCAGTTGTCAATATTTCACTCATTAGCGCATGACCAACTAAGGAATAATCTAATATCTGATTTTTTTTTTGTCCTTTTCTCTTCTCCAGTATTTAGAATTCTTAATGGATTGCCAACAGCTACATTAGTATTTACAAACTCTGCATACTTGTAGCCCTATTTCCTGGTAGGAATGCTTCCTCCCACAAAGCAACTTACAGTATCTTCACGTCCAATTTTTGATTTCTCAATGCTTTTTTGTAAAGCCTCTTTTTTCTGACTGCTTTCAGCAAACTGATAAAGGAAACAAAGAACAAAATCAACCTATTTCAGTAACATGTATTAAACATACCTATAAAATGTGTATACATAGAAATATATTTAAATAAACAGATAGATATACGTTTTTAAGTATATAAATTTATACATATTTAACTTGTATAATAAAAATAAACACAAAATAAATACAAAAGCTCCCAAATGTAAGTTTAAGGCTCTGAACCACAGAAAAGAATTACAGGAAGCAACTTAAAGTCTAAGAAATTTTCACTCCTGTGGCACATAATCTTGTTATGTAATGCACGTTCAGCATGGGACCAAAATCCTATTTTATACCATAATCTGGCATCTCTATGCAAAGGGCTCCATGACACGGAGGCTTTGGATTAGATGATTTCCTTTGGTCCTGTTCCAGCTCTCCTTATTCAATGTAAGCAGTGACAAAAGCTGTGGCAGATCCACCTGCCCAGCAGCCAATACCAGTCTTCCCAAAGTCTGGTATGCCATTGGCGTGGCCCCAGTGCCTTCTGCATACTGGTGAATAGAAGCCTCTGTAGGTCAAAGGCATGTAAAGCCATGGCCCCCTTTTCCTGTGCCACACTCACACTGCTAGACTTCAGAGGTCCCTTCCTTAAGGCCTGAGGCAGAGGAATCTTACAGAAGTCGCATCTCACAGGGCTGGTGTGAACACTCCATTTTCCTGTTACTCCAGGAGGAATCATTCTTAAAGAGAGATCTCTCTCCATTAACCTGCCATGCATCTTGAACCAGTTTAGCTGGAAGTTTGGAAACTCTTAAGCTGAGCAGGATGTATGACTTGCCCCTCAGGGATACAATACTCAGAATTAGCCAAAGCAACTTGAAATATTAAATGAGATGAGTGAGAATGCGAAAAAAATTCTAATAAAATATAGTTTGGAAACTAGTTACCATATTTGAAACCAACACAAAAGAAAAAAAGAAGGGAAAAAAAGAAACAATAGTATGCCTTGTAAGTACTCGCTCTTTAGTTTAGCTTCAAGATGTTCTGAGCACCAGTCAGGTAGAAAACTAGTATATCAGACTAATCGTGAAGATGGTGAAGGTCGCTGTCAGAGCCCAGGTTTCATTCTGCCTTCCCCCTCAAAACCCTCACATGAAGCCTCCACTTCTACATTCCCTTTCTCACTGAGGATCCCACTAAGTGGAAAAGCATTCCTAGACATTTCTTGCAATCCCTAGCCTAGATAATTTAACCATATCATTTACATTCTTGTGCAGCTGAAACACCAAGACCACATTCATACAATGCAAACAGAAATGTTCTGGAGCTATAATTACTTCTCAATTTTTATTTAAACTCATGTTCAGATCGTATTTTCAGAAATATGTATTAAACATAAATGCATGATAAATATCAGGCAGAGCTTACTGCCAAATCTTAAGAGATCAGCCATAACGGTAAAAAGAAACTCTGTACTGGTGGTCCACATAGATTAGGACCCAGCCCAACTGCAGCTCACTGGGTTTAGGGCCTCCTTTTATAGCTTACATTTTTTAAAAATTAATTACTCTTTCTGGGTAAGTGTGTGGTCATGCATGTGTCAGCATACATACAGATAAGAAGGTCTCTTTTTAAAAAGAATGTTTTAGTTTTTCTCCGATTTATACAGAAATTACACTAATGGTAAGGCATATATAATTTGGGGAAAAACATGTCCAGCTCTTTACTCATTGCTCTCAGTGCAAGTAACCACACAGGCAGTCTGGGTTTCAGTATGTGGCTTGAAGTACACCACCACCTTAATTTTGGTGGATAGTTAAACAGTACTCTTTCTAGGCTTTCCACAAAACTTAAAAAATTAAGTGTGTTAGTCCTCACATTATGCTGTACTAAACAGAAGCATACAGTTCAGAAGAGGACAAGTACTTAGGTGCAGTTTGCTGTTCATGAAGCCCAGGGAAGACAAACACCAGAGCACACATCGTTCAGTAGCTCTGAACAAAGAATTTTTCTGGAACGAAACTCGCAGAGGAAGCAGAGAAGCCAAGGAGCTTATCTAGGCCCATATGCTGCAAGTGCAAAGAATAAGCCAATGCTTTCTGCAAGACAGGCCATAAAGGTGTCACCTTCTCTGTTTTTTCATATTCATGAAGTTCTTTAGGAATGTTTCTGCATTCTCTAAAATGGCAGCACAGAAGTTGCTCTCAGGGAAGTGCAATAAAATCGTAAAAGCTGTTTTCCAGCTTAGAAGCTTGTTTCCCAGTATGGTATCTTACTATTTTCTTGGTCCTCTATATTCCACAGCATTTAATCATGAAAGACAGTAATGACAAACACAAGAGAACTACAGAAATTTCTTAGATTCTGACCTACATAACATGCAAGGTTGCCATGCCATGAGGTTAGAAGATTAGAAGATCTTCCTCTGTCTAAAAGCAATGATGATTTTTATACAATTTTATTCAAGATTTTGCTTTCTTCTCTCACAGATTTAAATTTCTTGTTGTTTTTTTTTTTAAATTCTGTTTTCACAATCAAGGATTTACAAAATAAAATGAAACCACAGCTCTTTTATATTATTTAGAAATCACAATGGGTATTCCCATGACAACAAATAAAAGATGAGGATAAGGAAAGGAATAGTAGAAGGAGGCAAGGTACCGAAAAAAACCCCAAACATAGGACAAGGCTGCAAAGGGTGAGGAACAGAGAACCAGGTCTGTGCAAGGAATCTGTGATGATGGGAGAAGGAGGAAGGCTTGGATACAGAGGTGGGAACACAGCTAAAAATAACTGTACATGAAAGAAGGGAAGACAGTCAGCAAGGATAGAGGAGTCAGAGGAAGGATGAATACAGATGATACAATACTTAATTGAGAGGTAAGGGCAAATGGCAGATGACAGCTTATAGGGCATTAAAAGAAAAAAGCAAAGCAGAATTTGCAAGTGTTGTGTATGTATGACAGCAGAGGATCACATCTGGCCAAATACAGTGACTTACTTTCCTACTCACCAGCTGTAGAAAAGCCTGATTGCAAAGGAGCACAGTAGCAGATGGAAGATTTCAATCCTTGGAGCAATCCTGGGACATTTTTCAAGGGAACTGCCGAATAATTTCTCAAGGAACATTAACCATCCTGAGAGAAATCTGACTCCTGCCAATAGCAGGGAGATTGATCCGGAGAAAAAGCTACTTATTGTCTCCCCTCTATGTTTCTTGAGAGACATGTCTGGTCTGACACATGAACAACCTTCTGCCACAAGTGTAAGTGACCAGGTGTGGAAAACAAGTACAGAAAGAGCTATTCTACTGTACTGGAAAGTTTCCCATCTCCATTCTGTCTGACTGCTCTGAATCAGCACATGATTAAGCAAGATGCAAGAAAGCTGGAAAAATGTCATCTAGGGGAAAGCTGTTCAAAGACGGAGGAGAGACTAAATAATTAAAAGCTAAAAAGTAAAAGAAATTCTCCACAAGAGCACTTTCAGTGTTTGCAAAACATGGTGGGAGCCTGCAAGAAGATAGATTAATGAATTAAGTAACTAGCATCTATAAAACAGGAGAGCTAGGAAACAGTTCCTTCAATTTTACAGACCACTGCGGTCAATTAACTGACCACTGGCCTAGCTTGGACACTAATTCAATCCAAAGTCCCCCCAAAGGGATGTTCTTTCTTACTTTGCAAAGGTCTCACAATGTTTAGCTATACATTTGTGCGGCAGTTTGCATGTGCTAAGTGCTACATGCTGATAATAACTATCAGTTCCATCACAGGCCTTGGGGTCTGGTTTGTATCAACAGATACAGATTAGATGTACACAGGTAATATATAATACACTATGCACACGTTATTACTAGAGTTCCACTTTGTCCAGTTGGTGATGTACATTTGGAAGAGGAACATTTAACCCTGACACACAAGAGCAGCAGGTTTCACTTCTCTTCCCTCTCAAAACCTTCCTGATACTGTCCTAGCTCTACACGACTGGATTTTTATTCTCCAGCAACAGTTTTTGTTGGTCGTATCCCCTCTGGTTCCTCGTTCTTAACCACTCTAGCCACCAATATCCCACCAAACATGTAGCTTGTCTCCCTAGCACATTAAAATATCTACAAACCTGGTGTAAGCCATGCAAACACAGACCCTAGAGTATGTATACTGGACAAGAATCAAACCAAGGTCTCACATGCTAACCACCAAGAGCATTCACAGCTGTTAGCCCACTGTCATTATGGTCTTCAAGAGAAATATCATGCGCTCGGTTTTCTTTCCGCCAAAACACTCAACCAAAAATGGTATTAAAAACTACTGCTATTGTGAGCACCACTCACTGTGGCACTACAAAAGAATTCAAGACATCAATTTTTTAATTGTTTATAACTTTGCAAAGTTATTTACTTTGGGTTTGAAACTCACTATGCTTTGTTTCAGGCCAGAGGCAAGGGCTTGTTTGCTTTTAGCTTAAACAAAAGCAGTTCAAGAGGTTTAGGGTGACATTTGCAGTAGATGAGTGTATGTCTTTCCTATGTTAAACCTAATCCACCACTGAAAAACTTAAATGGAATTGACAGAAGGCATGGAGAGAAAGTACTTCAAAGCATACCTATAGATTTTAAAGAAAGAAAAAAAATTTGAAGCCAGAAGGCAGACTAACAATATAAAGAGAGTAAAAATGCAAAGATTAACAGCCAAAGAACAATCTGAAATTATTGAAAACAGACCTGTTGTGTTAAAAGAAAGGCATGGAACATTACTAAGAGAAACCGCTCAGCAATCACTGTTGACTAAAACAATAAAACTTAAAAGAGAGGGGGAAAAAAAGGTAGTACATAGGTGTGCAGAATTGCTTTCTAAAGTACTACTAAAGTAAGCTAAGCATACAACTTCTTTTACATATACAGTCATAGATACATACTTGCCAGGGCCTCCAAATACACAGAAGTAAACTTCTAAATTAGCTAATTACGCTCGCAGCGGAGCAGAGAGTACTACTGTAAACTGCAGCATTGTCACTTCTGCTCTGCTCTTCGGATGCCTGCACACCACTCACGAAATGCCAGTTTTGCAGATAACCCATCCAGTGATCTGAACTACAGTAGGAGCAGGTTCCAGGTTCACTGGGACTTCAGTCAGGGATGTGATGGACTCTTACTGAAGCACAGACAGCAAACATACACTTGTTATGTAAACACAATTAAAAGATGGTTTTTTCCTTTTAACATCTGTAAAAGGAAGAGAAAAGAAGCATGCAGTATCTTACCCCAAGTCACTGTAAGTCACTTCAGCAATATGAAGTAGGGAATCATGTTTGCTGGGACTTAGAAGGAGCATGAGAGAAGCAACTGGGAGACTGCAGTGGTTCATGAAATACAGGTAAGAACAAGAGTAAAGATTAAAGCAATATAGAATAAGAATTTCTAACTCAGAAATTGAAGAACAGACAGCAAGATTTTTTCAGCAAGAGAACACCATAAAACGGACAGGAAACAGACTGCAGAAAAAGAGAAGAGACAGAGTTAGGGCCCACCATATTTCTGTACTCAAGTATTTTTTTCCTTAAATACTGCATTATAGGTATACTGCAAAAATGTTCAATACAAGAACTCCCTTCTCTTTATGCACGGTACAAATTTTACCATAAAAGACCACTTAATTTTTAATGCAATCTTTGAAAGAGTCAGTTCAAAAAATTGGGAGAAGGTAGGGAATAAATGTAATTTTCTGGAGAAAAACGAGACCCAAACCAAGTTATATTTGCTATTCAAAATGAAGGGCTGGTGCACTGATCCTTTTAGGTGAATAATACTTGTTCCAAAATATGCTATTAATTCTGCCAGTGTGTGAGTTCTGACTTTTTAAAGAAGTACTGAAGAGGTAACGAGTGGATTTTTTTTTAGCTTTGGATTGTAACTTATGTCAGTGATAAAAAAAAAAAAGTACCAGACACTCAAGCTAAGTGAAGTTTTTTTCTGGGAACTAACTGAACAAATATCTGACTCTCCATACAATTGTCTGACAAAGCACTACAAAGATTCTTGAAAAACAATAATTCTAAAGTTAGGTTTCTGCACTCATAAGCAGTATTTGTATGTTTTGCTGGAGTATTCATGCGGGTAATACTGATTTACTTGCCCCTCCCACAAACACAATCCATTTTGTGTTTCAAGATTAAATTTAGGCCTATAATTCTGACTTATTTAGCATGCTAACGCATGAGAGTGAGACTGAAATATCACATGGTAAATCAGGCATGGCTCTATTCTCAGGTCATGTTGAGTATGAAACGAGTCCTTCTTCCTGCAGAACGCGTGGGGTATCCAGAAGAAACAAATGAGAAATTTCCGTTCCACTGGAACCTTCACCCATCCATGTACAAACCTTATATTGCTAGCTGCAATTATTTTAAAGATTATTACTATATAGTAAACCCCGCTACATTAAAAGTAGCTTTTAATTCAATTATTTTCCGTCTTTTTAGATTTGCCATAATAGTTAAGTTAAAGTTTTCTTAGAGAAGATGTCTTGCTGTGAGCTTTTGTTTTTGCTTCATTCATTTGCAACACCATTTGGTAAGTACTAGTTATGCAACTGAAAATAATCACTCCAGGCCAATCTCCTTAATAGACAAAAGGTGAAAGAAACAGTTGTGCAGGCTGAATGAAAGAACGGAATTTCTCTGGCTGCTCTCAGAGTTGGCATAATTGGCATGACCTGAGGGACAGATGGCTGTCTACGCAGATACAAATACCAAGTATGCCCAATCAACCTTAAAAAAAAAAAAAAAAAAAAAGCAGCTGAAACGCCTCATTCTTCAACCCCATTAGACAAACGCAAGCAGTCTAATAGGGAAAGCTCAAAGAGCCAAAAGGCATATGCATGACTGACAGAACTATAGAAAATTTTAATACCTGGACATGAAGGATGCTTGTTGCTGCGTATTAGTATATTTACTAAACCTACGAAGTCCAAGGCAATAGTTAACAGGTCTGTTCAAGACAGAAGGAACATTGAAAAATATTTTCCCTTGGAAAGAAAGGGAGAGAAAGAAGAAAAGTTCTAATTTTTCCCTAAAGGGCTTTTAAAGATTGCTATGCTAACCAGTTGGGCCGTACACTGACAATGCCTTCAGGGACTAAGCACAGACAGTCCCAAGTTAAAACACAACATTCATCTGATATTCCCTGAGCTGAAGTCCTGCATAAAGACTACAGGAAACAAATCAAAACTTTATTCCACAGATTTTTAAAAAAGCTCAAATTCTACACTGACATATTATCAGTAAAATAATAAGCCTCAGTAAAATACATCTATCAAATTTCAGAGTTTTGACAGCACTCTTACATATTCACTCTTTAAGCCAATTTAATTGTTTTTAAGTAATGCTCAGACAGATAACAGTCATCTCAAATTCCTGATACAAAGAAAAGTCTTTTACGGAACTAGCATGTGTTCAACAAGAATTAGCTGTTTGACTGTGATGAGAAAGACCTCTCCTCTAAAGTCTCCCTGCTTCAAACTAACTTCACACATTTCAGTTTTATACTGAGTTTTTGGGTTTTTTTTTATTTCATTCTTTTCAGAAGAGGAAAATGCTATGAAATGAGACTTATATAATTGCATGCTA
Source organism: Sagittarius serpentarius (assembly GCA_034782735.1). NCBI lineage: Eukaryota > Metazoa > Chordata > Aves > Accipitriformes > Sagittariidae > Sagittarius > Sagittarius serpentarius. Next base: position 749,454 of record JAVKLA010000007.1, read on the forward strand.
GTATTTCATTTGTGCATGCATGCTAATTTTCTAAAATAAAATATGGTATATTACTTGAATGACAAGATTTTAAGGTGAAAGTCAAAGTTCAAATTAAATCAGATTACAACTCACTGTCTCCATCAAATCCAGTTTTGAAAGTAGTACTGCCTCTGTGCTAAACCCAGGTTGGAAGGTCCTGGCCTTACAGCAGAGGAAGCTTAAAGTTTTGCCAGGCAGCACAGAACATCTAAGCCTTTAAACTTTCTCAGGATGGTGGGTTCCTGCCGATATGCTGAACTGTCACTCACACCTGCCATGCCCACTGTGGGGCACGGGAAGATGTGCAGGGCATAGGGTTACATCTGTGCCAGATTTGACTGGGCTTCTGAAGCAAGAGTCCCATGTTTATTCCTAATTTCTTTGCATTTCAGACTAATAATTTCATTGCAATGTCAGGAATGGAGCCAGCAGCCAGTATGCAAAAGCCTCTTTGAAAAGGAAAGGTAAACCATGTGATGTTACCTAAAAAATTCACAGTTTCACAGAAAACAGTTAGAAAAAGCTAGTATTTTTTCCTGCATTATATCAGAACAAATATATAGTATACACTACTGGGGCACAGTAACAATATATCCTTTTTAATATAGTAGGAATCTTCCTTCAAATCTACCTTATAACCTTTACAGTTACTACAGAGTCAGCTTTTTTTTTTTAAAAAGCTGCTCTTAAATCATGCCAATTTTAGCTTATGCTCATCAAGAAGGCAGGAAAGGAAAACCTACACTTCACAGTTGCCATCAATCTAGTTACATATTAACAGCTAGTAAAAGGAAAAGCATGAAATTCAACTAATGAACACCAAATTATGAGGTTGCTTAATTCTAACAGAAGCCTCCAGAGCACCATATTTTTAGAAGTCTGCCGTGACAGCAGTAACTAAGCATACCCTCCAGGGCTTTGTAGCATGCCATTAAACATGATTCCAGAAGGCTCTAATAACTTACAGCATTAGAAGAGTATTCTCTGCTGGACATTTTAGGACTTACTAAATTCAGAATCATTTCAAGACATCAACATTTTTCAAGTGCAAGATGCAAAGAGGTAACAAAAGCCCTGGACTGCTTCAAATAAAATTTTTTAGCATCTTCCAGGAGACTGATCCAGCATCAACAAACAATTGTGCATTGGTATAATCAACATATTCTCAATGTTTAAATGATGCAAATTCTCAGCCTCTTGCTTTTAGGATACTTCTTACTACTACAGCTCCCACTGAATGGTATAAAGTTAGCTAGTCATACCATACCAGCTTCACAATTGGCCATTTATGTGCCTATCCTTTATTTCAAAGAAAAGGTACAGGTCAGTGAAAGCCTGCAGGCTGAAAATAGAGAGGGGTCACTAATTGCCTCTGTTGGAAGAGTCATTACTACACAAGAGAGAAAAAAAAAAAGTGAGCCAGAAGGGAATGGAATCACCCAGCAGACTGGGGCTGCAGATTATCAAAATGGCCAGGCCAAGCCAGGGAAGAATAATTAAATAAAGTAGAAAGCTGAATGAGATGCCCTCAAATATGAGGGAAAAAAGGGAGGCCCAGCATGGATATGGGAAGACTGCCATAACTGCTCAGTCAACACATGGAGATACTGCCTATGTATTTTAATGGGTATAACAAGAGAGAACTCTACAGCAATTAGACTTTTATTTTTCCTGGAAAGGGACAATTTATTACATTTTCTGCAACCTCATAAAACTAAATTGTAAGCATACATATTAAAGAAAAACATCTAAATAAATAATTCTAACACAAGTCACATGCATTAGTTGCAAAAGTACTGATGTACTTCTCTGGTTTTAGAGGACAATTCTTTAACTACGCTATCTATTCCCTAATATTCATAAAATTCATACTAAAAAGAAAGCTCTAAGCTTTTCCAAAAGGTATTTCAGCAAAGCTTAAGATCATGATAAACCTTAAGGCCCTTTACGGCTGCAAGTCCTTTATGTTTGATAAACAAAAAAGTATTTTTAAAAACATACTGAATACTGAATTACTACAGCTATTCAATTGGTCATAATGTGAAAATCTTGCACCCAAAAAATAAACTGTTCTATCAAAAGCATTAGGCCATGGATTCCAAACGTGTTGCACATGTACCTCTAGGGACAGCACATCACTGCCACAAGGAGAAAATCCAGTGAGACTTTGCATTCAAAACCGTTGACAGGGGCTGAAAATTGGAAGAGATCTGAGGTTTGTAAGGAGCTCTGTTAAAGGCTGACACACCATCTACTGAGAACACTTCCACAAAGCAATGCAAAAACCTTGCTTCACAGCACTAGGTCCCACAGGCACTCCTTGGCTGATTCCAAGTGCCAGCCAGGGTACGCATCTTGTCCATCATCTTCAGCAATGTCACCCAACCGCAAGAACCATCATGCCTGTTACCCTTACTGAACATCTGTCATCTCCATGGATTTGTGCCTCAGTTCAGGATTGATTACTTTAAACCAGCCACCTCTGAGCACTTGTACCTACTTGCAGTCCAGAATCAATTTCCAAACTGTGTGGAAATATACTGACAATTGAGTGAGTCAGTTGGATCAAGGAGGAGGCTGCTCAGACTGAAATGCTGTGGACAGCAGAAGTTTCTTGTGCTTCAGTTAGTGGTCTAAAGCAGTCTCTATTCAGCAACTTTCCATGCAGTAATCTGGTCACAGTATTTGAGGAGGAAAAATATATCTGCCTAAAAGGATAGAAATAAACCAAGCTGCATCTTGAAAGAACCTTCTGATGGTTAAAACTCAAAATTTTCTGTGTGCATTCTGAACAAATAAGGTTCTCTCCTTTTAATTATGCTGTCAAACATCTCCAGGAGGCTTCAAGCCAGATTACTCACCAAGATGATTATGTTTTTCCATTAACTATTTTCAAACAATGTGCATTCCTAACAAAAGCATTTCCTAATATAGCATTCCCTGAGAGTTTTTTTTTAAAAATAAAATAAATCCTTTCTCTTTTCATATTTCAGTGCTCATAAGTACAAACAATTTGGTACCTGTGAAGTCACTCTATTTCAACAAGTTCATTCCTGGGTTTTTTTTGGTTTGGGTTTTTTTTTTTGTTGTTGTTTGTTTTTGGGGTTTTTTTTAAACTAGCTGCCAAAGGAGAGTTAGGATGTACTGACTTCGAAATTCTTCCCCTGGCTCAATACATGAGTCATGAGAAGTGAAAAATCTCTCCTCTTACCAACCCTAGGGCAGGGATTTCAGGAATGAAACATCAGCTAATCCCTTCCATCTTAACTAACACTGGCCCAATGCAATGCTTAGCAGGAGAAAAAAAAATTGCCAGAAATTCTTCCCAAGTCTCTGTTGCTCGTGTATCTCGTAGCGAGCACAGGGAAGAGCACAGTAAGTCCATCCTGTATCCTGCTCTAGAAACATTCTGTTGAATCTTTGTTGCAGTAGAAGGTGACACCATCAGGCGCTCAGTCTCAGAAGGAACAGCGGCTGTAATACTGTTTGCTGTTAAACTTTCCCTTGCAGAGCCTAAGAATACAAAATAACCCACAAGAAAGTAACGGCATGAGAAATAAGGAAAGCGTGACAGTTAACAATAAAATGGTGAATTGAACGGGTTTGAAATGAGCAGTGAAATGAACTGTCACAAAACCAGACTAGGGAAAGGAAGCAAAAGGGTTGTTTCCCCAAGCTACTGAATTAGAGTGCTCACAGTACTGTCAACAGTTACACTAACAACTGCAAGATCTTTGAAGAACTTGGTAATTCAGGTCCCTGTCTGTTAAAAATATTGTATTATGCTGTGGCAATCCTCTATTGGATTCGAGCATATATCCCTGTCATAACAAATGCTAGACACTCTTCAATGACACCAAGGATCACTGAAATTACTTCTGCCTCCCTTAATCCCTGTAGTGTTAGTACTAAACCTGCCCTGTGCAACTCCAGCCAAGATCCCCCCAGTCACGCTAGCTATGGCAGACAATGTGCTGGAGAGATGGGACACTCCTTACGGGTTCTGAGGGTTGTGGTTTGCAGACTCATCAGCCTTTGGGTGAAAAAGGCCTCACTGTTACTAGGTACTTTAATTAATACTTAATTCAAGCCACTAGAAAGCAATATCCAAACAAGCATTAATTCACCTTATCTAAAACAGACAGCATATTTGCAAGTGTTTTACCAAAGATGTAGATGAAAAAATTAAAGAAAATGTAAGCTGAATCTGTTTATGCTAAGGTTACATCAGAAAGGTTTCTCTTTTCCTCACTCACTGATAATGCCATTTCCTACCCAATAAAAATGTTGTCAAGGTTTTGGTTGCGTATGTGCCTTCTCTTCTTCAGCAGGTAACATATCCTTCACATTCACATTCCTTCTGTAGCAACATGCACATCAGAACAGGCAAGGGGTCTAATTGTATAAAGCACACTAGCAGCTCTTGCCTGAGATTGAACATGACTCTGATCAACATGCCGGAGTTGCTCATCTCCAGTCTCCTCATTTTATGCATGCTATGAAATCAACAAAAGGCAGCAGAATCATCCATAAATGATGATCTTTCTGCTTACACTGCATAGGTCAAATTCTTCGTTAGTTTAATAAAACCCCTAAGCTTCCGGTATTGTTAAGCCAAGAATAAACATCCCATTTTGCTAAAATATAATTGATCCTAGGTAATTCAAAACTTCAGAACTTGACTGCCAGGAAAATGTTGATAATAAAATTGCACCCATTCACCTTTTCTCATAGAAGAAAAATAAAACCACACCCTCCGAGCAAAGCTTCCATAGTTCTCTCGACAAAGGTGAAGTGCCATTAAAAATTTCTTCACTTATAAATCTTGTTAAAACAATACTTCTCAATCTACACCCTTGCTCTAGTTTCACCATCTCATAGCTGTACTAATGCAACTATAAACCCATCTAACCAAAATGCAGCTTCCAACATCTTTTACTTTTTCAGTGGTCCAGTTCACAGCCGCATAAGCATGACCAAGAGGTGAAGAATAAGCATCTGGCAGAAAGCACAAACTTTTAAGAGCAGCCATGCCACTGCAAAACAGGGACCTACTTCGCAATTCTTACTCTGTGAGCTATTGGAGAAAAAAATTGCAGCAGATGCTACACAAACTAAAGATATTCGCTGCCCTTGCTTTTCAGAAAAACAGGAAGAAGTCCAAACAGTAACCCTAAATTCAAGAGCAGCACCAAGATCCCAGTCCTAATCAGATCAGCACAAGATTTGCCATATACATCAGTTCAGGGATTAGTGCCCCTCTCCAAACACCTGCCCCACAAAAGCAAGTTGAAAGATGGGGGCAGGGAGGGAAGCTATGTCAAAAGAAACTTTATTTCAAACATTGTTTTTAATTGCCGTATCTCTGCAGAAGGGGATCACACTGATGACATTATAAGTCCTTCCTGAAAAAAACCTAGGGTGTACATATCCAGACAAAACTGGCTTGCTCTTCGTTACGAATACCGAGTCAGACTGCTTTGGTACTGAGTCTCTAAGTTGGGGTGTGGCTTAATAATCACTAAAAAATCTGAAACAAAAAGTTTGTTTCAAGAACAGTTCCCAAACCAGCCTCCCCACGATCACAAGCTCTGTAAGATGCAGAGCGCTACAAGCAACTTGGCTAAAACATTATGAAGTACCAATGTATGCAGACAAAAGGTCCTGTAGCAGTCCAGCTTGCCAAATGTAAGCCTCAGCACTATGAATTAATACCAGAATTTGCATCATGGAGAAGCTTGTTCTGTTCCTCCACATTATTTTCAAATGTCTCAGTTCAGCATTTGGGATCATCCCTTTCCCTTCACTACTTACCTGTGCCCTCAAGCAAGTAAAGATATTGCCTCCTGGTAAAAAGCCTGAATTGCAGCATGAACTGAGCTGCTAGATTTTTAACTTGTGCTTTAAGTAAGGCAGCTTGATTCCAGCTTTTAACTGCTGAAGAAAGAGACCAACTCATGTAGTTAACAAGTGATCTGGACAAGACACAGAAAGAGAACAGTATACAGGAATGATCAAAGACAAGCAACATTCAACAGAAACAGTACAACAGCTTACTTTTTTTCCTCTGCTTTGCATGTTCTAAGAAGAGTTTTTGTGATACTCGGTGACTGGATTTAGACATCCTTTAAGAAAATCTGTGTGTGTTCACAAGAAGAATACAAACACTAAAATAGCTCATTTGAACTCACAGACAGAATGTTATCATCTCGTAAAAATGTTCGGAGAGCTCTTCATTGAAAATGCCACCTTTCCACTGTGTCAACAGAGAAGCTAGTTTCAGCTAGTGAAAATGTTTTTCCCTGAAACGCTGAAACGTTTCCATTCTCATCAAAAAAGCAAGGTAATGAATATAAGTATTTTTGAGGACTCATACCATGGTTTAAAGAGAGCTCTTGTATCAATAAGCCCATATGTTAGGAGCAGGACTTGATTTGCAAATAAGGGTCTGGTAACAAAACTATTTCTTTCAACTGGAACAATTTTATACTGCAAAACTGTTTATATCAGCACAGTGTATTTCCTACACAGAAGTAACCATAAAACAACATCACGATACAATAACTACATGCCTATTATAATGCCATAATAATACACGGTTTTATGTTTAATAATGTGACAGTACATTTAAAGCAATATATTTAAAGCATATGTTCGTAGATAATCCCTGGATACTTACGGTGCAGCACATTAGGCAGATCCTGCAAGACATTCCAAGGAAGACATTCATCAGGGTATGCCAGAGACCTTCCTGATCAATTATCTTTAAAATTCATTATGGGACTGGGCCCAAGGGCAAAGACAACAAATACCAACTCCTTCATTCAACTACTTGGCTATAATATGGAGGATGAGCAAAAATAGAAAGTATCCAAGACCAAATCGTTTGCATTCAACAAGACAGTGGCACCAGGGTGTTTGATGAACAAAGCAGGAGTTTTGGCATGTATTTATTCAATTGGTCAGTTGGCATTTATGTCGTGGCAGAGTAAGTAGCCTGGTCTAAAACTTGTGTGAATATACTAATAAGCTGAGACACTTCACTAGGAAACTCAGTTGCAAGTCAGTTTTTAACGTCTGGACTCAAATGAGCTCTGAAAACAAAGGCAGTAAAGGAGCAGACAAAACTGTCGGTGGGACAACTTAATGTTAACCAAGTCTCAGTACACACAAGGTACAGTTTATATCTGTGATACTTACAGGTCATCTGAGATGCTGAGAAAGTTACTCACAACATAGCAAGTCAGTGGCAGAACCCAGAGTTAGAGAGTCGATAATTTTGATGACCCACACAGCACCACAAGAGCTATCTCAAGCGGCACTTTCTAACTCATCCAAAGCACCTGCCTGAAAGGTTGTCAATACACAGTTCCTGTTAATGATGGTAAGGACGGCAGTACTTCTTCCTTACTGCCACAGACCCCCGAATGTATCACTGGCTCATAAAAATGACATGAATTAGTGAATAAGGAGAAAGGAAGGGAAAGTTCTAGTAAGTCTTACTCCTAATCTTGAAAACTGCAGCAAATGCATCAGGCACGCGACAGAATACCAATAGTCTCCTCCCTCTGCCAGATCCACTCAAGCAGACACACAAAATACCTTCGGATAGCCGTCTAGAGCACCCGAGCCAGTAATGAAAATGTTCAGGGCAAGTGAAAGTGATCTTATGTTGGTTAAAACAGAACAGTGGACTGGACTCTTTCAGTTTAGTAACGACTGAGATTTACAAGCAATGACAGCACACCAAGGGATAACTGACAAGGTTACCTCTCAGATGGTCACACTACACTCTACACGTAAACAAGCAATTTCAACTGCATTGATCAGGCTGTTTTATCTGCTTTGGTGAACAGTCTTCAGATTCACAAACTGCTTTTTCGTTTCAAGCTGGGGAAAAAAGCATGTTTTTATACAACTAATTTGGAGCTTTAAAGAAGTAGCTGAAGTTGACAACGCTGCACGTAAGATGCCAATGATGATATCAGAGCTATGCCTGAAGAAAATAATGTCTGTAAAAATGTTCAGATGCTACCAATAATTTTGCGTTAATTCAAATGATTCTTTGATGAATGGACATAATGCTAAATAAGCATGGCAGAAGTTGGCAGTGTTGTGGTGCAATCAGACTATAAAGCTTGTTTATTGATTTTATCATCATGTACTCCAGCTGCAAATAAACTGATGAATAGATGCTTTCCCACTCCAATTAGAAAAAGCAAGAAAGACAGTTCCTAAAAAGCAGGAAAGAACCAGATCAACAGAACAGCAATGTTGCAATAAAAGATGCCTTGCTCTTCTGCAGAACATCATGACCTATTTGCTCTTCTCTCCTAATAAATGCAATATGGGATTACACAAGTGCTCACAAACTAAGCTACCGATAAAAGCAGAGAGGAAAGCACAATGGCCGTAAGTAGAAATCATTGCCATATTTACTTGGGTTATGCATTTCAGTCCTCTCATCACTTTTATATCATTACCACATGATGGCCTACATTACATAAAAGACGCATAAAAGCATATGCTGCCTAAATATTTAGAGGAAGTCCTTAAATGATGATCATGAATAACATGCTTTCAGCAGCAAGTACACAAAAAGTCTCCTCAAGCTCCAACAAGAACAACCTCCAAAACTTTTCTGACGTGATAGCAAGAATGAGGATGTTGTACCATGCGTGCCAGATGATTCCTATAGTAAAATCTGTGTGTATGCACACACGTACATACGGACATGTAAGGGTGTGCAATATGAATGGGAATGACAAGGGGGTGTAAGAAAAAAAAGCAAACCCATTCAGGTAAACAAGTACTTGCATTAAAACAGATTTACCTGAGACTCCAATTCTTCCAACTTACGCTTCCTGGCATGAAGAGCTTTACTTGGAAAAGCCCAGAAATAATTGGAAGTTCCAATTCTATCAGTGTCCACCATGCCATCATCAACTAAGCTTTGCAGAATCTCTTTCACTGACATTGAGGCTAATAAAAGCAAAAATACCAAATTAGAACTGCATAGCATCTGAACTATGCAGAATTATGAATACCATAAGCCATCATCTACAATCATTGGTATAAATGTTTTACTATAATGCCAGCTAGCTGGAAGATTTCAAGAGGACACCATGCCTGATGCTTCACTTGAAGGAATGAATCTCTTTGAAATCAGCAGTTTATACCTAAAGGCTGCTATTTTGTACAGTCTGCTACCAGGTGTTTGTAAAACACCGCTCATGAGTATCATGAAACATACATGCATATTACAGTACAATACTATAACAAACTCATGAGAGGGTACTTGAGAAGTTGTCTTGCAATCCTAATTCTAACATGGATTAATTTACAATTTCTTGATTGTAATTACATTCCACTTTGTCATGCTTAGCAAAGCATTTAGCAGCAGCAGAGGCACTAAAGCTGTCTGTCTACAGATTCAGGAGGGGCAGATTTTACTTTTGATTGTATTCAGTACCAATAGAGAAAGTCATCTGCAGTCAGAAGGATCCAAAGCATTTCTGAACACAATTGTCCATTTTCTAGTAAATGTATGGTATAGTTCACCATTTAAAAAATTATACCTGTTCAACAAAGTAAAGTAGTTATTATTATCCTCAAGTGTTGCAGATATAAAGACTTTTGAGCTACTTCTTAGTTTTCAGTGTCTGACTTTCAATTTCAAGTCTAAAGGGGATCCCAGCTCAGGAACATCCAAGCTTTTGGAAGCTATAGGCTGGATGCCAGTATGGGGGCATTTCCACAGGCTAGACATTTTTCTTTTCAGAGTAACTGGGGCTTGGGTTGTGTGGCTAAATGCCTTCATACACAGAGGCAGGATGAATTTGGAGTATTCAAAGGTGTTAATGGTTCTAGAAACTGTAGACTCCAGATTTTTAAATATGAAATTCCACTGCCTGTATTTACTGTTTTGCATCCCTTCCCTGCAAATTACAATTAAACATAAATGCACTGACAAACCAATCAAGACAGCACCACATCTCTTCAGAAGCCTATGAGTGCCTCTGTTAGCTGCTGACGTAACTGGAAAACACTGCTTTGCGATATTCAGATACGTCACCAAGTTCATTTACTCTTGCAGTGCCACAAAGATATGCTAGTCAAGGACAGTGGCGACTACAAAATTATGCTTCGCCCCCCTTTTATCAATGAACACAAAAGGAAGCAGAATGAGGAACATACAAAACAACACAACAGCATAAGATAAAACCTCTTGGACCTGATCCTAAACCAATGGATCTCATCAGGAAGGCTTTCATTGAAAGACAAACCCCTTCCATTTACAGTTGTCCAGCCATTTTGGGGGGCGGCGCGGGGAGCTCAACAGAACATTGACCGTGTACATCTGGACTAGCATTTTAAGATACTTGTGACAATACAGATAGACATTTAAACCCTCTCTTCACTAAAGAGTACACATAACGATTTCACAGACTGAAAGTCACCGCAAGTCAGGCATCTCAGAGCCTACGAAAAACCCCATCCCATGTTTTAGTGGTTAACTTGGAGTTAGTTGTGACATTTTAACAATCTCCAATCTTGGCCAATGGCTCAAGAGAAATAACTTTTGTAAACACTTACTAATCCCTTTTTCTTTTGGAGCAATCTTCTCTATATCCTTCAACTGGAACACATCTTTCTGTGGAAAACATAAAAGACACTTTAGTTCCAAATGACAGCATCATCTAAGCCTGAGTGGTTTTTACACTAAATCAATGCCAACAAAAGCAAGTAGGAAATACATCGCATGTTTATGTTTTGCTAGGGAAACAGGCTGCATATCCCTCAATAGAATTAGAACATTCTGAGAATTGGAAAAAAAAATAAAAAAGAGGCTATTATTGTAACAAGCCCTGTTCTTTTCTTTGGTGCTCTGAAATCACCATATTTTGTCTCAAGTTAAGACGGTAAACCCCTCAGGGCCGACAGAGCTCAGGTTAGAATGCCAGCACCAGGTGCACCACACTGCTCAAGTACTCAAACATCACAATTTTTTAATAGGTGAAACAGTAAATTACATATGTCACCAATATAATTGCAGCTCTGTTTTTGGGTCTCCAGGTTTCTTCTCCTCAGTGACCTCTTCCAGGACTCCTCTCATTGTTTCTAATGCTCAGATTTCTTCCTCCTCCCATAAACTGCAGTGACATACTTCCTAATCTCTTGCTATCCCTCTTACGGTAACAGACCCAAAATGAGAAGATATGAACAGGGAGCACAGGAAGCATTTAACACCACCTCTGCATCTTCCTGCCTTGGCTCCACCTGGGGATGAGCCACCGGATCAGAAGCTATATGAATCAAGCTCTGTCCCTGTAATTTATACATTGATGACACAGGGCATCAGTGAAACACATAGCAGGATATACAGAGTTCATCTACATCTACACTTAAGCTCCTTTTAGGACCTGTGTTCCCACTGAAGTAAATGCAGGACGATTACAAGTTACTTACTGTTTCAAAAAAGATCTCCATCATGCGAACTCTCTTCTCCTCAAAGCTCAGACCTTTTTTCTTGGACTAGAACAGGGGAAAAAAAAAAAATCAAACCCTAACACATTCAGCCGTTTGAATAATTAACATCTGCTCAGAATTCAAACCTATTTACCTCCAAGTTCTATTTGCCGTCCTTTAAAACACCTTACCACTAACCCCAGACTTTCAGATAAGTGACTTCTTCCCAAAGAATCATTACACCAAGATAACCCCCCTGCAATCTATTACACTGAGGGACCTATATTCTAAGTTTGGAGCCGACCTTTCATACAACCCAATCCAGCTCAAGCCTCAATGTGTCTTGGCATACCCAAACAGTTCCTTGTTTTACCTTACAAGATTAAAAATATGTATTTATACCTGTCCTGGTTTTGGCTGGGATAGAGTTAATTGTCTTCCTAGTAGCTGGTACAGCACTGTGTTTTCAGTTCAGTATGA
>JAVKLA010000007.1:764002-984276 GCA_034782735.1 Sagittarius serpentarius
GCCGGGGGGCGGCGGGGAGCGGCGCTGCCGCCTGCCCTGCCCGCTCTGGCCCGGGCGGAGCGGGAGCAGAGGCGGCCGCACCGCGGGTCAGAATAAAATCAAGGAGGAAAACAGATGCGTGGAGTTAGATTTTGGGCTTTATACTTTGTGCAGCCGACCCAGGAGTAGATCTGTGCATTTTTATAAAGCAGCCCTGCCGTACCAGAAAGCACTGATAAGACAGGTGAAGCTAGGAAGCAAAACTCAGCTTTTGTCACCAGCTACCTACGCATTAGGCGTGGTGCACGTTGCAGAGGATGTGTTAAGATTTAGAGGCCGTAATAAACGTTTTGCATTTGGCATTGCCCAGACTTTACAGCAAAAGTTTCTCAAGTCCTCGTTTTGTCTCCCATGTGTTGCTCAATACCTACCAATTTTATATTTTGTGTAGAAAGTGTAACTTTCTGGGCAGATGTTGCCATATCTTCAATATATCTTTGCTGTATTATTGAAAATAATAAAAATTAACAAAAAGTTTTAAAAATATTTTACATCTTGCCACCATTGGCTCCAATCATCGGGGAAAAAACACTTGTTTCTGAATCTCTGTCTACAGCTGTGGGTTTGAAAATCTGTGGGATACGTGCTTTACGCCTCCAGGTAGCTACACCTCCGAGGTGAGGCCCTGGGCCTCTGTGCCAGCGCTGCCCGGTGTGTGCCCTGCGTAGCCTTTTTTCTCTGAGGCCCAGCAGCAAAGGTAGAACACAAACGCATTAATGGCGGTCTGAAACGAGGCGTGTTGTACGACTAGGCTGTTACAGGAGCAACAGGACGTGGAGAAATGAAACCCTCTCTGCCCATGGAAGGAAAGGACCGAGGCACCTCTGGTGTTGCTTGAACCAGTTCGCTGTGGTGACTGTTCTAGCGACTTTAATTACTTACAGTTCATTTTAATTATTATTTGTGCTGTAAATTACCTTCCTTCAGCTACAGCAGTTCTGGGAAATTGCTTTGCAGTTCAACAGCAGTGGGTTTGTACCTGCCGTGCTAATTCTGGAGTTTAAATTCAAGCAAATGAAAACGCACAAGCTGAAACGTTCAGGCAGTCCCCATGAATTTTTTTCCATCATCTTTGCAAGACGCCCCTTTTCCTGAAACCTGAGGTTCTCTTCCATACAGACCTGGCCGTAATCCTGTTCCTCCTTGTGCGCACCAGTGTATTACTAAAAATGAAATGCAAGTTGGAAAGGACATTATTAATGCAAGGCTTAACATTCATACAGAACACAAAGCTGCTTGTTCTTTCGTGCTTCCTTGTGCATCACATTTTCAACTCGCTAACCTGCGATGAAATCTGTTGGCACGCCTCCTCATCTGTTGTGAGGGCTCATATTCTGCCCCCCGGCTTTTCCCTTCCTTTGGCCAGCCCTCACAGCCAGTATGTCCCCACGCTCCCTGTGACAGTTGTTTCCCTCCCGTCACCGTGACCTCCTCTCCCCCAGGACGTGGGCCCCTTCCTGCTCCTTCACAGCCTGAAATAAAACCTTTTTTTACCGCTGCCAAGCAAACAGTTGCTACGACACTTGCAAAGCACCTGTTGCGGCGTGGGTTTTCTCCAAGCGACACGCGTGAGCGGCAGAGTGGGTGTCGGAGCTGAACATGCTGCTGGGAGAAGAGGAAGAGGAGAGGGAGGAAGGGGTTTCAGAGGGACGCTCACTCTGAAGTGAGCTGGGGGCACGTACCTCGGGGCTTCTGTTCGGCACGCTCGTGAGGCGGCAATGCTCCCGTCTCCCCGTCACACCTGAAAGCAGGCTGGCAGCAAACACCCAGGTCTCACCCCCGGATGGAGCTGGCACACAGCTGGAGCAGGCACCGGGAGCCACAGCTGGAAGGCATTCCTGGTTTCAGCAGTCAAACGTGATCACAGCAACCAAGCCAGCCTGGCACGTCCACCTCCAAAACGTTAGGTCGTGCTCCTGGGCGATGGTGGGGCAGGAGGCTCAGCAGGTTTTCTCTGCCCGTGCCCCCAGAAGACAGCCAGGCTCAGCTGCCCCGAGTGCGCTGGCAGCCCTGAAGCCCTTTCATGGCCAAATCACTAGGCACGATTTACTCCGTAATAAGAGGTTCCTTAACACCTCCCAAATTTTGCAGCACCAGATCAAAACTAACTAGTTTGAAAGACCACCGGGTGGAAGAGGTCCCAAATAGAGGGAGAATACACAGGAGTATCTCATGCTTTGTCACGTGAGGTAGTTTTCCATTACTGGGTAAAGTGGAATGAATGACTCTCAAAATACACAAAGCTCTGACATTTTTAATGGGCTTCAGAATGTCTAAATGTGATATTTCACAAAACTGCTATTCATATACTATTAATACAAAAACAAGACAATGGATGGAAATACTGTGGAAGGGGGACTCGTAACTGTGCCTTTCTATTAGATGGTTGTTCTCATTTCCCTGTGATTTTCTTAAGGTTTAGCAGTTTGGGCTGAAACTTTCTGTGCTAGGTGTCTGACCAAGATTTTTTCAGTACCAGCCAAAATAGATTTTCGCTGTTGCTGAGGCAGAGAAAATACATTGCTTCGTCAGTGTTAAAATATGCTTAGACAGGGTTAAATTTGTACCATCCTTCATTTTGCTCCTACAAATCTGTAATTGAATTACATTCATAAACTCTGTTTTGAAAGGACATTAAAGTGGCAATGGCAGGTAGGAAGGGTTAGGAGGTAGGAGAATGAAAATTGTCCTACTTTAGTTTTGTTCCTTTCGTATATATGCACTATAGTGCAGTCTTTAATTACGTGAGCTATTTTTTCATCAGAAGGGAAGAATTCAAGTGGAATAGCAGGTCAGTTTATTTCCAGGAAAGTAATAGCAAACCTTCTGAGTCCTGTGGCTACCTCCCACATCATCTGTGTGACTGACAACAAAAAGATGCTTCAGTGGAGCTTGAGGATGGAGGACAAGGAGAGCTCTAGGAGAGGCTCACCCGTGGGAGGCAATACCAGCTCCTCTGAGGTTCAAGCAGCCTGCGGTGGGATGTGGCTGGGTACCAGGAAGCAACATGACCCATGAGTAACCCACACAGGCGGCACTCGCTGCCTCATTTCATCCTCGGATGGGTGTTTGGACTATAAGCAGACATTCTCCCTATAAACATCTAACCCAGTGAGAAATGCTAGCTCCAAAACTTACTGCTTTGCTAGCAGAGCTGCCGAAGTAAGCACTTACCAACTCATTGAGGTGAGTAGCTTAAATACTAGTTTTTTGGTAACTAGGCATTTCACTAAAAGAACAAGCTCAGCCAACGGATCTGGGGGTCGGCAGCCTTCAACTGGGGGCAGCAATGAGCAGCAAGTGGTGGGGATCTCTTCCACCAGGACAGCTGGGGCCTGGGGAGCACATCTCTCCACAGAGATTACATTGACTGTTCCAGTTCACCAAGATAGTTTTGTCTGGTACAAATTAGGGACCATTCACGTCAACTGTCAGCAAAACTATGGGGATGGTTAATTGCAGAGCAGCACAGCCGGATGTGAGAGAGAACTTCAGCCTAAGGAAAAATGAAACGCTTTTGAACACTGCATGATATGTGAGTGGTTAGCACTCTAAAGAGAGAGATCCTGGTTATCTCAAGATGGATGCCCAAAATGCACGCACCCTTCGCTATTTTGGACTTGCTCTCCCTGCCATTGCTTCTCATTGGTGAGACTGGGCTCTGTATTCTGGTTTACAGAACTTCTAAAAGATCCTGCTGCAGCATTTGAGTCTGTATTCAAATAACTACCATGGGAGGGCGAAAGAGGAAGTTGGCCATTTACTGCAGTTTTCCTGGCAAAGGGCAGCGTTCCCCAGTCTCAATGTCCTGCATGCCTGCCTGTCTGATTTTGCTCAGTGGTGGAGACCCTCTGCTGTAATAATCCAGGGACAGAAAAAATTTCTAGCCCATCAGTGAGAAAAGACTGGGAATGCAACAAAAGTCTTGCCTACTCAGCCTGTCTTTTTGCAGCTTCCAGGATATCCTGTGCCATTTCCTCTGTTCTTCGTGGTCTTTTGTGCATGGGAAGGAAGGAGTGCTCTGCAACTCTGAACGTCAAACCAACATTCCTCTGCTTCAAGCTGTGCAGTTTTCTTAGCTGGCAGACAAATAAAGCCTTTTGATCCCTTTAGAGGGTTTGGGGGAAAGACCCATGAAAAAGGGTGGCTGCTCTGTATTTCAGCTGTCTCATTTCTGAGTGTCCTGCCACCAAGCAAACACCCATCACCAGTCTGACCTCTCTAGTCCCCTCCCGTGAGATTCTTTCCAAGCCAAATGATGCACCTGAAGACGTCCTCTTACTTCGTGAGTGAGTTCCCAATCACACTGAGCTCTCAAAGGATTCCGCTTTGGAAAGCTCACCGGTGACCAAGACAACATATTTATTATCTAAAAAAAAAAAGCTAACATAAGCTGAAAAATTGTTCTTACAGGAACGGAGTCAGATTGAACTCCTAAGGCAAATTTTCTGTTCTTCTACAAGAATTTAAATTTGGTTTGCTGCAGCAGACCCTTGAAATGTTGTAGCACAGCATAGCTGAAAGGTGCTGTGTACTTCCGTGATACAAGTGAAAAAGCTTCCTACAGATAATCTCACTGCCACCAATGACAATGTTAATTCTGATGGCTGAACTGAAGAATGAAGGGAGAAGACAAGGAAGCTCCAGCTCCCCACCTTCTTCCCAAGAAGGACCCAAGTCCCTCTTTCCTCTGTGTCTACATAAAAGCTAAACACCCTTGAAACAACCACAGTGTTCTTGGCTGGTGACCTATGGCATCAGGGGTTCCTTTTGGAAAATAATTACCCATCTTCCTGTATTATGAGGCTGTTTTTAGGGACAGCGTGTATGAGATGTACAAAAAAATCCTCAACCATGAAAATAACAGAGGAAACAAGCTTTATTTTTATTATTTGAAATTTTTGTGCGTGGTAAAGGTACACATTTGACTCTGGTTTTCCTACATTTCCAAGACAGAGTAATTTTTTTTTTTAATCATCGGCTAAAGCATCAAGAATACCGTGGCACACAGGAAGCTAAAACTACACACACACACACAAACACTTTGATGCGCATCTTTCATCCTTGACCTTAAGGAGACAAAGTTTGTATTTAGCCTCACAGGGATTTAAAAAAAACCACAAAAACAATGAAAAAAAAAAACTAGTGAGAAGAATATTTCATTATGAGTGTCAAGAGAGTGCAAGGCTTACATGTACACAAAACATACGAGATTGACTTACAAAGATGGAATGTACAGAACTTTTTAAAAAAAAAATCAAGAAAAAAGACAGACTCACTCCTAGAACTGGAAAGCCGCAGCGTATCAACTGGTAGAGATTTCTAACAGGGGCTACTGCCATACACTATGCAGCTTGGGGAACATTCCCGTGTCATAAAGCCAAAGCAAAAGTGTCAGGGTTAAGGCCGTGTTGCTCACAAACATCAACTGAAGTGCTGTACATTCATCAGAAAAAAACAACCTGTCAGGAATCTTCCCACTCCATAGCACAAATACCTTTCGCGCACTCTCCACAAACAAGCCAAAACAATCACTGCTCACAATTCTTGAAGAAAATTTTCAGTGTACATCATCATTTCATAACTAGCTGTCACCCACAACCGAAAGTCATTTCTTTATAGCAAACACAACATATTGGGCACTTGTAGTTCTCATTATGGCAACACTAGATCCTTAGTTATAAAAAATATTGACATAAAATCGAAAGCGCTCTAGCTTTTACAGAACAAAAGAGCATTTACCAATAAATAACTCTCCATCTACATTAGGCAAATGCTTGCCTAAACCATTTTCCTTTTCCTTTTCAGCTACCTTGCTGCTGGTTTAGCCTACGTAAAAATCCCCTACTGTTTATATTGGATTTATCTGAACAGATCCTTTTATTTTATTCAGAAAACAATGAAAATACAGTTGGCTAGTTTGTCCTAAAATGCTCCAATTTACACAAGACCTGATAACCTTTTGAGATTACTTTTGAGTTGAAGATTAGTTAAATGAAGCACACACTTTCACCATTCATGCTGTGCTGCTAGTCAATTAGCATTCCAGGGAAGTCAAGGGAACATTTGGTTATACCTGAAATCTGGCAGCAGAATGCCTATAAAGCCTTTAATAAATGCTAACAACTCAGCAAATCAAGTAGTGCAATTTTGACGTTCACTTAATTGGATGAGAAAAGAATCTGCCAGCTTTTCAGAACAGAATTTCTGCTTTGGTTGCTCTTTGCAAGGTTTGTAAGCCAAGCATTGTAGCTAAGTTGGCTTCAGAAGCACACCGTAAAAGCATTGTGTTTCTCAGTGTCCCACTGCCAGGCAGATAAGGTCAGGCCTTGGAAGGGAATGCCCTATACAACCGAACTTGAAATTGTAGCTGGCAGCAATGGCTATCGGAAGGAAATCCAAATTAGTGACATTTGTCATGTGCAGTACGTGCTGCTCTCATGATTATGCCTGGAACCTCAATAATGTCTGAAAACCTAGAAGACTATTCAATCTTCAGAAAAAACCCACATCACCCCTACTAGCTGTTAGCTGGGTTGTAAGGGGGTTGTGTGCAGAATTCCATATTTCATCAGGATGTACTGGGTTGACATAGGTTGTATAAAATCCTGGTAAACAATACTAAATCAAAGGGACTGAAAAATCTTTTGAAGAAAAGTGTATACATGAATAGTACAGTCTTAGGTATATGTTTTGATATAGAGGTTAGGGTCTGAGTTCTGTGGTTCTCAGAACTTGGATTTGGCAATGTTTCCTGAGTGGAAACCATGCAAGTTTAGTGAAATGTTATTATAAAAAATCCAAATTTGGGACTAGATTGGATTAATAGTATCCATAACTGATAGCAACAGCACATTTCTTATTTTCTTTTTAAGTTTTTATCTCAGAGAAGCGGTGCAACCTCTTTTCTTTCTTAACAAATACAGTTACAATGCTACGTACCTTTTCTTCATTGATAAATTAGCCATTTAAGGGCATTCCAATGTCAGAAATTGTTTGTTTGCCAGAAGGTTACTTGTAAGGACACTTAGAAGGAAATTACTTGATCATCAGAAAATTTGGTCTACAACTTTGTTGAATTTTGATAGGACAGTTTATTGTGTAATGACTGAGATTCTGAATTTTAGGACAAACTCAGTTCAAGCAGAGGACATTTTTTTCTCTTGGTAATAACAGACTTGATTTTTATCATCTCAAAAATGTTACCACCAGTTTCTTAGCTGCATTATATAGTCCAAACCTTAAGCCTTATACACAAAATATTTATTCCAATGACGTATGCAAACTTTTCTTTGCACGAGAATTTGTAAATTGGCTCTATGTGCAAAAAATAAACAAGGGAAAGAAGAGGAAACGTCTTTAAGAAACAGTAATTAAAAACCAGACAAACTCCACATTTAAGAATTTTGGGGTCTGCATTTTTACAAGTCAAATGCATCTTTACAAAAAAACCATTAGTTTTTCTCAAATTCATTGAAACAACGACCTTCTAGAAATAAGACAAACAAGTAATTTAACAAAGATTTCTTTCAGTTTTGCAAACATGCTTAAAATACTCCCCTGTTCCTGACCCAATGCCCTTTCGTTTCAAGGCCCTAAAAATGAGAAAAGAAAGACAGTACTTCCCGGGCTATTGTAGGCATTGGCAGCAAGCTCACCAGCTCCTCAAACGAGGTTTAAGAGTGAGCACTACTCTACCTATATTAGGCTATGGTAGCAATTCATCCTTTGACCACTGGATTTAGCAATAAGAATAAAGCCAATGCTACTTTAAAAAGGACAAGTTCACACTTAAAAAAAAAAAACAACAAACCGACATTAAAAACAGAACCAAGTCATATGATTGTAAGCATTTCCAATTAAATTAATACTTCAACCAAGAACACAGTAGAGAGATCCGGCAGGAAGAAGGAGGGACATTGGGACTGCCATTGTCAAATGGCATACATATGTTCCAGTTTGCTGAAATAACCTACATTTACTTTTTTTTTTATTTTTGTGTCAATCAGTCATACATACATACATACATACGAACAAATCAGAACAAATCTCACAGTCCTTATTGTGTCCTCTAACAAAATTCCCTTTGATGAAGGACTTCAGGAATTGGTTCAAATTCATTCTTATTTGTAATGTATTTTTTTCTCATGTAAAAACAAATAGCTTTGGTAACCCTTGGCTTTCCTATACAACCTCTGTTTACCACAGTTCCTTTGGTTGTATAATGTAGGTCCTCCATAGGGGTACCTCTCTGGCTTTCTGTCCTGTGTGGTGCTGCATTTTATTTTATTGGTTAATACAATGAGTTGCCTTAAGGAAACATGGCAATGAACACATACGAAAGAGTGGCACACATGAGGTTAATTGAGTTGACATTGTAATAACCCTGATCCTAATGAACTAGTTTGGTGTCAAAAGGTCTGTCGTTATACAGAAATCCAGCTCACACTAATGTATCAATACAATTAAGTTTTTCCAGAGCTTTAGAAATGTCAGGTCTCTGCAAAGTCTTTCCAGCACACTGAGCAAGAGGAAGAGTGAAAAACAAGCACATGAAACAATCCTTCATTAATCCCACATGAGTATTTTGGAATGGGAATTTGCATTGATTCTCATAGTGCTAAACATTGAGCTGTGTTCGGTTTGACGGTTAGAGCTAGATGGATTTTGTGAGACTTAACCTTATACTAAAAGGACCTACTTGTTATAGATAGTAAGATTGAAGAATGTTAAAAGTGTAATACCTACCATGATAATGAGATCTAGAAGATTCCCAGGATCACCTCTGCGTTAAATAATGCATAACAATGATACTTTTTCAAATTTGGAAGCTCTGAGCAGGAGCTACCCTTTGCAGTCTTCAAAAAGCTTTGGGGGCTTTTCCCAAATTTTTCTCATTTTTGCCCAATTAGTTAATTCCAGTTCCATAAGTTGCAGTTTGCATTTAATATCACAGTCTTTATTAATTCAGTTAAAGAGGATTTTGTGTATTAACCCTTACAACAAAGTTCAGTGAGAAACGTAAGAGGTGCAAGTCCTATGTAAACAAGGTAAGTTTGGAAATTAACACGAGAAGTCCATAAGAGACTCCTTCATTGTTAAAAATGAACTCAAAGTAGGAGATATCCTGCATTGGATCTCTAGGACCAGTCTTTTCTTAAGGGTGGACGATTATCCAGCTGCAGAGCTCGTTGCTACTGTAAGTATCGATAGACCTTGAAGCAGTGATTTCCAGAGTCTGCAACTACAACATGGCCATCTGAAGTAAGGGCCAGACCCTGGGGACCGTAAAGTGGGTCAGCAGAAGTGTTAATGTAGGATAAAAATGATCCACTTCCATCAAAAACCTTTGAGGGTGAGAAAGCACAGAATAAATGTTATGAATAAAAAAGAAAAATAGCGGACACAAGTCTGCTCTCAATTATACCATTATACTTCTCATTCCTGAAACAGTTGGCGTACACTAGAATAAACAAGGGCAGAATCTTATCTGTTACTCTCTTAATACACAAGTTTATATACAAATCTATTTTCTTATTAAAAAGTACTAATTAAAGCTGCCAGGATCTTTGGCAAGAATTAAACATGCAATGAAATAATAATAAAAAGAGCACTTCGGCTGTTCCTTGTTCTAAAAATAGCCAACTACAATAAATCAAACTCAATCAGGAACTCAACCAACACCTTGTTTTCCTAACAAATATTACTGTTGCGGCTAGCATGACTCTTAGGTTCCCACACATGGAAAACCAGGAATTTGTTTACACTGTTGACAGTGCTTCCTGAGAACAACTCATAAGCAGCTCCCTCATTTTTATATTCAGTAAAAATAAAACATACACTTAGTTATTTATTAGATAGTCTTTGGCAAATAAGACGACTTTGTGATTAGCACTTGAAAGATAAAAAGAGTGCAACTCTCATAACTTAAAAGCAGAATATTTTCTCAAGATTTAAAAAAGATGATAAAAATCTGCTGCATTTGCCTCAGGGTCTATGCAGATCATTTGCTTTTTCGTATTTTCCAGCATGTCTCCAATCTTCTGTTGGTGATTATAAATTACTACCATCTCAGCAATGCTTGCAAGTCTCTTAATTCATCAAATAGCTTTTGGGGAACTACTTAGAGACAAAAGCCTTGGTCACAGTGAAGATCAGAGTTGCTACCAGTCACCCAGGAAAGTCCACAGTCTGACACCACCAGTTCTAAAAGTGGACAGACCAGCAATGAGGCATGTAAAAGGCTGTGTTCGAAACCACATCACTTCTAATGCTGCTATCCTGTTTCTTGGGAAGTCTGAAGACTTCAATGGCCAGAGTTATCAATCCATTAGTTTTCCTAATCAAGCACCTTTGAAATACAGAAATTTCTACCTGTATTCGGCTGTTTCCCCAATCTGCTACGATAATATTTCCATTAGAATCTACAGCTACTCCAGTTGGTGCATTAAATTGTCCATTTCCTTCTCCATTTGATCCAAACTTCAGTATGAATTCTCCCTCCTGGTTAAACACCTATATGGGTTAAAACAGAAAACCTGAATATGGCATTGTGTCAAATATTAGTAATCTACTACTACCACTTTACCTGTTAACAAAACTATTAATTGAAGAGTTCCCAGGAACAACCCCCGCTGCTACACACAAACACAGAAGATGGGAGAAAAGGTGCCCATCTCTCCGCCCAGCTCCATTACACCATACAGTATCTCCCTTCTTGCTTAAGATCTGATTCAGGTCTGACACGGAGGTGGAGGGCCTCAGGAACCATTCTGCAGCTTGTGCATCTTGAATTAAGAAGAGCTGAGTGCAGATACAGCACTGGGAGTCAGTCGTACAGAAGCACAACTGAGCAGATGCACTCTTCTCTGACTTTCATAATCTAACACATGTTGAGAGTCATGGCATGCTGCTCTCTGTAGAGACGAGTTCAGCAACTGAATTCTCTGTGATGGTAACAGTTTTAGACAGCAGAAAAATGGAATCGATCAATGACTATTCTGTCAGTGACCTGGATGCACCAATGGGACCAAGTGAAATGCAGGATGTGTCCTTTACATAGTACCATAGCCATCTCTATTTATTTTGGTCCATCTTGGACCCAGGCCTGTCTGTGCCACAAGGTCCAACAGCATTTTTAGAGACCGGCTGTGGCTTGCACAAGAAAATGAAAAGACCTGAAAAGTGCCAAGTGCACACTGAAGTGCTAAAAGGTGGAAGATGTGAGGAAATCATCCTATTCTTGAAGACTCACAGTGAACAGAGAAAAAGCCTTTGGGAGACAAAATTAATGAAGTACTAGGTTGGTGCCTCAGGTGATTAAAGAAAGCAGAAAAAAGTCAACTAAGAAAAAAAACAGGCAAAGATGTATTGCTCTCTCCCCAGGTTAAAATGGGGATGGTGAATGACTGAATTAGACAGAAGCCTACATTGAGTAGGATTTTCCATAGAAGATGTCTGAAGGAAGAAACGTGCTTGAAAGTTAATGGGGAAGGAAGGATAATGTTGCTGAGCGAGGATGTTTAATTCAAGACACTGGTGGCAGGAAGAGGCTTTGGGACCCATAAGAGTGAAATTTATTTATGTATTTCTTTATTTAATTCTGAATTTATTTCTTATTTAAACCAAAATGTACTCTCTGCTCTTTTCCCCACCATCTAACAAAAGATAACAGCCTCACCCAGATTATCAATTACTCTCCAGAGTGTCAACAATTATCTCTACCATTTTAAAGAACACTACAAAAATAAGAATCTTTTCCAGTTAGTACCGAATTGTAACTAGTAACATTTTTATCCCCTGGAGTCACACCAGAGACAGACGGGAACGCTCTGTTCTCATTAGGAATGCAATAATTAAAAATTTGCCAAGATGCCACACTTCTTACATCTCTTCACTTGCTTTTTTTCATTTTACTTTGCCCTTGTTAACTCTTCCCAGGCATTCTTGTTACCACGGTAAACCAGGCTGGTGGAGGGGTAATTTATGGATTCATAGGCCTCCTGCTGCTAAACCACGTAAACAATCTGCTTTTGGGCTCCTGCAGCAGTCTTGGTTTCTTTGTGGTAATCGAAACCACATGAGTTGGTACTTCCTCTCTAATTCCAAAAGGATACAAGAACAAGGTCGCTGTTCAAAAACCAGATGATTCAGCACTGCTCAGGACATGAGGGTGTCTATGCTCAGACAGTGATTTCCTATTTCAGGTGAATATATAAGGTTCATCATTGCAATTACGAACACTGAAGAACTGGACTGAGGGTTCATCTTTGTGTACAATCAGAATAGACAGCCATTAGGTGAAATCCCAGGGATTTCACCGGTGCGTCGGACCGGCGCATGTGGCCTGAGAACCCGGGTAGGACAGCGTTCTGCTGCCCGTGTCCTCCCGCTGCTGCTGCTGTGTGTTGAGGGAGGGAAAAAGAGCGCAGAAAGTGACTGAAAGAGAATGTCACGGCCTGAAAACAAGCATGCACAGGTGAGTAATTTCTGAAATGGCCTGTAGCTCCTTCATATACATTTTCCACCACATGACATCTCAACATGTATCCTTGTTTTGGTTTATTACTGGGACAAACAAATATACCACGCTACCTTACGGTGCCTGTTTAACAGGCCATGAGTCAGGACTTCCCATGGCTGTAAGGACTAGTGGCCAGTTCTGCCCAGTGCAGGAGGTCCTGGGTGAAAACCGATGGTCTGTGTTACACAGTTGTTAAGAGTATCGGGTTGTAGATGGATCCAGTAATCTTAAAGCTTATAGGTATGGAATTAAAGATTGTCAGGTATCTTTGCTTTTTTATCATTTTATTCAACTAGAAATGTGGGAAGCTTTTACTAGGAAATTCAAAAGCAGTTACCAGACTTACTTAAAATAGGGAAGAACACAGGGTAAATAACAGGTTTGGCAGAGAGCTAATAAAAATAACTAAGTCGATATTATTTATCTCAGGTACAACTTATGTTTAAGCAAATGAATTAGAGAACATTATAGTGGCACCCAAGGCAACTGATTGTAGCTCCATTAAACAATGCAGTGCATGCAAAGGTCTCTGAATGTGCAGTCCTTATATCAGACCTCATACATAGAAAGTATGATCTCTTTGTTTTTAGCAATACTTTATTTTCCCCAAGAAAGTACCATGATAAAATAAAAAGCTTTCCAAGTTGCCATTAATTGACAGTACCTTGACAGAATGGTTATGAAAATCTGTAACGATAATTTCATTGTTGCTGTTTACAGCTGCAAAATGAGGACCTGCAATGCAGAGGAAGAAAAACAAATAATAAAAACAATACCACTAAATCAAAAAAGTTTGCTTAAATAAAAAAATTATTCAGCCTGCCAGAATATTATATTTGTCTTCTGAGCAATAATCATCAAATTGGGAATATCAGTTTCAAATTGAGTAATTTCATTTCATATTTTAAAAAGCTCAGCATGCCTTTTTGTAAACACGAATAATTTCTTTTTCAACCAGTTGTCAGCTAGTGTTATCAATAAGCATTGTTCATTCTTTCCTCTCTCATATACAGATGATTATGTAGATATTTATGTGCTTATTAACAAGACAAAACGTAATGCTTAGGCAAAAAGTTGTGTATACACTGAAAATAGTTCTCAAAAATGTTCTTGTAAAGTCTTAACAGAAAGCATCTATGCTTTGTGTGCTCACTTCTTACAAGCATTTGAGCAAACAAGTTTTAGAATAAATACAAAAGTTACTTAGAAGAACACTGTCAGGGGAAAAAGTGCATTTTTTGCTTTACTCTCTGTATTGAACTGTGCGCAAACTTGAATAAAAACCAAATGGTAGCTTGAAAACAGGCAAGTACATGAATCAAAATACTTGGTGCTATTTTGAGTTATTAAACAGATGAGAACTCAGTTTCAATTTTCACAGTACATCAGTGTGAACTATAAAAAGGGTGAAAACCTTTACACTGAAAACATTCAAGTAATGATAATTCACCTGTTTTATCTAGCATACCACCAAGAAGAGGTGATACATTTCTCAAATGCACTGTTACAGAGTATTTGCACGCATATTTTCAGGAGGTATTCTTACAAATTTTAAAATGAAAGAAATTGGACATACCCAGAAAATGTTGGTGACACTTAGCAGTGTTAGACCCAAAGCTCTCATGAGTTATATATATGGCAGAGATCTCAAGTCAGATGAAAGCAGTTACACCATTGATGCTATTTCTCTCTTACGCTGTGAACCAGTCAGAACATCAGACCAATCTATAACTACTTATTCAGAGTGACCCAACACCTGCCAAATGACCTGCATATGTAATGTGGCATCTTCATTTTGAATTTTGAAAGAACAGCTATGCACTCAAAATATATTAGTTTGGGGTTTTTAAAACTTAATTGCATATTCTAATTGAAAGACACCATGTGCAAGCAGTCAGCTGAATACATGTGGCAATTTCCACAAACGGGCTTTTGCCATTTGCATAACTCTGTCTTCCTGATCTCAGTCTTAACACTACCCCATTACACTCATTTTCTAATGGGAAGATAGCACTTAGGACATTGGTTAATGCGTATCTGATCATTGGAAACACAAAGCATGGTGTTTTGAGTTGATAAACATGAACAGCTGAGTGTGGGCATTACAAAGCATTTATAAAATGCTAGTTAAGATCAGTCTTGGGTCACTGATCTATAATGCTTCCAGGCACAGAGAGGTAGATAAAACAATCTGCTTACAGCTACATTTGCAGAGCAGATGTTGCAGTCTTCCTGACCAATTAAACAAAGGGTGAAGTGAACAGGAGCTGTATGTTTAGTAGAACCTCTAACCCACAGGAAAAATGAGTAGGATGTAGCGTCTTCAACATGCTCAAACATCATGCAAATGTGAGCAGAAGAGGCAAGAAAAGGGGATTTACATATTACCATCAAGTGTACCTGCAAACTGCTTGTCACCATTTCCTCTGCTACCGAACCTGGTGACTATTTTCCCATTCGGCTGGAAGATGAAGACACAGCATGCTTTATTGTCCACCACAATGATGTGTCCGTTACGATCCACAGAAACACCTTTAGGGCCCATGAGCTTTCCAGACCCAATTTTGGCCTAAAAGGGAAAACACAAAACAGGAAAATATGTTGGCATGATAGAAGTAAGTTAGTACAGGTCAAAGACTGCATTTCAGGCACACAGCAGGATGGAGAGACATTTTTGTCATCAAAAGTTTCCCAGAGGGAAGTGATTGTTTCTATCAGCTCTGTGTACTTCATAATTTTTTCTTCAGCTGAACATAAAAACTGCTTTCTGTATGTCCTTTCTAGAGCGGAAAATCTGCCACCTCAGCAACTGAGTCTAAATAGATAACTCATGAGAAACGCAATCATCAGATTTGTGTGTCTTGATAAACTACAGCATCTGTCAGAAACCATCACACATGGCTGTATAGCCAGCACCAGTATCAGCAGGATAGACAGACAGGCATAAAGGACTTTTGCCTCCTACTACATGCTATTTCTGAGTCCAGTGACCACCTGGTTATGGATGGGGAAACATGTCTTTACCACTGCCTGCTACATCAAAGCAGTCAGAGCTCACTCTTGGAGCATCAGAGCTGGGTGGGATGTAGGCTATGATGTCCTCTGTTGCCTTTCTTGGCTGAACGAGACACCATGGAGCTCCTGAGTGCTCTTGGAAAGCATTTGAGCAGAGCTAAAGCTCAGGCTAACCTCTGTATCTTCCACCAGATCCATGTGAGATTGCTTCACTTGCTGTTTGGACACATGAAGTGTCTGCTGAAACCTGCAAAGGAGATGGAATCACGCTGCTAAACAGCAACAGCAAATCAAGTGATCTTTGAAACACTAAACAAATCAAAGCTTGCTCCTGTCTTAGGTAAATAAAATTATTTCCATAATTATAAATAGGCCTTGTGACTACCAAAACCATCTGCCTGTGTAATCAGCAACAGGAGGGGAATTGTATACAATATTCCATATTGTATCAATGGAAAAACCTTCAGTGGAGATGAGGTGGATTTCACACACAGTGAATTATTTGGAACGGCTAGAGAGCTGTCAAAATAAATCAGAAAACATTAGAAGCATTCTTTAGTAGGATCAAAAAGAAGGGGATCTAAGCAACAGCATCCCATCCAGCCCAGAGCAAGCAGATATTGAGGCAAAGCCTTCAAAGAACCATGAGCTACCTGGGCATATACCCAAGAAGGTTCTAGGATCCCCTCGCAACCCATTTCACATTTTTCACCATTCTCCTCTTTTTTTCAGGCAGAGGTTCTAGAAACTGGTTTAATCTACATAAAATCAGTTGAGCTTTGACCTTTCAGTTAAAAAAGGTTATACAAATACCACCTAATTGTTTGGGGGTTTTATTGTTGGAATGCAGCAACTTGCTTTCTGGTTTGGGTTTGGTTGTTTTTTTTTTAAATGAGGAACAGATTTGGAAGCAGTTATGCAGGTTGGTTCCAAAAGTCTGGTCTCCTGCCAGCCTCTTTACTGTGCTGGGCAGGCAATCCACCGAACAGGCTGTGTTGAAATTACAGATCCCAGAACTTTCAGATCCTGTAGTAATTTGTGAGAGACACATCTACAAGCTGAGGTCCGTCTCTTTGGTGGAGAACATAATTTCCTGTTTCCATCAGAATTTAAATGAAATAGATGCTAAGATATTCATCATCTTTATGAAACAAGACCATTTTTCACCTCACTGCCTTTGCAAGGTGGGACAGATCACCACCTAGAACAAGCAACACTTCTGACTTCTCTGCCCCTCTCCCCTGCCTCCTGCAAGTGGTGAGGAGTAGCTGAAGCCCCGTTAGTCTGTGACTAACTATCAAGGTGGGACAGATTTAAGGGTATGGAGAAGATCTGTTACCTAACTCATTTCTCTCAATTCCCTAATGTTTTCAAAGCAAACAACCATGTTAGTATCTGAAGGAACTCAGCTACCCTTAGTGAGTCCCATGCTCCTATTCCATGGTACGTTCTCATGGGTGGGGTTGCAAGTAAAAATAGGAGCCATCCCAAAATAAAGCCATCTAGGTTGCCTGAGGCTGCCTGGTACAAAGTCACCAGCATTACTACACAACCTCTTTCAGTCTCAAATGAAGAAAACTCCAGGGAGTAAATCTTGCCGCTTCAAGACTATGCTTAGCCAACATGCAATGATCATGTGTCTGGTTTATGTTCAGGTACACATGCTGTTATAAATTGCTAAATATTTAGGCAAAACCCACCTAATTAAATCATGCTAAAATATCCCCAGGGAAAACTATTAAAAATGACTGTGTTCACCAGGGGAAAGATATGTGCAGACCTACAAAATGTATTCAGGTTGCATAACAACAAAGCAGCAAAAACATAAACCAAATGCAAATCAGTAGATTTATTTCCTTTGGGGTGATTAAATCATATTCTCTTCTTTCCTCTGGGATGCCCGTGTGTTTGTCTGCTTGTGCACTGCACCATCTCCTAGCATCTTTCAGGATTCCTATGGAAAAATGACTCAGACTCCTAAGTACAGTGTCTTCCTGCCCATATGAATACACATGGAAAAAAATCATGAATAAATTATGTACTATATTAATGGGCACTCAGTGCTGAGAAGAGTAACAAAAATCACTATTCTTGGGCCAGGATTTAAAATATAATTTGCAGGCAGCAATAAATTATGCCCAGCTAGAGTTTGCAGTACTTTTTACTAAAAATCTCTGTTTCCAGTTTAGATCAAAATATGCTGATGACACATTACTGGGTCTCGCTGAACATATGCTTTGTATATTTTTATTTCAGAAGGCTTCTTAGAATTATAGGCTTGATTATTTAGAGCGGAACATTATGAAACCCAGTCACTCCTGTTAAGTGTGTGAATGGGAGTATTTTCAGACTTTTCTGCCATTAGAAATGAATAAAGTATAATGAATCATCTGAACCCTTAATACAAATAATGTGTTTAATTGAATTCAGTCAAGGACATTATGTCCCTTATTTTATAGGCTCTTATGAATTTAGACTGGTCTTCAAATATGTGTTTATAAAGTCACCCTAACCGGATGGAAAATATTCTTTTGTGGGATATTCCTAGAGGTAGAAAAATCAGCTAGTCTATATAAGAATTTATAAGGACTTTTCCACTGTAGAAGTAAGTGTGTTAGGGCTTTAAGTTTAACTCCACCAATCATGTTGCTGTCTGAAAGGTTCATGATTGTCAGGAATTAATTTGCAGACTTTCAACATACCATCTTTTTCTGTTTGAGAACTTCCCTAATATGGAGATACAGCTTTGTCACACACTGCAATGTCATACCATAAATGGATTTATCATTCATGTGACTGTCTTAATTCAACTGTGGCCACTTAACCATACTTCACAGAACTATTCCTATCTGAACATGCAACCAGCTTCAAGCAGCTCCCTTCTGAATTCTTCTAATGAGACAAGAAAAAATAAAAGTCTGAGAGAGAAAATGTTTCCTTCCATCTTTTCCCACTCATCTAAACTCGATCTTAACTTGACTTGCAGCCCTCTTTGGCTGATAACAAGCTATCTTAGATACAAACCTTCAGGACTAGAAAGAAAGTAATTCTGTCCTCA
Organism: Sagittarius serpentarius; assembly: GCA_034782735.1. Lineage (NCBI taxonomy): Eukaryota > Metazoa > Chordata > Aves > Accipitriformes > Sagittariidae > Sagittarius > Sagittarius serpentarius. The sequence goes on from JAVKLA010000007.1 coordinate 782,638, forward strand.
GAGGACCAAGAATTGTTCTCTTGGCTCTGTTCGCCAGTTCCTTCACTAGGTTTGACCACCACCACGGCTGCAGAAGCTGACAGTGCGGCTTCACCATGCATTCTCTCCTTAGCCTAGCAATACGTCTTCTATAACAGTTTTCTTAAGCAGTTTCAGAGTAATTTACAGAGGAAGCCAGCACTGTTATCTGTCTTCTATAGAAGAGGAAAATAAAGCACTGGGAAGTGAAATGGAAGATCACTAGTCACCTGTGAGACACATGGCATAGCCAGAAACAGAAGCCCCAATTCCTAAGACCCTATCTGAGGCTTTATCATCCACAGGATAATACAGCCCTCCATTTTAAGAGACTTGTGTTTTGGTGTAACCTTAGATTAGGGTTTGTCCAGCTCTGCATTATGCAAGTTTTACAGCCTAGAGAAAATGGAGCTCTGTCTCTGTTGCTGCCAGTGACTGAGGAAGGTGACACTTTTCTGCCTGGCAGGGGAGGTTGCTGGGGTGAGTCAGCCCAGCGCTGCCATCAGCGAGACGCCTGGGCCTGCCTCCACGGGAAGCTTGCCTTCTGGCTCACGTGGGTATTAAAATGCTGCTAAGAGACAGCCAGTGTAAGTAAAGACAGAAAAAAGGGGACAACAACAAAAATAGCTGAAGTTCAAAACAGTCCCCTGATAATGCTGAGTTAACAACTAGCAGACCACCTGCATCAGAGATCATATGCAATGACTTGCAGGCACAGTCCTCTGAAGGGAAACACCATTATCCCTTTATCTATCTCTGTGTATCTGAGCAAGCATTGCCCAGTTTAATCTGACAAAGCCTCTGTGAGAATTACCATTGCCCACACACAGGAAATTACAAGGCTTCGCCCAGATTCCCACAGGCTAGATCTGTTATATCCATGCCTGCCCTCCATATATAAAATGCTTCTACAAACGTGTATATTTTTCTCTCATAAATAAAGCCTGTTGCATTCAATCTAAAAATAGTATTTTATATCACTGATGTTTCATCTTTCATTTAATCAGTCTAGTCCCAAGAACTATAAAGTCCGATGCACTAACTTGTGTTAAACACACAAACATTGCCAACCTTACATAGCTCTTGCAATCCAACAAAAACATTGACTGAAAACAAAGCTAGGCTCCACGTCACACGGACTACCTTAATAACTCATTTTTTTCAATACCTGTCTCCCTGCTGGTAGTGTATAGCACAAAGGGTCCTGGCTTCTCCACAGCCATGGCTTTTTCCTTCAGAGCTGGCACCATCCGAAGTGCTGGATTTATAGCACGTCTTGAGAAGGAAGGAAAACAAGCCCTCCATGCTCTGTGTCCAGATTAAGCCAGTTCACATTAAAGATATTAATAATTGTTTAAAACACACTTAGGTTACTCAGAGTATTTGGATTCTTAACTAAATGACATCTTGCTTTGGTTTTGTTTTGGTGTCTTCATGTCATCCAAGGTTTTCCTGCTGATATGTATGGAGCGAACAGAGGAAGTCATCATCAGTCTGCTCCCTTATTTTTCTCCTCCATATGTCACTGAAGAGCCTCATGTCCTCCTCATAAGTTTTTATGTGTGTCTGTGTGTACGTACATATATGCACATATGTTTCTGTATAATCAGAATACTAATGATATGAAGGTTGTTGAGCTAGTCCAACTAGACTTGATTACATTAGCTATCCTTGACTATAAGTTACAGAAAGGCATCCAAGCACCCAGAACATAGAACTGTAAAATGGAACATATCACCTCTGTTTGGTGTAACATTAGCATCACAGCTGTGACTTCTTCCTATTAATTATACAATGTGGCTGTGTCATGGGTTTCCACATCACAGCAATGGAATCTGGACTAAGTTACAACCAAACTATGTAGTTTCTTGACAAAAATCCCCATTACTTTGCATTCCTGTGTAAGATGGAGAAAGCTCAGGAGAGTTCATGTGGTAACTCATACCTTAAATTTTCCATCTGATGAGAATATGCTAACCCATTTGTTATCATAATCTGCAATAATGATGTCACCACTGGGATGCACAGCCACTCCTGTTGGCCGCTGCAACTGGCCAGGAGACCTTCCTCGTATGCCAAAACGGCTTTTGAACTGACCATCATTGGAAAATATCTGTAACAGAAAACATTCATTTTAAAATTAAGTCTGCATAATAACATCATCTATTTCTTGGAGCTTAGATTTTAGCAGGTCACTAATGAACGCTATAGTCAGGAAGAGAGTTAGGAACATGAAGCACTTTTACACGGTCCATATTTGAAAGTGATATGCCTAATTTAAGAAGAGGCTTCCACCTGGACCCTAATTTCAAAATAAAGAAGTTCTCTGCACTGATATTGCACTGTTTCTTCATTGCCAAGTACTTTACAAACATTAATGAATTAAGCTTCACAATGTCCCTCTCAATTGGAAGGAAGTGGTATTATTCCCATATTGGAAATGAAGAAACTGAGGTACTGAGCGACTCGGCCACAGTCAAACACTAAGTCTGTAGAAAAAATAGGAATAGAAGCTAAAAGATAATGTCAAAATTTAATTATTTGACTTAGGGATAAGTAATAGGCCATTTCCTAAGAGATGCTTTAGCCACACAAAATTCAGTCCACGGGTTGTGTCCCCAAGCTGGGTAATTAGACACTGAAGTTCCTCTGAAGTGGCTGCAAATTACAAAGTGAGGGTGCTGATAAATACTTGACTCTGTCTCTTTGAAAAGGCCTGGAAACGAGTTCTTACTGCATATGGCTTGCTGATTCTCACATACTGAAGAACAAGGCGTACACTGCTGCCTTGTTCATTGCTACCACATGGGCAGCCTGAAGAGCGACTACAAATTGTTAATGGTAAAAAAGATATGTGGCAAGCAAAGAAAAAACACAGCTTGATTTTCACACGGGTTACAGAAGCCAAGAAATCACGGGTGTCACGGGTGCTACCACAGAAAAGGTTTGATCGTGTTATCAGACAGAAAAGTCAATTAAGTAGATTAAAAGCCATTTGAAAATGACATCTACATGTTTATTTTTGTATTTGTATTTGCTTAAGAAATTGCGTTTATGGCACCTTGCCCTAGATTTATATTTGGGAACACAGAGTGATAAATTTACAATGTAAAATGGTATTTACAAAAAGACATTTTTCCAGATTATTGCACTGCTTGTTTTCTTCATTCATTACCAAACATCATAAGGAAAGGAAATAAACTCTGATATACATACTAGATAAAGTGTAGATCTGAAAAACATAGCTGTGGGTCAAGAAGATGGAATGATAATGGATGATAAACAAGTTGAGCTTCCTCTGTATTTTCTGTATCTGCTTGAATTGTACAAAATGTGTCTTTCCTGGACTACAAAGAAGGCAGAAGCGTAGGGGCTGGGAGAAAAAGAAAAATACTGGAAGTGGCATATCCTCATACCTGCACACACTGGTTGTTACTGTCTGCTATTAAGATTTTTCCATTTGTAGATGCAGCTACACCTTGAAGATTTGTAAATTCCCCTTTGTTTCTTCCTTTGGTGCCTAAAATTGAACATAAAGCACATAAGAAATCGGGTTAGACAGGACTAATCAGTTAGGACCTAAATCCTAACACAGGCATTTATTACATCCTTGATCTATAGATTTCTATTTTGAAGAGTTCTTATCACTGCTACAAAGAACCATCTCAGTAACAGATCCACGATTCTAAGTACAGGAAGGGATTGTTCTTATTCTTTGGCATGTATGCCATCTCAGCCCCCCATCAACGTAATTACCTCTTCGGCCCTCACAAATAAAAGTGTTCACAATTTTTCTCTTGGATGAGGGAACTAGTAAAATGTTTTTTCATAAGTGATGGACTTCTTTTAAACTGTGGATTTTTATTCAGCTGAGAAGGCAGTGAAAGGGGTGGTACTGTGAGAACAGACAGAGGCAAATGCAATAGTGATTTACACAGAACTGTCTTTTCCCTATTGGCTCCTCATAAAGAGCCGTAAAATGTCAAATTTTCACAAAAGTTCATTAAGTTTAGGTGCCTCGTTACTTAGATATTTGTTCTGAGAGGTTCCAAGGAGAGTCACCCAGCAAACAGGGATCTTTAAAAGGTCAGCCCTAAAGTGGCTGGTCCAAATTACACCTGGAGCACAGGAACAGGATTCAAATTCCTGCTTTGTTTGTAAAGGAGGCTCAGGGGTCTTTAGACAAGACTGCAGTTATGATCTTGGACCGCAAAGTTAGTCATAACGAATGAATGAATTTTGAAACAAAAAGACTCTATAAGCTGTTCTTTCCAAGACTTGGATGCAGCACTATTTTTCCTGGTGAAGTATTTTTACAAGCATTCACTGGCTGTGTATCAGACATTAATTGGTTTCAATATATGGTTTTAACTGAAAAACCTGTATTTTATTTTAGTTTGTCCAGAATATCCTGGAGCTTAATGATTAAAACTGTTCTGACTGTGATGCCCAATGTAAGACGTACATATTAGCTCTAATTTGTATTTAGCTTTCATTAGGGATGTGTATGCTCTTAACAACCCTTCTTTCTGCTATGGTGATGGCTGAGAGCTGCATATTTCCTGTCACTGGATAACGAGTAACATTTAATTCCTCTACACTTGGTGCTGTGATCATGTCCCTTTGTTTCAAGGCTTGCTTTCTTGAACTCCATATGCTCCATCCTCTAAACAAGGCAAATACTTCTCAATTTTTGTACTGCAAGGGGAAAGCATATATTCAGGGAATAGTGAGTTACACACCAATTACATTGCCCACACTTGAGCCATTTCTGTGTATTCTTTTAATGAGCAGTGCCGGAGGGATGCACGCAGTAATTTTTTTCCACCATATGCTAACGATAAGTTTCCTTTTTGCCTTTTAGCCAAAGAGAATGGATGAAAAGGGAGAAACATTCCTTTTAGTACTGAGAGTAAAGGGAAACCATTTGTTAGAAAAGAGGAGGCATAAGCTGGAGCATCTGGAACCAACTAGCACAAACTTTATGGAATGCATGCTCTTTACCCTGAGAAAAATGTTCTTGAAAGTCAAGGAATTTCATTTTTAAAAGTAAGAGACACCTATATAAAGAGTTACTCAGAATGTTCTTCAGTGGGACCTTGTAAACATACATCAAAGGAAAAATAGAAGAAATTATCCAGGAATGCCATAGTCGCATTTCACAGTAAGTTTACGAAATAGTAATTTATTAGCACAGCGTGCAGATGAAAGTCAGCTCCATGCAACATCCTTGTACAAAGCGCTTTGCAGCTATTAAACCCATCACATAGGTCCTAATTTGCACACAGGCCTTTACACAGTCCCTTCTGCAGTGGCACAAATTTCTCTGAAGAAGAAAGCTGAGGTTAGTGAAACACAGCTTATTTCCTAACTTATGTTCAAGAGGAAAACAGATGACTTTGAACTTTCCTATTTGAATAGTTCACTATGCCAGCAAAGATCTGAATCCAAGCACAGGCAGTGGCAGCAGTTCAGATGATGAGAGGAAAGCTTGTAGTAAAATGTTTGTCAGCCTCTGGAAAAGCAGGCTCCTGCAACCGACTGTAACACCAAAGGATAAGAGCTCCTTCCTGTAAGTAGAGATTCCTGCCTTATAAACATAGCTGCCTGAGAGAGAGTCTCTCTCAGGCTAATCTTTTAGTGCAAGATACCACCCCTCTGTATCAAGGCACCCCATGCTTTGTCTTCTCTTCTCTCAGTCGTGGGCAATCGCCCATCACTTCTTAGCCTAGGGAGGCACCAACGTTTCAAATGCACAGGGCTGGAACCACAGGACAGTTGTGGGATCCTCATTCCAGTGTTTCCCAAACAGCCTAGTTTGGCGATGAAAGCCTGCATCTTTCGTGCCTGTCTTTGCCCAGCCTTACCTCCCTCCTGTTCTGAGCTACTGCAGGGCACAAAGGAGGAAAAGGCAGACATTTTACTGCAACTTCTGTGGCAAGCTGTTGGAGACTGGGAGAGGACAGCAGAGTTTTCCAAAGGGGAAGGCTGAACAGAGTCATTAGGAAGCCTGTGGAATAGCTCATTTATACCATCTTCAAACACAGATAATAAACAATCAGATTTGCCATAGCCCTATCTAATTCCTTCTGGTATTACTAAGTGTAGCCTGCACAAACCAATTAATTTAGCTTTGAAGATATGCTTTCAACAAAAGAGTACCCATTTTCAGCTCAAGACAATCTAGCACACATAAAATGCTTCATAATTTCAATATTTTACTCTTGCACAATAGAGACCAGATTGAATCTCACCAAACAGAAGGAAAAAAAAAAATCTAAAAGCCCATTAACTTCACGGGAGATGCTAAAAATTACATCATGTAACTGCAATAAGAATCTGCTCTGTAAGCGCTGGGCATCTGGACAAACGTGTTGTACGATGTACATTTTTGATGCTCATAGTAATAGAAGGAGTGTTTTTTGCTTTCTAAGTTTTACTAATATGAATAATAACCTCCTTGCTTGCCTACCTAGATTTACCAGCTTCCTAAAACACAAAGAAAAACGACATCACTGCCCCAGCAAGAAGGGAATGGATTCAGAGAGACAAAAACCCTGCAGAAAGATTACAGATTAATGGGGAGACTTTAAAGTTTGCAAGTAGCCATAACCTGTTGTGTAAGTACCATTTCTTTCCTGCCTGCACCACTTCACATACTTCCCTTGGACTGTTCTCTACGTGGTACTGAAAAAAAGGATAGAACTAAACAGCATGGAAAGGTCTACATACATACTGCATAGACAGGTATCAAGGAGTTGTGTTCTTGTTCCATAGCTTCATTTCTTTTTTCCCCAAAGCGCCAAAAGATATTTAGTCAAATCTTACGTGTTATGAGGATGTGATGCCCTCTCTCATAACATGTGGAACACAAAAGGCTCTGTAGTAAAACTGCACTGAATCAGATTGTTAACAAGCTATGTGCTTGTAAAATAAATGTCAGTGTTTCTAATCCAAGTTCCCATGCAAATCTAAGTTTTAAAATCAATCAGTCTGTTGGACGAAGGCACACAATGTTTGTAACCTTCAAAGAGGAATGAATAATTCAGTAGGAACTCTGGCAGATACTCCTGCACGCTGTTGGTAGTGAAGTTTGGGCTGATTTGTATTACTTTGCTTTACACAGCACCTGTCCGTAAAAGCTTGGCCAACACCACCTCCAAGTCTTGCCTGTGCAGCAGCCTCTGCCGCCACAGCTAGGTATGCACAAATCCTAGGGGTAGGTGCACCTCAGAAGCAGTTCTTTGCTGGTACAGCAGCAAAACCCCGAATGACATGAGTCGCAGCAAGACCAGGTCTCTGTCATCAGGACATCAGATCCATGCTGGGGATTTTGCCAGCAATATGACGTCAAGAGTTCTTCACCCCCTGTCCAGTACAGGTATGACTGCAAAACTCTGCAATGTAGGCCTGGCCAAATTTCGCACTGGCTATCACAAATCCATAAAGAGTTCACGACAAGCCTCAGAGGGATCTGAGCTAATAAACTGGAAAATGAAATTCTATTTCCCCATTACTAGGCATCCCTACTTCTACAGAAATATAAATTCTGTATAGAAAACATCTTGCTGTTTCACACTACTTATTAATGGGTTTGTTCCAAAGTTCTGAAATACAGAATGAAGAACAACTGATGAAAGTGTGTCAGAGGGGCCTCTGCATTTCATGTATCATACTTCTGTACTACAAGGAACAGCTACACATACACATCCCTGCCTTCTCCAATGCCCTTAGCCAGGCTGTAATTTGGCCAGGACAGGACCTTGCAGGAAAGGTGGAGAAGGGACAGGGGAATGGAAGGAAGCAGGTGGTGCTTGCGACAGGGAGAAGTTACCTCTGGACCATCCATACAAGGGGGCTAACTGTAGCTGGAAAAATACATGTTTTTTCAAGGAGATGTGTACCCATATAACCCACTTGTATTTCTGTAAAAGCTCAAAAAGTGTGTATCTATAGGCAGCCCTGTTCCTTTCAAACAGGACAATCCAATACAGAGTTTCAGGCAGAGGCCTTCGGAGAAAATTAAAGAAACCCCTGGTCAAGAAACCTTTTGCTCCCCCTAAGCCTGCTTTTGAACTGCACTAAAGCTGTTATTGCACAGGCCTTGTTCATGAGGTTTTATGTGGAGCAAATTTACAATAAGGCTCCTATTTGCTTTCAGCATTGATAACAGACCAGAAGATGACATCCACACCTAGTAAGGAAGCTGACAGAAGGTACGATTAAAGGCACTTTTTTTTTAAATCAGAGTGAATTACACACATTAAATGTACCAGTTAAACTTAGATGCTCAGTTACATGACTGAAGAGACAACTAAACACAGTCTGAGGAAAAGGAAAATTGAACTTTCTAGCAGAGTCAGCTGTCCATCTGGCTGTATCTGATGCCAATCCCAAGTATAAATAAATGAAGAGAAAAAGCAGTTAAAGTGGGAAATAGCACTACTACTGCTAAATGGTGTCAAAGAACCCAGGCATGAAAAGCACCAGAAGAAAAAAAAATACCAAGGCATATGGCACAGTATGGCAGAGCTAGAGCACAAGATGGAGGTCCTGGACAGAGTAGCTAACTGATGCCACCCATGGCTCTTAACCCTCCTTTGGAGAACAGGGGAGAGATTTACCAGGGAAGGTGGAAGTGGCTGACACTATGAACATCCCTCACCTCCACTTACCTCTGCTCAGAATGGATCTAAGGCACAAAAGCAGGGTAATGGAAAAGAGCCTTCCTTCTCACTTTAGTGCTTTCTACCACTTGTAGAAGTAGCAAAAACTATTGCGCAACAATTATTTTCTGGGTATCATAAGCACATTCGTGTTTTCATTTGTATAATCTAAGTACATACTACACAGGTACTGCATGGGCACATTCTTAGAGATCACGCCTGTTTAAAAAAAATTACAAAAAAAGGTTGAGGATATAAATTATTGAGAGAGAAGAGGAGGAAGCAAGAAATACTCTGTTCTTCTAAATAATGAATTACACAAATGTATGAATGTGCAGTCAATAGCTTGACTGTAAAACGTCTGAATAGAACCACATGCCATTTTAAAAGCCATGAATAACACACAATTGGCAAAAGATACAATGCACAATTCCCCATGAATGAAAGCACTTAACTGTACTAATATTGTATTAATGCTATCTCTGTTAATACTAGCACAAGAACAATCTCCTGCTAGGAGCTTATCAATGTACTTGTGCATAAAAGCCCATATATCAGCATATATACAATAGCATACTCTGTATACTTGGATGCCCATAGGAATATTATAGTATGTTTCTCCAACACAGCTGTATGAGCTTCTGGCAGCCCAGATATAAGATTTATCTTGCCCAGTTTAAAATACAAATCTAGATTAGGCCAGGGTTAGCAGAGGAATTCAACAATGGGTTCACAATAGAGATAGGCAGTTGTGTTGGAAAACAGTGATAAACTTTATTTTACATTACCTCATCAACAAATGAACCAAACCTTAACTTTTCGACATGTGCTGAAACTGGAACTAAGCGAACTCTTAAATCCGTGAAGGCAATCCCTGTGAAAATGTCAAAAGTTTTACCTGTCTGCATTAATTTCGTGTATTTTGAAAGTGTAAAAAGCTAGAGAATTACAGCTGCAATGGCTTAAGAGACCTTTCAGAGGATGCACGCATAAGACCACAGAAACCCAGAGGGACACCTCTGTGCAGGGTCATTCTGTGAAATGAGTGGCTGAGAACTGAACATATAATAGGATGAAGTATTACTCTCAGCTCAGTTTTTCAATAAAATAGCAATCCATATATCCCAAATGTGGACACTCCTGTGAGGTTTCATCAAGCAAAAGCTCTGAGGCATGCATAGCTCTTGTTCTAATTATTTTCTTTTCTTTTTTTGGGGGGGTAGAGTGGTGAAGAAGGGGAGAGGCAGAATGCCAAAATAAAGCAAATGGTCATGATTGCATCACAACAGAAAGAAAGGGCACTGCACTTTTTGGAAAACATTTAAGACTTCTAGAGTTTGTGATGCGTTGGAGAGAATAGTTAAAAATAAAATCCAACAAACACCACCACCACCACCAAAACCCAAACCAGAGCCATACCACTATTTGGTAGTCAGGCTAGAAACAGCTCACTAGAATCAAGGGATACAGAAGCAGAAATTACAAGTTGAAATCACTTTAGTCCATACCAAAAGCTTTGTAATAAGAATATTAACAGTTTTTAAATAATTTCAGGACATCTCTCTCTCTCTCTTTTTTTTTTTTAAAGTATTTGGATCTATGATTTCCACACCAGGACAAATTAGTGCTTGATATATGTGAACAAGTGGGCTTAGCATTCAGTGAAGGTGTCAGCCACAATCGGTAACAGAGCTCCCCAGTTACTCACAGGTGCAGTGTACCTTTTTAGGCTTTCCTATCCTGCTCCTACCTGCTACAGACCCACAGACTCTTTCTGCCTGAATCTGTCCATCCAGCCCCTTCTCTTTCTAGCATACAACATGTCACAACCGTTCCAGAAAAGATGAGAGAGAGGTTTTCTTTCTAGACAGGGTTCAGACATTATTCTTAACTGTTGTTTAACCCTTTCTCAAAACGGGGCCCAAAAAAGATCTAGGCTACATTTATACATACCTTCTGCCACTCTTACCAGCATCAGCAGTGGAGCTGCATTTGGGAAGCGCCACAGGCCCCTTTCCATTCCAGCAGGAGCCTGATGCTGATCACTCTGCCCTGTGCAAGGGCTGCTCTCCCCACGGGATTGCTAACAGGGATTCTGCCAGTGGTGACTATAGCAATAGCTTTTGCAACAAGAACACCCTCCTGCTACATCTGGGTACTAATTTAGGAAAGGTTGCCTACCAACTTTGGACGATAAAGCATTGTTACTGCCGAGTAGGGCTGGCTCGACTTCTGTATGAATTGTTCTACATCATATTTCTAACTTTTGACTCAGCAGTCACCATAAAATTTAGCCTTAGCGACAGTAAACCTGGGTATCATTGCGTCTGTAAAAAAATGCTTTGAGTTGTTATGTTTATGGGGTCATTTATCTTATTAGGAAATGCACTGGCCACCTGGGAAGGCTGGTCATTTTATGAGCGGCTTCATCCAAAGCTTACATTGTACTGTCCTATCTTTGCTTTGCTTGCTGAATACATTTTCTGATATAAAACCATTATGTTATTGCATGTACTCTCTATCAAAGCAAGGAATCTACTAGAAATACTGACAGATGAGAAATCAGATGGACAGAGTTAACTAACTGACAAATGCTGTCCAGATGAATTTTCAATAGAATTACTAAAAAACCCTCCAGGATTAACCACCGTCCATTCTCTGCTACAAAGGGGAAAAGCCACCTTGCCAACTGGTTGTCAAACTTGGTTACACATACTGCTGAAATCCTGACTTGTACATATCAAGAATTAACTTGCTTTTTTCTTCAGTTGTGCAAAGTGAAAAGTATTTTCCAACTATATAAGCAAACATTACATAAATACAATACCCAATGGTACAGACTTTTCAAATGATAGCTTAAAAACAGAGTACATCAAAAGACCTGAAAGAAAATCACAGTAAATGACACCAAGATGTTGTATTTTTACCAACCATTAGTGGTCCACAGATTTAGAGATAACATTACACTATATATAAAGACCAAACATATTTTGATAATGGGGGAAAACAGCAAATAAAGGAAATGGTAATTTTGTCCTATGCTGACATAATGAAATAACTATATATTACCACAGCATTTAGCATGTATATTTCCAGGTTAATTAGATTAATCTTTTGGGCAATACTTTTAGAGAAGGAGTCCTCCTACTTCCCTTTTTGCTGTGCAGCTTTTTAAAGAAGTAATTTAGTCTAATCTGAAGCACTGACCTTCTATTTTGATTTTATGATGCCCGATACAGTACAGAGGAGGTGGTAAAATATTTTATCCCAAATCAAATGTATGCATTTCTGAACCCAAATTCCAATTATTTGCTGCAAACAGAATTTCTGAAGTATCTGCTTTTAAAATTTACATATGAACAAAAGTCAACAGGCCTAAAGGTATTATCAGGTTGCTCGACTTACACCTTTAATCTTAGAATAATTTAACTTCTGGATTTTTTCATCCAGTTCACCTGAACTATTTTTAAGTATGTCAATAGGTAGCAGACAAGTCACCTACCTACTCTGAAGATCAAATCATCTTCAATGGGATTCTCTTTTCTTTTGCCAGTGCTGTACATGCTTGCAGGTCTTTTCACAGCTTTCTGCTTCACATGACCACTGCCAGGAGATTTAACACGCCTCTTAACCCCTTCGGTGGTAGGGGACACATCTGCTGATCTCACCACTTTAAGTTTGAACGGGCTGCCCTTGATGTGTTGATCATAAAGTCTCAGTGACAACGTGAAGTCCCCTTCTTTCTGAACAGTATACAAAAATTCGTAAGTGCCATTCTTATTGTCAAGTATTTCTCCATCCGCTACACTCCCATCAGGTGTGCTCAGTTCAGCAGTGAGGTAAGCATTCCCAGATTTACAGAGCTCCCCATCTTTGTCCTTAGTTGTGATGGTAACGGACATGGGCTGTCCGATCACTGTCTGCCTCAATCCCTCACCTGTGGCAACTGTTTCAGAGGCAACAGCATTGGTGGTTAAAATAGTACCCAAATTGTGAATGGACTTCTTCAGGCCTTCTGTTTCCACTATGAAGTCCAACTGATCATTTTCACGGGGCTGCAACGGGAAGTCCCGCTCAGCCAGTTCATTCAGTTTGTCGCTCATTTGCTTCTTCACCAGCAGAACTTCGGTTTCAGTGCCGTGGTTGAGGGCTTGGGCTGTAAAGTTGCTGCAACTTTTAATGCTTTCTTGTCCTTCAAGTAAGGTATCCAGTTGTGTCTGGAGGACCTGTGTGCATTACCAAACACCAGATTAGCATCATGTTATAAGAACTATCCTAGCAAGATGTAGCATGCTTTATATCTGAAGGCCTCTGCAGAAACCCACTTTATAGTGCTTTAGTGTAGAGTTTAGTTTAAAGTTTCATTTTAGAAAAAGTACCACACTGATCTCCTACATGTTCTTGGAATATCGCGCTGCAATGCAAAAAATGTACCGTTTTGGGTTTTCAAGGCTTCACAGAACCACTGTCACACTAGGTTGAATTATTGCCTTGCCTGTCTTTTTTTTTTTAAAAAAAACAAAAAAACCAAATGTAGAAGCTTGAACTCTACTCCATCTAACTCTCAGCAGTCACAGTTAATGAGACAGCTACTGAGAATTGAGCTGTGTGCACAGAGACAGAGATATTTTGGAGTCATCAGGCCCATTAATGAGGGAGGCTGCAAGAAACTTCTCGAAACTATTTCTTCAGAGCCAAGGGAAACCTTGGGTTACTCCTCCATGGAGATGGACAAGAAGGCACTCTCAAGATCTGTACATCCATCCTGAGGAAAAGTGTGAGTCCTGATTTAATTAAGTGAAGAAAGGAAAAGTCTCCCCAGCAGAAGCAGCTAAGTTGATTCTGCAGTTTCAGCAGGCAGGAAAGCAAAACGTAAAGGAGGGATTGCGGTTATTGGGAAGAGTTGGGTTGAGTAGCCTGAAATTTTGGTAGGCAGCAAGTAGCTACTCTATATTTAAGACTGAGAAAAAGCTTTTATTATAGGCTCAGTTCTGGCCCTCAGTCTAAAATCCTTAAAACAGTATTGACCTCAAAATTGTTAGGTGTGGGCTGGGAACAAGGCTAACTTTTTTTTGAACCAGTTTTGCAATGAATTGGAAACAGGATCCTTGAATTACAACAACCTAGCAGAGAAATTCATGACAGTCAGGAAAGCCCAAACATTCCAGCTACCCCCCACACTCTCCACTGACAAAATCCCCAAACCAAAGTACTCAGTCACACATGTGGTATGTTTTTCCTACAGAGAAGAACTAGGGCACAGACATTATTGTGGATCAGAGAAGTTATTTTGTTGACCATCACTGTAAAGCAAATATTTTCTAAACCTTTCAATTGATTTTAAAGTAAACATAGAGACTGGGTGTATTTATTGTTATGAGATACTCTTTCCTTGCTGAGACACACCATGTAATGACACTGCATTCTAAGGGCATTTTTCTTCTGTATTTTACAAAGCTATCTGCTTTTCACCCACAGGAGAAAATCCAGGCTGATGAGTTACTGATATGGGAAAGTGGTAACACAAAATCTTTTGCAAGCAAAACAGAATGAACAAATTTCAAGACTACACTGAAATTTCAGGTTATCTGTTTTTCTAGGCATCTATAAACCTCTCAGGATTCAAGGCATTTCTAATCTGCCTTGTCTTTATTCAAGGACATAAGCAGTTAAACAGATAGCGTAGCTAATAAAGTCCCAGGATGACAAAAAGCCATATGCTTGGGATAACAAACCACAAACTGAGGAGGAAGACAATTTGCAGCTACGTTTTAAAATGATTATTTTCTCAATATAGTTTTCTTTCATTACAAAGATGGAAAATATTAAATCCTACCATAACTAATATTTAAAATGTGTTTAGAGTATTTTACACAAGGCCATTGGACAACTGAAACTGAATACCCAGCTTTCTTTTAGTAAAATGTAGTCCTTTCATTTTTTTCATTTTTGCAAAGTACATGATCGGAATGATGGAATATTTGGGTTTGAATTCTTTTGCAGAACTACTATTCACGCAAAAGTAAAAACCAATTCCAATCACTCTTTGTTATACAAACAGGGGAGGTGCCTCTTTTACTGCTTATGTGCAGCTTTGTAAAAATCTGATTCTTTAATGCCCAAAATAGTTTTTAAACTATTTTAAGTCCCTTTAACAATAATAAGATAATTTAACACCATATTCCATCTTGTGTGAACTTTGTACACATCCTGAGTATATTTGCTTGCTAAGAAATTTTTTTTTTGACATCTTGGATACGTTTAGATGAACCTGGGATCTAAGTCCAAATTTTTGATGCTAAAAGCTCCTCAGCTGCTGCTTAGCTCTGGAGATGACTAAATTCTGTGCCCCAAGGGTTTTGGGCTCCCTGTGTTCCTGAAAGTACACATCTTGTGCACATGTTAGAATTCTTCCATTTTCACAGGCCCAGCAGTTCAGTACCTTCCTAATGATCAAGCCTGTTCCAGATCCAGGAATGCAGCATTCCTCTGCTTCAGGCATCTGGAGATGCTCAAGCTGCTCAGTAATCACAGAGAAAGCCCAAAGATGCCAATATTATCAGGCAGTCTTGAAACTCCAGTTGTTGATGCTACTTTCTTTTAAAAGCTACTTTGAGGGAAGAGATCTTTCTTTTATATAAAACATACAACTGATGCTCAGGAAGACAAGGACTACATTCTTTCATTTGCCTGATTCAGACTTACTAATCCTCAACAAACCCCCTACCCACCAGGCTACAGGCTTCTCTTTGTAAAAGTGCAGATTTCTCTTTTCTTCCTCTGAAGCTTAGTCTACAATACAGGGGGAAAACCGCAGGATTCAATCATCCACATAGGAAGTAAAACAGTGAATACAGATCTGGAATCTGTTGCTGTCTGCATTCCTCTGAGAAAGTGAGATGTCCATGCAATCTTTATGTGTTACAACCAGTGACATCTAACATGAAATACGTTACCAGGCATTTGAAAGGAAAACAGTGCTTTAAAGCAAAACAGTAACCCTTGCTCAGTTCTTCAGGAGAAATTGTTTGGCCTGTATCATCATGGGGGGGTTCATAGGGTTGCAGCCCAAGGATTTCAGACTTTCCTCTGGTGTTCCCTTATTGTCATCTGCAAATCAGCATGTTGGCTTTAAGCAGATACCTGCTTAACGTGTTGGGCGTTTTAGATCCTCACACACCATGCACAAAGGGCTACCTGCCCATACAGGGTCCGGATTCCGTTTGTAAGGCTGGGCACCCACAAGCGAGGCTCTGCAGCACATGATTTCAGGAAAACAAAACTCTCATCTGCATCTCGGACACAATTTGTCAAACTGGCATCCTGCATCATTTGTAAAAAGTGGCTGATTAAATTAATAGCTTTTCACTGAAACAAAACATGCATCTTACTTTGTGTTTAAGGCCATAATTCACTTCCAGTTCCATAAGCAGCACGCTCTTTCGCACATTTAAAGTCTTCTGGAGTTCATCAAAAGTGGAATGAATGTCATCTACAATGCTAGCCTTTTGGTTGGTTAACTGGTGTATGATTTCAGATATAAAATGAAGTGCTGAGTCGATCTCTGGAAGCCTGATGGAGGGATTAAATTACAAAGATTGCTGTTTCAAAAGTTATTAAACATTGGCCCTTGTCTCGATATCTTTTGATAAAACAATCTAATCAGAAGGCTGTCTTTAAACTCGGTCATTTCCCAGAAGTAATTTCATTCCTTTTATAACCACATAGTGGTTTTGGTCTGAGAAAATAAGGCTAAGCCAGAGCCCTCCCTTCTGGAAATCCATTAACTTTAGACATTTCGAACAACAAGGCCTTGGATCCTCTGTCCTTTAAGCAAAAATATCTATTTGGGAAGGTATAACTAGATCTACCCCACTTTTTCTTTTTTTTTTTTAGCCTTTCTGCCACTGCAGTGTTTGTACTAGCCTTTTAAGCATCCAGTATTATTTATTTATCATGAAATTAATGACTGGCTAGTACTTTTCTCCTTAAAATTTTATGCCCCTTCTTTGGGGGACACTTACATTTCTAATGGCCCCTTTTGTGAAAGATAGGAATCTTTTGCTCTTTTCTCTAATCTCTCAGTGCATCACACTCAGTGGATTTTTTTCCTTATGCTAGCCTCACTATCCCTCTTTTCCAGGTAAAGGTCCATGGCATCAGCACATTAAATCATCTACCCCAGGTAACACAGGAAGCCAGTGGTCGAACTGAAAATGGAAAATAATCAGTGGAGTCTCCATACCTTTTGTTGACAGCATCCAACTGGACTTGGAGGGAAGCCTTGTGTTGCTCCACCACATCCTTGAGTGGTACGGTGGGATGCTCTGCGTGTTCTCCCTCTGTACACTCCCGGCACATGGCTGTCTCGCAGGACTGGCAGTAAAACTCCATCACCTGGAAAAGTGCACAGCTCTCAATTCAAACATGGCAGCAGTAACATCACTCAAAGCACATCTTCCTGGGTCTTGACCTCATGTTATTATCCAAGCTCTGAGACAAAGCTTCTCCTTTCTTAGACAGCAACAATTTACTGCCTGAAAGATGGCTGTTATTGTTATACATTTCCTATCAAAATGCTGGTTTAAATGCATTTTATTCTATCAGAAACTGTCAGAACAGCAGCCTGGGAAACAGAATGCTGGACTTCAAGGCTGGCCCTGACATCATCTTCATACCGTGCAATAGTAAGTTTTGGTGTCTCTCTCAACTACTTTGTGAAACAACTCAAAAACCAGGGCATTCAAGTCCCCTCACTAACTCGATCCTTAGTCTCCCCAAAGGGTCTGCCAAAGAAAGTGTAAACTTAGGCTCTTTTTCATAACAGGGCCACCTGTGGAACATGAACTTGATGGAGCTCACCAAACAGCATGTTTATTTGATGGACAAAAGCACCCTAAATGAACCAACGTGCTGCGGGGAAATATCTCCATATCCCATTACTAATCCCTTAAAACCATATATCCTCATATCTGAGATTATAATGAGAGTGCTGATCTACACTTGAAAGAGGAGGAGATGTTTCAACCTGTTATGTACCCAGTAAGGTGCTGTCTGGAGATAAAAAAAGATCTTTACATGTAATAAATACCCCAAATTCTGAATATATTCATGAAAGGAAAGAAACAGAAAAGTGCTGTGCCTAAAATCATGTTAGTCAAAATAATGCACATATATGCAAATTCAGCATTAGACTTTCTTTTACAGCTAGGAAGTCCTTCAGCACAAAGCATTTTAGGCTTATTAAAAGTATATAAGGAAGCTCATAGTATATGCTTCAAAGCAAGACACTGGCAGCTCTCTTGCATTCAGAACATAGCATCAGCATCTTGAATAACTCGGCTGATGCTTCTGGCACTCAGACCTCTCGCACAAAGACAGTTGTGCTGGAGGTGCTGGTTGACAAGAAGATGGTTGTGTAGAACTGGCTGTTTTCGGGTGAGCAGAGGGACCTGTAACAGCACCGTGCAAAGTAGCTGGCTGCTCCAAGACATTTTGAGAATTAGGAGGGGGAAGTAGGAACCATGATTTGCATGTGGCTATTAGCATTAATAGGGATTTTCCTCTGATAAGATCCTTTCTGTCTTATTCCCATTCTTCCCTCTTATCTCAATTCACAAGATATGGGATTCACATGCAATGAGGGTTTAGTCATTTGTTGGCCATTCATGTAAGCCACTTTAGAGAAAATTTAAAAGCGGCTCCAAATAAACTGTGTGAGATCAAATAGATCAGTAAGGGGAAAAAAAAGTAGACCTTCTAAACAATGACAACCCCCCACCAGCGCCTACTCTGGTCAGTGAGAATTCCGCAGTCTCACAGTAGCAGATCCTCTGAGGCCTGACAGTTACTTTGGTAAGCACTAAGATGTGACGCAGTCTTACAGTGCATAGAGGAAATGAATTAAACAGAGTTTAGGATTTAAATTATTTTCAAAAGCTTCAAAAATTTGCAATGAGAAACAACCAAAAGGAACAATATTTTATTAGGAAACTCTTAGGTCTTTTCATACGGTAAAAAAATTTCATTTCTTTTGAATGAGTGTCAAAAGTTCATCTTTCTGCCTCTTCATAATTTAATGCTTAGGTTCAGGATACTTTAAGAAGCCATTTACTTATTCAATATTTTTTTCTTTGGATACAATGATTAGAATAATTTAATATTTCTGTTTCCTACTGAATACCTCATAATAAACATAATTATATTTGCAGCAACATATATAAGAAGCAAGCATCTCATTGGCATATTAAAGTTTAGCCTAGTCAACTTTCTTCCCCTTTATTCAAGCACCAGAGAATCACATAAGCTAGAATGGTAATAGCAAGCAGACCCCAAAGACCTAATGTGTATATCTGCATAGAAATAGTCATCTTTGCCTCAATCAAATTCAAAATGTTTTGAGTGAAGCAGCTTTCATTTCCCATTAAAATCTTCAGATTGTGCCATAGCTAAAGGAGAAAGAAAACTTAGTATTAATACAATTCAGGCTTCAAGTGTCTAGATATGCTGATTTCCTAAGATTTTGTCTAGCATTTCTTAATCAGGTAAGATTAATTTCTAACTACAGACAGACATGTATTACTGGCTTTCCCTCTCTCCTCTCCATGCCCAACACGGGCATCACATTTTGTGACATTCCCAGAAAGCTTTTCATGATAACAGGTTTGCTTTGCAAAACATCTCAGAAAAAAAACCATTTGCCTGAACCCCTCCTTTCCAAATTGAAGAGAGCTCTTGGGCAGGATGTACTATGGCATCCAACACTGGCTTCAGTTGTATTTCCACTGAAGTCAACGAGAACATTCCCACCAGCTGTAATGAAAGGTGAATTAATACCCACTGGTTCTGAAATCCCGTCCACTAACTCCCACCTTAAACCAGACCAGCGTATTTCAGCACAGTGATGTAATTAGAGACCCATGCATATCTTCACTACTGTAATTTAACTGAATTTACAGAAACTTTTTAATTTGCATAATCAAGGATGCAGCTACTTCTGAATTAGATTTCACAAAGCCAAAGCACAATAATTCCATCCCTTCAAAGTTCAGGTCTTGAGAAAAAGGCTCTCACAAATAACAAGCCCCTCTTCTCTAAAATCACATTTGAATAATCACATTGTTCATCGTCTGCTTTCTATTTGTTTGAATTAAAACAGCAGTCCAGAGAAAAAGGATGAGTCTGCTCTTTGCCAGCCGCCTTCTTCATCTCACGCACATGCTTAATTCCTCTGTCCCAGGGCTAGTGCATACCTTAGCTTTGTATGTTTTGGCTTTTAGAAGAATATAAGTTTGGATTACCTGAGGGCACTTCCCAGGTATCTGGTAAAATTTAGAATGTGGGGTTTTGTTCTTCCCAGTCATAGCTTTTGCCTTACCCATGCAGTAAACCTGAAAGCTTTAAGCAAATTTTTTTAAAAGTTTTGTAAGACTGTCATGACTTAAACATGCTTACATGCTAGTGAACCATCCTAATCCCTTGTATGACTCTCCAATTCAGTCAGATATATCAGTCACACTATTGCTTCCTAACTGTACTACATGTTTCTTGTGAGGCAGAACAAAATTACTTCAGCAGTGAGCTCAGTTTATTAGTTCTAATGCTCATGAAGAGTCTAACTCCGACATTCTGAAATTTTTATTTAGCCTCAATGACACACTGAATATTGCAGAGTACAGAAAAAATTAGATTACACTTTAATGGGGTACATGAGTAAGTGACATGGTGGGAAACAGAGAGGTGAGGAGAAAAAACAAGGTTTAAAAGGTATGTTATGGAGTCACTTCATCAGAATATCAAGGATAGGTGCTTTTTTATTTTTCTAAGAGAAGGATACAGGCAGTAAGCAACACCTGCACAAGTTCAGGAAATGTTTTTCTAGACAAGATCTGTCAAGCTGCCAAGCTATTCTGTGATCTTTTGAGAAAAAAGCTAGTCAAAGATAAGGCATGCTCTCTTGTTACAAGCATTTAATTTAATATTGGGTATGCTCTCTTGTTACACTCTATAGGTAGAAAATACACCACACCTGTAAAAGCATGGATCCTAGACTCTGGGCTCACTTTCACTTCAAATTCAAATAAAACCCAAGCATGGATTTTTCAGGATGGATGACTGCAAAGAGGCCACACCACTCGTTACATATTATGAAGTAACGGACCTAGAATTTCACAGTCTTCCCTGTCCTAGCCGTTGTACCTGTCCCTAAACAACTGTAGGATCAGTGTTTCCAAACCAGGATGCTTATATCCAACAACAGCTGCGGGTGTTTAGCAGCTGAGAATAAAGCCAATCTTATTTTAATGGGTAGGCAGAAGATAAGAATCTTCTGTTAGGTTCAAAAGTTCCATAACATATGTGCCTTATTACCCTGATTTAACAAGAACATATATTTGTGCTCTGTGTTGGGCAACTATGAGGAAGCATTTGTTTATAGTTCAAGCACAGGAAACCATCTCTCATGTTAAGATACTACAAGCTAAGTTTCATTTTTCATAAGAACACACACAACAAAGATGCCACAACAGAGGATGAGATGATGTGCACAGAAGGAATAGGATACACACACACGTATGGAAAATACAAGTGGTGGGAATAAGAGACCAACTCGAAGGGAAAGTATCTAATCTACATGGCCTGAGGGAGGCTAAGTTACAAGCAGACAGGCAAGCCAATGAGAAAGTATCTGCCCATCAGTTTCTATCTAATTTTAATCAGAGAAGTTTAAATCCAGCATGGCTGGAAAGACTGAAAAATCGTGTTTAAACAGAAACTCGTTTCCAAGTTAATACAAAGAAAATCTGGTAATATTTAAATGAAATATACTTGATGCAAATTTTTCCCTTGATAGTAAAAATACAATGGGTCTGACCCTACCCCAAGTAATACGTAAAGATTAATGGAGAGAGGATTCAATGCAGAATGACTGCTGGTTCGGTGAAGGCATTCTCCCCCAGGTGCCGCCTCAATCCTCTTTCGCTCTCTGAGGCGCCCAGCAAAGCTGCTAGCAGCCAGGCGCTTGCCACACAGTGCCCTCATGCTGTGTACCCATGAAGCCAGCAAAAGCCCATTTCCTCAGTCAGGCCTAAGGTGCCCAGCACCTTGCCCTGCACACCCTGCGCTTCAGCCAGCCCCAGCTGGTCAGCCCCAAGTAGCTCTCCCCAAAGCATATCTCAGCTCCTCCCATCACAAGGACTAACGTGTGCACTTCAGCTTTTAATTTCCTAGCTCCACAGACCTTTACATTGGAGTCATCCTCAGCCTGTCCCCAACCCTCCCAGATACTTACTGAAGCAAGAAGATATTCCTATCACACGCTACTCAGCATCCTAATAGGCATGCTGTGTTTCAAGGCAAGCCAAGTAAGTTTGGTTTAGAGGAGTTAGAAATCCACCTTTGCCTAGAAAGGAGTTCTCAGAGAGGCATAAGGTGACATATTTTTAATTGTAGGCAAACCATTTTTTTCTAAGCACACCCAAAGAAACATCAGCTGATAATGTAAAACGCAAAACAAGTAACATCTTCATTTTGACTTTTTTCTGCATTTCATAATCAGATGGCCCCTATCACGATGGCTATGTCAGAAAAGAACTGATTCATTTTAAGGAGAACCAATAAAATGCAAATGAAAACTAGGCATGTATTAATCAGTAACCACTACACACACATAGGTATAGTAGTACACATAAAAAAAGTTACACCAGTTATTCATTAATCAGTGTCCACCTAATTCCAGCAGGTCAGTAAAGGAGAGGGACCTGAGCTGTTCCTCTGTAAGAGTAATCACTACCTATCAGCTGAATTATTCCTATACAACTGATATACATAAACTGCCTACCAAATAAAACAGTCCCCAGAAAGTTCTTTTAAGATACTGGCACATATTTCTTGGCTTGCACAGAAGCACAGCATTCAGTTTACAACACAGCATCGCTCAGCTTTGCAACGTGGTCTACTTACATGTTTGCATAAGCCTGGCTATGAGACAGGAGCTCATATGCCTACCATGAAGCCACATAGGTTAGCACTGAAAATTGTGAAGTAAGCAGAGTTAGATCTGTTCTTGTAATAATCTGGGAATACTTACTCAACTGGGGGTACTTGCCAATGAATACACTGATATGATTTGAGGGTGTATGTGGGGGGATACTGGGCAAAAAAAATAGGTGGAGGAAAAAAACAAAGCAGCCTTCAAGGACTGAAACATGAGATGCAGAAAACACTGCAGATATAAACAGAAGCCGTCTGTTTCTAGCCTGCGCTGACCCAAAGCACCCTGAGCTAGGAGACTGTTTTATTTGGCTGCACGTTCATATGTTCACATAGCTTTTGGTACTGCCTTAGTGTGCAGGTCAGTTAAGCTTGTAAGATCCCTGGCACATACTACCTAAACAAGCACACAGGTTCCCACGGCAATAGTTGATTCTACAAGCAAGAGAGCTATGGAAACCCATCCCAAAGAGGCAAAGGCACAAGGTTCAGTGCTTGCAGGACAACAGTTTTTGCCAAATCTGCTAAAAGACAGTAGCATCCAAGATGATTGACAAGATGAAATAATATCCTGACTACTTTAAGATACTCCACTAACAGCATTTGAGTTAATTTTAAGAATCACTCGTCTTTTGTTGACATATTATAAAATCAAAGAATTAGTGTGATTCCAATTTCCCCACTATTTTTTTAGAACAAACTATCCATGACAAACCAGACCAGTCAGTACATAGCAGTACCTGTACATATCACAGGAGTTCATCTCACTTACATTTCCATCATGATTGGGGCAGGAGAGCGGTTTGCCCGCAGCAACAGCAGTGACAGTCTCCAAGATGGAGGACTCTTCAATGCTGTTGTCTGGCGTTCGTTGCAGGACATCCATCAGGTTGGTGATAAAGAAGTTGTTCTGGAGTGCAGAAACCCCTTTCTCTGGCAGAATGGAGGTCTGACGGCACACGGGGCACGAAAGGGTTAAGCTATGAGCTGGAATGTAATTCTGTAAGCACCTATGGGGAAGGGAGGTGGAAGGGGAGAGAGAGGCAAAGTATCACCAAAGAGGAAAAAAGCTCCCTTCAGTTTAAGAACTGGTTTGAAATAGTGCTGCCTCTGCTTATAAAAGGAAAGCTATATTACCAGGCTTCAGAAGTAAAAGTGGTTATGGGGATTTTTTTTCCTTTAAACTTTTTTTCCTCTGCCACATGAAAAAAGGTTCAATAAGCTGACATCATTATAAGAGTTATGTGCTTTTCTTTGAGATATTTATGCAGAGTGGATCCAAGCTTCCAGACATCTCCTGCATCCTGCTCACAGGACAGTAAAAATGATTAAACTACCAAATGAGGTTTGATAGACATGAAGTTATTGCATCAAGTATTTGAGCGTGTGTCTTTAACTGACTAACTGGTGGTTGACCCTTGTCTTTCCAATAGAATCTCCTTTATTAACTTGTATTTCTGTGTTTCGTGTTTCAGACCGAAAACCTGGTCCCAATGAAACCAATGGAAATTTTTCCATGTATTTCAATTAGGAAAGTTATTTGGCAGTTAGCCAGAATCAACACAGCTCTCTATTACATAAAGCAGCACATCCTAGGTTATCACAGTTTATGTTAAGGGGAGTTTTGGAGGAGATTTTTGTTTGTTTGTGTTTGATTTGGGGGGTGGTGTGGTGGCATTACTGTGGCTTTTTAGAAAAAGTAAATTTCACAGAATATAAATCTGACACATAAGTTCTGTGATCAACAATGTGCAGCAGACTGGCTCAGGTGACAGACAGTACCACTTTTGGCCTTGAAAATCAAGTTAACAGCTGCTGGACATGCAACATCCAACCGCAACTGGCAATTCAGTATAGTCCTGTAAGTACAGAAAGCTTTGCAGAAATCAGTTCTTAAGGTGAGCCGTGCTACACCAAATTCCTCATGAGATGCCAACCAAGAAAGCGTGACCTCGCACAGCTACACAGCTCTTATTCAGTTCCAAGGGCTTTGCTTCCACTACTCTTCATCCTCCCTTGGCAGCCCTCCTCCTGACCCCCCAGTAAGGGCTCTGTGAAAGGACAGCTTAGGCTTTGCACATCAGCAGTACACTGGAAGAGTTCTTCCAGCCTCTCTCCATAACCAGATCTGCCTAAGAGGATTACAGTGAAAATCAGAAGCTGACCTTAGGATTTACACATGAACTGAAGTCAAGAAACTTAATCTTGACTTCACGGACTTCAGTGAGAGTTTTGCTGCTGACTTCAGTGAAGTCGGGGTTTCCTATTCTTCTACAAAAGATCAGTTCATCTGACACACTGAGATCCACAACTTTTCTTGTAACCTGTGCAAAATTAGATATGCACACCACAATTCTAAGAGGTGGAAATCTCCTGAACTAAATGTTCACACAAAATACTATTTATTAAAATTCTCCTGCCATTCAATATATAATCCGAAGAGTTGCATCCCCTCATCAGAAAAAGAATTCTAACCAATAATTCTTCAGCTAATTTTTCTGCAGATGCTGTATTTTCTCCACCATTTGATGGATAATATAACATTTAAAGTATCACCATGTATATTCAATTCATTTAGCCGATTACAGTAGAAGGCAGGTTGCTGTTTTATCATGTGTCTTTTCAGAGAGTTTTTCCACTTCAGTCAACCAAGCTGCAGAATAATGAAGACATTTAATCACAGGTTATTAATAATGTATATACCATGTCTAACCCTTGGACATTAAAGGATGGGATAATTATTTCTCTGCTTAGTAAATCAACAAAGAAAGGTTTTTATTGTTTCTAATTATAGGCTAATCAGTATAAATTTGAGGCCATTAATTTGAAGTCCAAATTCTGCCTGCCATCACCTTTCACATTGTTGTAACTGTATTCATTAGTTTAATTTGATTTACTTTTTATTTACTCTTGGCATGAAGGGAATGTATTCCAAATACTCCACTGCTGCCTCTTCTTCCTGCCCACCACAAATAACAGTGTTTTTCTACATCCTTGCCTCTCCAGGCTTCCCAGACTTTATCATGCCGCAACATGACTTTACAAGTAAAAAGTCCCCATCCACTAAAGGATGCATTGTTCTGTGCTTGCTGCATGACACAAATACTTAGTTACCAGCGTGGGGAAAGGACTTACCTCTCACAGAAAGTGTGCAGGCAGGGAAGTACTTTGGGGTTCTTGTAACGGTCCAGGCATATGCTGCAAATCAGAAACTGCTTGTCAATCTGACGGACCACAGGACTTGGGATGTTGGAGCCTTCACTGGCCATCCTAGACCACTGACATATGGGTCCTGTTCCTTTCTACCCTGCACACTGCTGGAGTGGGGTGGGGGAAAAGAAGAAAAGAAGAAAAACGGCTTATAAACGCCATGAAATAAAAAAATGAACAACTAATTCACTCATGTTTCATCCTTATACAGGAATTCATATTTTGATATAAAACCAAACCAGTGAAGAATTAAACTTCTAAAATGGTTTGTCACTGGTGAGAGTCTGGGAAACAGTCAGCCAAGCCTACAACACCACACGTAACACCTCTGTCTGAGCAGGCATTCTGGAAAGGCGTGTTACCTCCGGACTGAAAGAGTTACAGGGCTGTCTGGTTTTAACGAAATGCCACGATAGAAAGGTTCTTGGGCCAGTAGGTTCAGCCAGTGCTAACAAACACGGGAGGTTTTATGTCTATAGTACTGCTGGCAAAATGCTTCAACTGGAACTGCACCAGCCAGTCAAATGGCTGCGTCACAGACGGAGTTTGAAAATGGTTCACCTAACGATTTTTTCCCTTATCAGTGCTGGTGTTGCCAAAGATATGGTAGGTTTGGACTCCAGGAAGCCACCAAGAAGGAACCTCTAGAACCAGCCCCGCTCTGGGCAGGGAGTACTCAAATTCTGCATCAGCAACAGGGGTGAGGTAGGTGAAGTGAAAATCCTCACAATAAGAGAAACTGAGCAAAGAGAAGGCTACTGATAGCTGCTGAGAATCAGCAAAGGTAGGGTGAAGGATACACGAAGCACATCCAAATAATAAATGCAAGAAAAAAGGCATTCTAGGCAGAAAGAGTTGGAAGAATCATTTTTCTTAGGACTGAAGACTCTTTATAACTCTGGCACATAAAGCATGAAATAAAAGGGTAAGAAATAACCCTACTGACTGACAGAATTAAAATTGCAGGTTAAAGGAACACGAGGAGGCTTGGAACACCTCCTGTCCTGGAAGAAGGCACAGGGAGAGAAAAACTTAGTTTCTTTTCAGCTGGAGGTACGGATTATAGACAACAGAATTAATATGTGGAAAGAGAAGACAGGGGAGGAAAAGAAAGAAAGCAACCTCAGAGAAAAGCAAACTGCCTGCTAAAATAGTTCAGGAAAACCTGACAAGCAGAGGCCCTGGCAGGGTGGCCCAGCAAGAACTCCTCTCCATCAGCATTTCTAGTGGGCTGGAGTGCTGGGAGGCGCAGGCTCACTCCCCGGGGAGTTGACCGCAGCATCTCTGTCGCAGGACCCAGTTCTGCCAGTCCTCCTGCACCCACAGCGAAACAGGGGCTCCTCTTCTGTGTGAGCAGCGAGCCCAGCTGGGCTCCTTCACGGCAGGTACACTCCTGAGGTAGTAACTTCTTCCCCAATTTTCTACCCCACTTTTTAGTCATCCATTTGAGACGATTTGATATCTGGCTTGAGGGCAGTTCAGGCTTTCCAAGACAGAAACAAGCCCTCTGCCTCGGTGCTGATCACGCTCATTCAAAGGTCACTCAATTCCACAATGATCTGCATGACCTGTAGCGTTTTATCAGCAGTGTTACATCAGATCATCTTCCTGTGCTGGATGCACGGCACACTAATCTGGCAGAACTCATGCTGTTCTTCCTGAGCTGTGTATTTAGCTGTACAGGTACGGTTTACTTAGTACATCGAGCAAGTGGCTATTTCTAGGATAATGGCAGTCATTATGGATCACGCTGTACTGACTTCCCTGGTAACGGGTTCCTGGGGAATCACCTCTGGGCTAGCAAATACAGCAGCATAAAGTTATCCACAATTAAAATACCCAATAGCAGTAACTGACGTTTAATTTGATGGGAAAACACTTACGGCAGGCCCTTTTGTTTCCTTTTTTCCCAAGAAAGGGGAATCTGCAAGGTTAAAAATTGCTATAGTACTCATAAAGTATCATGTTTGTTCATGACCTAGCATGATTTCAGGATTGATCATTTGTTTCACTTTTTTCATTTTTTTCCCCATAGTAAGACAAAAATGTGAATATTACATAAACACAAATTACTTTTACCTATTTAAATGCCATAAATCACACACAATAAACCTTAGGAGATCAATTAGGAACCCATGTTACTTTTTAAAAGCTTGAGTTAAAAATGACATTACAAGAAGTGGAACCAAAATATCTAGCTTTCACAAAACTGAGTTGAAAGAGCAGACTATCAAATATGCATTAATGTATTCATGCATTTGGCAGCGTAACATGTGGAACTTCGGTGATGTATTTCAAAAGAAAATTCATTTCACCACTGATGCAGCTGTGTTTGCCTCCCACTCTCTCTCTTCAAAAGTTAGGAGTGGGGACCCAAACAAAACAGGGAAGATAATCAGAAGCAGGAAGACTTCTTATGAGAAGCACAGTTTCCAAACTGGACACTGATACATTATGAACAGTATAATTTTTTTGCCATAGACTAAGCACAGCCTATTGAAAAAAAAATGGTACTTAAGACATGGAAGAAAAGGTCTCCAGTGAATGCTGCCTGTCATTTAACAGAAGAAAGTTCTCCAGCAACCAGGTATTTTCTGTAATTTCATCTTTCTGCCATCAAGTACAGCTACACCAGCAAATAGTGTTTACACAAGGAAAACTCCTGCTGCTTGAAAAATTTCATATTGATTTCATCTGATCTTCATCTTAGTCTTTTACATTCCTCCAGTCTCATTGCAAAATCAGGTGACTTTTAGCGTTTCATACAGAAAGCTCGTGCCAGCCACTTTAATTTTCAAATGTTCATGCTTTAAGGTTTGTCAGTGAAAGAAACGATTAACAATTCAGAAATGAGTGCTTTTAATATTTGAAGTTTTGTCTGGAACACAGCAGGCCATGATTGTCATTTATCCCCTGTGCTCACATAAATCAAGTTTAAAATATGCACCTGAAAATAGAATTTCATCAGTACATTTCAAGCTTTGGTCACTACCTGGTATAACAACTTCTTACACAAGCGGTTCATTTTAAAAAGTTTTTGAGTATGGAATTTCCAGGATTCTGCAGCCTCCTTGAGCCAACTCCACCTTTGATGCAATTTTGGTGAATGTGACGTAGCTATGAGAAGGATGATTTTGCCCATTGACTCAATGAAAGCAACTGTACAATCAAAGACTATTTGAGGAAAAGCTGGAGATTTTAGACGATGCTTTTGAATTTCACCAAAGACAGTATTTGTGCTGATTTACTGCAGTGCTCACAGCAGTTCCTCAAAACAGCAACATAAGTTTCAGATGTATTAACATGGGAGATTTCTCAAAGTGACACTATTTTTACAAGAAAAACATTCTTTATTGTAGTAGCATCTTCTGAGCTCGGAAGCTGCCAGAGCTCTTTTTGGAGGTTCATTCTGTCTTACAAGCTAATAAAGAGCAGCTGAAACACAAGCTTTGAAAACAAGTATGAGAATCACTTCTCCATATGGTTACACTTCATAATTTAAAGATACAAAGCCAAAGGTTTACGAAACATTGCACCAAACAAGACGTAAAACCCCACCCATTTATCTATAAGAGGCACACACTGGAAACCCAGTTCAGGTTTGCTAAATCAAGTGCAGAAAAGGGTTTTGAAATGTATACCCTTTGTCACGCCTTTGAGGCTCAAGGACTGTTATCTTTCCAGCCACCCCAAAACCAACATTGTTCTTTTTCCTTCTGCTTAGAGATATGACTGTCAATTTTCATTCAAAATATACTATAGAGCAAAGAAAGGAGAAAACCATGGCTTTCTAAGCTAGTGGAAAGCCTTGCCCTGCTATGCATGCATGCCTTCAGGAACTAAAGTCAGGGTGTGGCCCCAGCCATATGAAGAGAACTTCCTATAGCATTAGAAAAGAAAAAAAACCAAACCAAACCAAAACCAAAAAAACGTTAGGGCACTGCAAATAACAGTGCCAGAAGAGCTGTTTCAGATAAATAGAGCCATGCAATAGGGAAGTGCACCATTTCTACAGGTATCTTCAAATGAGCTCTGGAATTCCTCAACAGTTATCGAATTCTCTATTAGTTTCCATGGCCTGACTGGAAAAAAGACATTGGGAAAACTTGTAACTGTCCATTCACTTCCCAGGATTTATTCCTAAAAGAGCAGAATCCTCTGTTGCTGATACACTGCTATCACAGAACTCCACCCAGCCAGAGCTGCAACTAGCCTGAAAGTACAGCCTAAGGAGAACAAATTGCTTGCAGCTTGTTCATCCTCTTCTTATCAATGGTATTCACAACCCAGAGGGTCTATTCATGTATTATGAATGAATAGGTTTCCAATGGCAACGTTTCCAAAGGAACGGTTAGGCCTCGAGAGCCGTAAGAAAGGGTGGGGAACCTCAATAATGTTGCTGCAAGGACTGGGGGAGCTGGGGTTTAAAAGTCCTTAAAACAGATCTATACCCTGTCCACAGTCTTTAGGAATAAAGAACAGATTCAAGCCATTTCTAGCAGCAGCCCCCAAATTAGCCGATACAGAACACACCGAGCAAATTAACAATCCTAACCACCACACAGTCCACTTGTGTAAAAGGCTTGATAAGCTAAATTTGCATTCCTTTCTCTCCCACTCTTGCAATCAGCTTGGTGCCTTGTTTAAAACACAGCAACCCTCTTCATTCTTACAGCATGCAGAAGCATAATGAACGATCGGGGGCCAAAACAGAAGGAGCAACCCAGCAGCAGCCACCAGGAATAACACTGAGCAAACTTGAGCATTTTAGACCTACCCATCTTTGTAGAAAAATAGCTTAATCAGTGCAGTGCTGAGGATAAAATCCTTGCAGGGACGGAGCTGCAGTTCCGCAGTAATCCAAACGAACAAACCATCATCTGTTAATATTTCAAGCCTCACGCGTAAATCTGTTTAAGAATCCCTATCACAGCATAGTCATTATTAGAGGCACAACAGATTTTGTGCTCTAAGGAATGACGCTCCATTCCACGAAGAGGACAGGTGGAAAGAAAAATGGAAGAATAAGAGGAAGCCCAGTGAAGTCGTCATGAATTTTTTTTTTTCCCCCGGGTCATTTACAAGTGGGAGACCCCTTCAGGATTCAAACCAATCAATCTTTATTTAGCACATCTTTTTCTCACTCAGCCTGTGTAGAAAGACTGCAGCAAATGGTGCAAGGGATTGTGGGATAGGGATGCAGCAGAGAGCTGCAACCAGATTCGCTGGGTTATTTTTTTTTCCTCCCTACTCAGCAATCAGCTGTTTCGAGGCTCCGCGCAGGGCCACTGAATTTGGCCACCAGAATGTTATTACAGGATTAGCAGGCGGAGACAGCGACCACTGTGCATCTGGCATGTCAATGCAGCTAAGAAGTACATATGCAAATATTACTCGCAAATCGGAAAAAGGATTTAACGCCGAAGGGGAGAGTAAATATTATGTAACATCCGTTGCCAGGACAGTCGCCGCAGACATAGCGAAAGCACTTTCGTTTGTAAAGGAGACAAAGCTTAACACTTCATGATTCCACCCTGATTTTTCCAGGAATCAGGGTATTTCTTGGAACATAATTCTTCCCTGCTCCAACTTTCAGCAACAACAAAAGACCCTGCAAACGCTCTTTGTCTCTCCAGATGTTTAAAGCAGAAGCAAAGAACCTCTTCAGAAAGCTGTGCTACTGACACACAAACCAGCAGCAGTTTCTTCTACTACAGGGCTGCATATTTGACCTGACTCAGACTCAAGCCAAGTATTTAAGGCAGCAATTAGTAAACTCGTACTCAAGGAACGCGAGAATCAAAGCTAACAGTCTGTTCAACTTTTGTACAAACATTAATGCAAATGTGTATTCTCTTAGTTAACCTATTCACTTGTTTTAAAAAAATTTAAAAATCACAGATCAATTCAGATTTTACTAGGCTATTACCGAAGGAAACAAGAAGAAATTTGGTGTCTGGTATTTTTCAACTAGGCAGAGAAGGTTGTTAAAAAGATGCTTGTGAGTACACAGACACTACTGAAGTAAAGCGACATAGAATTAGCTTTGTCTTCCAGTGTAACAGCTGGTGGTTTTTGCAGACAAGGTAGTATTTGCATCTCTAAATACAGTGTATCTTTTCTTTTGAAAACACAAATCATATGCAAGTATTTCGGCTAGCTGAGGCTAACAAAGCTTCCCACAAATAAAAGGACACAAAGGTCCATTTGCATCAAGAAGAAAAAAATGTGGGGTTTAAACACTGTCTGTGCTACTCTGACTTAATTAGGACAGATATAGGTATTTTAGAAGTTTAAAATGTTGTGCTAAGCTCTTTAAGCACAGTTTCCAGAATATAACATTTATTCCATTCTTGGACTGATGAGGTAAATAGTATTAATAATCATTTAGCATGACTGAAATGTAATCTAAATTCCTGTTAAAAATATAGATTCTGCATACATCATTTACTTCCCACTTGGAAATCATTTAGCCAGATTGGTTTTATGCATCAGGCAGATCCAGCCTGGTTTCCCTGGGTAATGCCCACAGGGCAAAAGCATGTTGTAATCCAGTTTATAACCTGAAATGAAACATCAGGCAGCGTGTGTGCATGTGTTAGGATTTGGGGTGTTTGTGCCAAAATACTGCTCCTCTGATTCCCTCAACATGTGCTGAACTCTGTGAAAGAGAGAGAACAAGGTATGTTTCGTTTTAGCTATAATATTCAGCAGGTCAGAAGCAGCAGGCATCTGCACAGCAGGATTCACAGTTTAAAAACAGGCCAAAGATTTCAGGCACATTTTTGGAGGGGTGGGTTTTTATGTGTGATTGGGGTTTTTTTCTGGTTTCTTTTTAAACTGTCTGGAGAAGCCCCATTACAAAGAGCAAGCAACATCTCTCACTCCTACGACAAGGAGATCCAGGGCGTTTTGTTTCTGCCACTGGAACAAAGACAGACTTAAAACAAAAATCAAGAGAGAAAATTCAGGAGTGGCACCCCCAGAGCCGAGGTGAAAGACTCTCAGACAGATGCATGCAGACATCACTTAGCTGCTTGCTTTTCCTTGCTCATTACAAGCATCAAATCTACATACACTAATACAGAATGACAAGTATTGCTCAAATTACTATTTCCATTTACGGTCAGTAATAAGGACTACATACCCCCTCGAATCAGAACCGATCCCATAACGTACCTCATGGCCAAAGGAGACTGCAGGAGTCACAGCTGCAGCCACTCTCACAGGGATCTACACCTCCAAATGAGAGATGGCTTCAAAGCGCCGTTCTCTTATAATTAACTCTGAGAAGCTGCCTGCTGACAATGAGCTGATATTCTGCAAATAATCCTGCTTCTTCAAGAAAACAAAAGTGTGGTACTGTGGCAAGAAAAAGCAGACAAAAGCCATACCATTTCCCTTGAGATGTTTGTTCTTAAATGTTGAACATTGGTATGTGGGTTTCTTCTCCCTAGCGAAGAGGAAATGGAGTCATAGCTCAGTGAACAGTCCTGCACTTTACCCCCGCAGCAGTTACTACCAGCCTGTTTCAAATAGGTTTATAGTATGTGTATGTCTTTTGAGTTGGGAGATGGGAGTGGGGGTTGTTGTTATGTGCTTGGTTTTGGTTTTTTTAAAAGAAGAGGCTACTTTCCCTCAGAAATTTGCAGCACTCATCGCTGCTGCTGACTTACCTGCGTCACTGCTGACTAGCGAAGTAAGTTCTGGAGAAGAAAATCCATAGCACACGGCATGTTCATAGTGCCGTGGAAGAGTGATCTAGCCCCTGTTATCATCCCCTGTAAATGTCATGGGTTTTGAATAATTTATTCTTTTCCCTGTTCTGAACACAACCTGAATTCATATTCTTAGGGAGCCCATAAATAGTAAGTTACCAAAAAATGCCACAGCTAATTTACAGACCATAGGTAGATATTGGTATATCCTTCCCTAATATTCAATAAGTCATCCAGGCACTCCAGGTTTAGATTAATGGTCTGCACTGAAGCCTGTACTATAAATTGACTGAAGGGAGAGTAGTCTAACTCAGCCTGCTGTACAAAAGAGATTTTAAGGTCAGCAGGAAAAAAAATTATTGGGTTAGCCCAGACTAAATGGTCAGCTAATACAGTCCTGGCAATTAAGACTGACTGGAAAATAAGAGGTGGGAGAGACCAGAAATCAATTACTCAAAGCCAACATGCTGGGAATGAGGGCTAGTTTGGGAACACAAATATAGGAGAGGACGGGCTGTTACAGCTGTCACCCAGCTCTATGTCCTTAATTTGACCCTGGCGCCAGGAAAGCAAGTGGGGTGAAACAACCAAGCTCTCTCATTGTGGGACCATGCCCACGCCAGGAATCCAGGGGCCTTAGTCATCCTCACGAGACAGCGGCGGCGGAGGCATCTTTACCTGTCCTGACTGCAGCTGTGCACCCATGCAGACCCGGAGCAAATGCAACTTCCAGCCGTGACTCCACATTCTCCAATAGCGCAGGCTGTGGCTCACATGGGTTGGGAAGAGCCACAGCTTCCTCCCACTGTGGGCTTGTAGCTAGAGGGAACATCTGCCCTGAAAGAAGCTCTGCTAGGTCCTGGTTCCTCCCCACCAGCCACAGCCTGGAGCCACAATCACTCCCCCATATTGAGATCCAGTGGAGCAGATGCTTTTCCCTGAAGCTTGTGACACAACACGTGGCTTGTCATAGCCTGGGAGGCAGAGAACTTCAAAGGTTTGCCTGGGATGTAACGCTGGGCTGCTGGAGACCTTGCCAGCCCCCACCCAGCACCCGTCCTCCTATGCCTTTGCCACCTTATTCTATTTCCTTCTACCTTCTGCTTATGCCTGCTTTAGCTTGCCAAGGTTGCACCTTTTGTAGCACAGCTGCAGCCAGGCTGGGACAGCCTGGCCTCCCCGCTCAGCCAGCCCAAGCTTGGCTGATGTGACTACACTCCCTGCCTGTCTCCAGCGCTGATGTTGCAAGTCAGGCAGCACCAAACAAACTGCTCTTCTCCCCTCTGTGCTATTCTTTCTCTTTCCCCTTTTGGGTATTTGCCATTGAGGTGGCAGGGCCAGGCATTACGGTCACCAGAAACAAGCTCTGTATTCTGGCATTTCTTCTGCATGGCAATGGGCTCACCTTCAGTACCACTGTCAGGTGCTGATGTCATGAATTAGGTTTCTTTTAAAAGCTGTCAACTGCTAAAGGCACAGGAATAACAGGATTAGAAGCCGCTGCTATAAATTAAAGACTTGCTTAATAGTTTTACATGTTTAATGCTTTGTTGCTTTTTCCTCCTTCCTTTCCTCAGTCTGTAATCGAAGCTTATAACAGGGTGAACACCTGAAATACGTGGGTGGGCCTCTTAAGACATCAACGTACTAATGCTTTATACTCCAGTTTGTAGAGGAGGGAAGCATTATGGCCGGCATCCATTTCTTCTTTCTCCCCATCCCCAGAACTTCTGCCTGCCTCTGCTCTACTCCTTCTCCACCAGCCTTTGGTGGTGCAATAGTCCTGCTTCCATCCTCACAGACCCCATCTCCCAGCTGTCCTCTCCTTGGATGGAGAGGGGAGCTCTGGTGGCTGCCCTGCGCACACCAAGGGACAAGACTGGCACGTTAGAGCTCGTGTGATCACACAGTCATCACTCAGCTGAGATACTTGTCTGTCTGAGGTTTTCGGGACCTCATTTTGGGTCAAGGCCTTGAACAATAAATTCCAACACTCTTGGAGCACACTGGATTTACAACACATGCAAGGACAATTTGAGTGCTTGCAGTGGAAGTCCATGAATCCCCAACAAAATGGTCAGTGTTCTCACAAATGAGATTTCAGAGAGGAGTAGGAAATGAGGGGAAAAGGGCATGCCAAGGGAAATGATAGGATTAAACTGTCACATATCAGGTTAAACAACAGCCTCAGAGCTGTCACTTAGGGCCCTTTCCACATTTAATAAAATGTCATATTCTCAGGTGAGCTATTAAATAAATATCCGCAGTGAGGTAGGCCCAAGTAATTATTTCAGGGGCTAGATGTTCTGCAAGCCTAAGTAAAAGGATTTTAAATTGTACACTTGCCATCTGAAGCAGCGAGTCAGAGCATCTATACTGAAAAAACCCTACCCTGATTAACTACCTAGTGCTGTTAATATCATCACCCTCACAATTGTACATTTTTGACTCTTTAGGCCTACCTATTTTGTTCACGCTGACAGGTCTCTCTTCAGCCTTTATAGGTACACATGCTCAAATAAAATCAAGCTGAACTGACAAATAATTAAAACTGCACATCAAATCACGGCTGCTCCCATAAACATCTGCTCTGAAATGCTACTTGAAACAAAAGTGCTCCACGGAGACTCTGTACTAATCACTGTTAACCCCTCCAGGCACAGGATAACAGGCAGTAGAGACAAAAAGCAGGAGGCTGAGCAGGAATCTATTTGGAAAGAGGTCCCTGGCCTTTTCTACGTACTGTTAGACATAAGGTACATTGAAAAATGCTCTACGCATTTTCTTCAGAGTTGCTGAGCAATGGCAGAAAAAGTAAGAGCAAGTAGCAAATGCTCTCTGCTTTTGGTACTGAGCTGTGTGGTGAAGATTGAACTGCTCAGAGACCATCCCCTCCACTCCCACCTGAGACACTCCTCTGGATCTGCCCCACGCTGCATCTCCACTTGATCTTACAATTCTGCAACTCTCCCTTTAGAGAGGTGTTACACATCAGGTACTGGAGCCTAGTCGTATATTCTCTGCTGACCACTGCAGATCCTCTGCTTCTGTTTCCATTTACTTCAGTAGGATTTTGTTGAACTAGCACGAAGTTCAAATCAGCAAGGGAGAAGGCAGCACCCAGCAATCACCACATGCCATGTAACTTCTTCACAAAATCACCTTAGAGGCTGCCAGCCCATTGGAATTTTTTTCTTGCAACCTTCAAAATCCCACTTCCCAGCAGATACAGCATATGGGAAATAAACCGGGAGAAAAGAAACAGGTGTTTCACAGCAAGAAACAGCAGATGGAATCTAAGCGTTAAAAAAGCAAACAATGGAGGCAGAAAGAGAAGGAATTCACATCGTCTTAGCGCACAGCACACAGCAGATACGGTGCCTGAGCAGGTAAGGTTTCTGCCAAAAACACATTTTGGGAGAGGGACTAAGAAGGAGAGGGAAGGAAGAGCCCCTCTCCAGCCTGTGAGCAGGCTGAATTTGGGCTCACATCCTCTGCAGCACTTACATTGTTTCAAAGATGAAATACTGGGTGCTGCACCTCCTTATTTACCTTAGCTTTTGTACAGTACCCACCTCATTTTCTTGTCCAGAGCTCAGCAGCGATGTTACCTTCTATGTCTGCTAAGTCTTCTTCTGAACTGAAATGTCTTTCAAAAATACAGTGATATGTCTAAACATTTACATCGTCCTTGGTTTCAGAGAAAACCTTGCTCAAGCGATAAGTGGCAGGCAGAGGTTTACCCAGGCTCTTTATATTGGCAAAAACACAACGCTGAACTTTCACAGCAAGTAGGTAAACACGTAGCTGCATACAGCAGGTAGTCTGGCAGCACCAGCAATGGTGAGAAACAATGTCAGAGCAACCTTGGCAAAAGGAGCTCTGTGAGTTTTAACAATGGTTGTAGGCACAGGAGCTGAACCAACCAAACAACAGTAACAAAAAGCCATCTACAGCTCCCGTGGGGAGCTCCAAGCGCACAGAGTGTGAGCATGCCGGCTGCGATGCTGTCCCCTCCACCTCCGCGCTCACAGGGTCACTCTAACTTAGCAGTAGTCAGCTCCAGCAGTTCAAAACTTGGAAACACCCAGTGGCTGAACTTCACCCAGTAAACACGTCTTTCCAGTCCTCAGCAAGGACACTCGTTTGCTGATTGCATGCCAGCGCTCCTATTTAAAGAACTGTTGTTATGGGAAAAAGCTGAAACCTTTCTACAGCAGAGACAAAGTGCTCCCCGCCTCTTGTGCCTTATCTGCAGAAATGCATCAATTCCCAGTATGTGTTTCCACAGCGGAGTTTCACTACAGCCGCAGTAAGATGCGGTTATCTGCCTGCAAAGCTGTGAGGGGGCTGGATCTCCAGATGGTCCTAGCGGCCCCTTCTCAGGGTCTGCCAAGCAGCTATGCTGGCTCAGCCCAGGTTTTCCTCAAGCCTTTCCCTTGAGGTACAGGGTTTTATATCTGACGCAAGCTGCAAGAA
Organism: Sagittarius serpentarius; assembly: GCA_034782735.1. Lineage (NCBI taxonomy): Eukaryota > Metazoa > Chordata > Aves > Accipitriformes > Sagittariidae > Sagittarius > Sagittarius serpentarius. The sequence goes on from JAVKLA010000007.1 coordinate 820,718, forward strand.
GCAGCAGCAGTAAAAGGTGTCCACCTTTATCCTTCATCTCCAAAAATAACTCTCCTAAGCTTTCCTTTAGACATCTCTTACAGGCTCTTATCACACAGGGCAAGTTCAGGCTAGATGCCCGAGGCATCCCCTACAGGGACATTTCCAGGCTGCTCGTAAGCAAATGCCCAGCACTGATGTAGGTCAGACTTCTGCAAAAACTGCATTCTCAGAAGACCCTCATACATATCTTTCTGTATGAATATCAATCTTTTTAACTGACATCACAACTTATGAAGCAACAGCTAATCAAAGAGGATGAAAGTAGGACCACTCATAGGACACAATTTTAAGACTCTCCCAAGCTGAACTGGGATACACAGTACATTCATTTCTATATGAAAATACATCCTTTTTACTTTACAGGAAAACCAGTACATTTTTGAGTACATGAAAAGCAAATTAGGAAACAGTCTAGAAAACAACCATGTGAATGCAGCTGTATTTTTAAATATTGGGAAAAACTTGGGAAAAACACTGGCATCAGGACAGCTAAGAACAATATTGACTTAAATCAGCCACATTATCATTTGGATTGTGATAGCACATGGAATTCTCTTCTAAGTGCCAGAATCCCACTGTGATAGGCACCAGCTACACAGAACACAGATCCTCCGCAAGCATAGGTAGCCCATGTCTTAACACCTCACACAATTCAACTATTGCCATTTAACTGTATCTGTGACACTAAGTACCTTTTTACACTATGAATAAGTTTTCATAGCAAGCCATTAATTTGGATAAGGGCTATTTTTGTAAAAAACGAGGTGCAAGATAGCAGCTTATATAGCCTGAACCTTTTGCAGTCAAAGAACAGGAGTAGATCTTAGCATCCTCTTCCCTTTGCAAACTCTATGAGCAGATGTAAGAACTGCCTGACACTTTAGAAGTAGTCCCTGCGATGACTGTGGCAAGATGTACCATGCTGTTATTGATAGAGGCTATACATAGTAAATGACGAAACCTGTTAGAAGTGTATGTAAAGTAACCAGCTCTAGGCACTGCTGTTAAAAGTAATTGAGAAATCCTAATGGAAAACCAGTTACAAACAGACTGTACAGACTCTGCACTATCTCAGGTACTGAACTTCTCTCACTGAGATACCACAGTGAGGGGCTGTTAGGATGTATTTCAAATAATTTAAATGCTTTTGCAAGCCTGATGAAACAGCAACCACTAGGTTTTTAGTAGGTGGAGCACGCTGTACTCTGAGTTAAATTTTATTCACAATTTATTTTTTATTCGCAATTTATATCTATTTCTTTTTACTCTTCCTTTTTATTGGCCACAGATCAGAAACTGCTTTTAAGGCTACCAGCAATGTGCTGCATACTCCTTCATCCTGTGTGCTGTGAAACCCATTGTTCCAGGATGATACAGTTGTTAATATTTCACAGGTGTTCCAGGAGAAAAAGACAAATTCACAATGGATTAATTGATTGAAGATTTTAAAATACAAAGACACCACCTGTACCAGAAGCAGAACTGGAAGCACAAATCATTGAAGATGCAAGAGCATTCTGGAGAGTACCATGATATGTCTGATCTATTCTTACACCATTTTGTAGGCATCCAGTGTCAGCCACCGTCCAAATTATAAGGCTAGGCTAGATTTACTTTTGATTTGACCCAGACAAACCTTCAAAATACTCAGTGTAGGCATCATAGGAGCTGTCTAAGTAGCCACTCCCTTTTGGCATAGTTAATAGACAATAATGGCTCCACAGGGCTGTTTTTACCACTTTGCCGAGCGCTGCCATTTAGGGATGTCAGGTGAAATGAATCCATCAGACAGCTGCCTTAATACAGTATTGGTGCATGAAGAATGCCACTCAGGGCCACAGAGTACCTCTAGCACATACCCATTTCTAAGTCATAGAAACAAGACACACAACAATGGCGACTGACTGGTCATCACCCCAAGCAGAGAACCCTTTCATAGTGAATACAATATTAACCTAGCATTTCTCCCCACTTCCTCCTACCTTTTGAAATTTACTTTATACTTAAAAAAAAAAAAAAAAAGAGACTTCTAGTGATGTTTATCTTGTTTCTCTACAGAGGTACTCTGTATTATGGTAAATGCAGCGCCGTAGAGCTTGGGGGAATCATGCCTTGATTGCTATCCTGGTTCTCCTCATTTAAAAGCTCAAAAGTAGTCCGCCTTCCTCAACAGAGGTCCCGGCAGAGGGTGTACACCTTCAGAGCATGTCTCCTGCAAGAGCACATCCCAGAGGTGGAACACTGATGGTTGTTCAGAGGGTAAAGGCCACCTTTCAGGAGCGCAGATAAAAATCCGTCCCAAAAGTTAAATATGGGAAGAAGCCTTCCTGCTCTTCTGCTTAGTTGTATTCAAGACTGTGCAGTGTGTCAGCTTCTCATAAGAGAAAAATTTTGGACTGTGCAAGCACAGGAAATTATTCACGGAACTCCTCACTTATTTTTTGCAGATTCACCTTATTATATACAAACACTTTTGTATGCACCAGTCTAGTCTGGTTTTTTGGATTTTTTTCCAGGAGGGAATAGTAAAAAAAACCCAACTAATTAGAACGAGGCAGCTAAGGGATGAGGGGGTTCTCTGCCTACACAGAACATGTAGCGCAGATCTTATAAAACAGTCCTCTTATACTGTCTTCTGTTTCCTGTGTATAAAGGATTGCACTTATCTCCACTGGGAGATTTTAAGTAAAGGATCACACTTGTGAATGAATGGAGAATTATTCATCTTTAATTAGCAATGAATTATCTCAGAACATATTTGGATTTCACAATCAAAATTTATTTCCAGCTATTTTACATGCCTAACTGCAAGGCAAAAAGATTACCACTGCATATTTGATAAATAGGATGAAATCTTCATGGTGCAACACTTAGTTTTATCTGTTTATTATAGAATGTTTTCTGAGCTGAGATGCAGAAAGATCAGTTGTTCCCAAGACTATGGCAGAGCAGACTAAGAATTAGGTAATAAGTAAAGAGAAGAGCCTGTTCTTCGCAGAGGGTCCAGCAAGCCTTTCAAGCACATTGGGAAGACCACACACTAACCCATATCATAGTATTGTCTCAGGATAAAAAAAAAATCAGATGGTATGAAATTAGGCTGTGGCACACTCTGATTTTTGGGCCCTAGGTTACCCAACTCCAGTACAGTGCAATTACTTGAGCTCTAAATATCAAATTAAATCTGCTTTCAAGACAACAACAAAAAAACTACCTGCAGAAGCTTATCTTGTGGGAGTTAATCCCTGAAGGTTTACATTAACACTTCCACCAATATAGGGATTACAGGAGAGAAAGTTGTACAGGGGTATTTCATGGGTAGTGTTTCCTCACTGGAAAAGGAAAAAAAAAAGGCTGTGCACATGCAGACAAACCGTGGCAGTTTTTGCTCTTGAACAGTTTATGTATGCTGTAAAAGGCTTGTTCCTCAGTCCTGAGGTTTTATTCCTGGAGGTCATTTTAGTTCCCGAGGAAGTTGTAAGCAGCCTAATTTACAGTATTTACAACACATAGCTGTTCTCAAAAGAACCCGGGTGGGCTTGAAGATACCTGACATCACTGAACCTGGTGGCATCTGCTCTTTTGGAAGTCGTGTTTGTCACAGAGCATGCAAGTTCTCTAATAATACAGATCATGGGCCAAATATGGCTGGGGCTAAATATGGCACATGTACTAAGTCTCTCCAAGAACCACCATAGAGATTAATGCATTCAGAGGCACACAAAAACATGTGCGTTGTTGTTCAAGAGCATTTCCAAGTTCAGCAAAATCTTTCCAATGCAATCTTTTTTTGTTGTTTTTTCTGTAAGTAATTGTGTGAAGTGCATTTGCTCAAGATTCCATCGCTGCTTTGGAGGGTTTTTTGTTCTGCACAAGGTGCAGGAGCATCTTTGCACATTTGTATTTTCATACTAGTCAGAGTTAAGTAGCTCAGAATAATCCAGCCACTGCTCTTTCATTGCTAAATCAACTCCTGAGCCCTTCACAAAACACACTGGTAGATCCCACACACCTTCAAGCTCACAAATAACCAAGTTCTACTAAACTTTGATGTTGAAAGAGGCAGGCACAGTATAGATCTTTGTAGACACTTGCACTCTTTCTTTAAGCCAGCACTCCACACATGACAATTTTTCAAATGACAAGTTCAATTAAGGGACATCCCCAAACCTAGCATTCAACACCCATAAAAAAACAATGGAAAAAGTGGGGATTGTCACCCTACGTTTCCAGAACTGAATGAAAAAAATCATCAGGAACAGAAGCTCATGGTAGCACAGAACAAATAGCTTTACATGAAAAAAGCACAGAAAGTCACCCAGAAATAAACTGATCATACACATCTTCAGGCAGACTAATAACACTAAGACAAATAAATCCATACTGGATTAGAAGCAGAGAGATTGCTGAACATTAATCTCATGCATTTAAAACCTGATCAAAAGTAATTGCATCTACTCCAATCTTGACGTCTGTTTCACAGGGGGCGTCCACCCTGGCATAAGGACTGAAGATCATGATCCACCTAATCAATTGCTCCTAAAATGCATCCAAGACTGAAAATATCCAGAAGGTCTTAAAAGTGAGAAAGAATGAATAACACTTTTACACGTGAGCAAAAATGCTGACCATAAAAAGCAGAGTTGTCCAGAGTTCTTCCAAGGGAACATTCAGGGTATACACAATTACAGTACATTTTTAAGTCATTTGTCTTCTCCTAGTGGCAGGGCATATTCTTAAAGTTATTACAGCCTAGATTTAATATCTACCAGTAAAGCATCATAGCCATTCCAGCAGCAGTTTGTTTGTAAACTATTGTAGCAGTCCAGCTATACAGGATATATTTTGATGCTTGTGTTAATGAGATCACCATGTAATGTAAGAAGTGCCAGAACACATGCTGCTAACATTTTTCACGTCTATGATTAGTCTCCTTAATTTAGCTGTGCCTCTTTTAACCCTACTGCAACTAACTAGTAGCAAGATGGATGGAGCCAGCCAACATCTGCCTGCCACACTATCTGTTCAGCACCTCAAGAACTATATTTCAATTGCTATTTCAATTCTTCCTTTTGAATGGGATTTGCTTTTGAGTTATTGCCCTAAAGTCCAGCTGGCAAGTGGGAAGGCTGCCTGGTTGCCAGCAGACTTCTCAGCTGGCTAGATCCTTGGCTGTCCCCACACAGCAGAGTGACATGTTACATCATTTATTTCACTTCATGCTATTCCAGTTACAAACCGCTATTCCTGTGATCAAACTAAATTACTGACTTCCAGCTAAACTCACCTTTTAAAAAATAAGCAATGCCCAATCCAAATATAGCGAACCACCCTAATTACTAGAAGGAATGACACGTAATGCCAAGATATGACTACAGATTCTGTGACAGAAGATCTCTAGAGTGTTGTTAGAAAATAAAGACAAATGTCTTTAATTTTGCAATTTATACAATAAATATTTAGTTATTTAAACCACAGAAATAAAACCTGGTCTTTATAGAAATAAAACAATTCAGAAAATTTGACATGCCATTTTCATCTCTCCAAAGGTCAGCCTGAGTTTTGTTCAGTGGGAGGTGGACTTTATTCCAGTTGATCAAAAATACAGAGGAAGAGAAAGAAATCTTGCACAATTTCTCACAAAACAGGAATTCTTCCAAATTGCATTTGCTACGTGCTTGCGACCAAGGAGCTCTTTCCATTACAGGCATATGTCAACATAAACCCTACAGCACACCATGGGACTGCCTCCAATCCGTTCATGTCACATAAGAAATGCAAAAGCAGGACCAATTCTAACAGAAGAAGCAAGTGTGTCTTAAAAAGTAACCTATCAAAAATGGAGGTATAGAGAGGTGAAGTCTGTTTATGTGAATGCTAAGCCCTGTTCTTTTCCCTTCAGTATTTTAGAAACTTCCAAGCAATGATTATTTTCTTTCCAACATTTATTCCTTTCAATAAATATTGATTTTGTTTCAGAGTCTTGTTTTTTTAGCAACTCATCTCATGTGTTTCACATGGTTAGCTACCCACCTTTTTTTTTTTTTTAACCCACAAACATCAGCAATAACATAACCATAATCTGCATTCTCTGGAAAGAGCATATATAATTTTGGCTGAAAGTGTCAGCCAAATGTAGGATCTGCAATAGTGGATTTCAGTCTGACAGTCACTGGACTTTTTCATTGTGGTCCCTGAAAGCTGACTAAAAAAAAGCAAGTTCATATATGTTACACTGCAAAAAATGGATGGGCAAAATTCCAGGAGAAAATTTTTAGGGCTTGAAAAATTTAAAAAAGGTGGAAAAACACTGTGTTGGAGTTTTCAGCGCATTTGTAGATTCTTTGGAATTAATGGCTCTTTATAATACAGAATATTGCACTGTCCTTAAAACAATTATTTAAATCTGAAGAGCTATTCCCTTCTATAATTCAATTGTATTAAGGATCATTCTTTATAAACTGAATTTATTATTTGGAGTAATATATATCTTTGCTGCTGTGTATAAACAAATAGTTCAAACTAGCTACACTTGTATCTTCAAGCACATTTAATTTTTATGAGACAATATGCTTGCCAACTGATCAAATCCAATTCTTTTACATTTGGCTCAAGGATTTATCTTAACCTACCATACACTGTGCCTTTGTTCTTGTATAAATAGTTCATGTGTCTAGACACAATATTACATGTTTCTGCAAAACTGTGTATGTTTAATACTTTATGCAGATGATTAGATTTCAGCTTCACTATAGTAATGCACAACACTTTGTTCTCTGCATTAGGACACTTGAAACCTTTTCAGTTCATTTAATTCCTCAGTTTTCCTCAAAGGAATCAGGAGCATCACTGTGTTTACAGAAGCTGTCCAAATCCTAGTTTTGTTAGGAATTAATGAAATTCCATTATCAGGCAAAGACAGGCCCAGCGTGTTTTCATGATGGCTGCAAGCATCAATTATGTGGGATTTTCCAGTAAACAACCTGACCTTCAAGCTGAAACTGGGATTGCCAGACAAAGAATACTATCATGTGCTGGGGAAATCCCCCAGCGATATTCTCATCGTTGTCCAGGTGAAGTCTAGTTTTTCCTAGCACTGTGCACGCTGCTGGACATAGCAGAATTCAGACAGCACTTGTGTGCTGTCAGGCCACAGACACTGCTTGTCTCAAACCTAACCTCAAAACCAAGATTTCACTGAACTCATATATTCTAGCTAGTGCATGGAAAATAACTTCTGTGAAAAAGATGAACATTTAAGACCCCACCCAAAGTCATTCAACACATATATACTTCTGATTTTTATTCTGTATCTGGAATGGTACATTTGCTGTCTCCCTTTATGAATCACACAAAGAAACGAAAAGGTTTTTCCCAGCTGGCTGAAATAAATGTTTCCATGATTTTAATTTTTCTGTCTTCCCAGAAACCCTATAATCAAATCTGGAATTGGTTCTGTCATAGAACCCACTTCATGTTTCCTTCTGGCCCCTAAGCACTAATGTTAGTGGTGCTCCCTGAAGCAACAAAAAGTTCTCTTTAGCCTTCTCTCTGAGGAAAGCCACAGTTGTATTAAAGGCATACCAAAGCCATTTCTGATGAAAAAGGATGAATCTCAAGGACTGAAATGAGCTCTCAATTAAGAAAACCCTGAGCTGCTCTTTATAGCCACTGTGGGCACTGCAGGTCCAGATCAGACCAGGGAGTTTCTTCACAACTCAAGTTTGTCAAATGCTTTGCTGAGAAGTTTGAGGAAACCTTTGATTTATGGTAAGCAGTTTTGGATGAGGGCCAACAGAATGATTCCCCCCCAAAAACTCTCTGGAAACAGGGACTAACCTCCTCTGTCTGCTGGCTTTTTTTTCTATCAGGATGATGCAGTCCCAAGACCAGGTACAGTAGCTTCCTGGTACCTTCCCTCTATAACACTCCAGGCATCTTCTGGAAAATTATGGGACTAGCTTTAAAATAAACAAGTTTATACAGATTTTAACAAACCAAACCTTTTAATATGCTTTTCAAGCCCTACAGTTTATATTCTCAAGTTTATTCCAAATATTCACATTGTCTAGAAGCTCTGATTAGTATCAATAGTCACTTCAATTTCAGTTGTCACACAAGAAGCAATGTGGAATTTTAAGAAAAAAACTTCTGATGATTAAATCACAATAGCTGGCCACAGAACTGTTATCCAGGTAATAAATCCATTGCTCTCAAAGACAAAAAAATCTAAGGCTGGAACAGAAAGCGAGTTTTCTTATGCCACATCCTTATCTAGAGAAATATTCATTTAGTCATTGTACTTTCACCACAATTTTCTTACTTGTCCCCATATAAATGAAGATTTATGTGATTGTTTTGGCCTAATGAATGCTTCACTTCGGGGCAATTTTTGTCTTATTCTTGGTATATTACCTGACACTTTATCATTATGATCCCTTGTTTTTACTTAAACCTGTCAATCTGCCCAACAGTCTGCCTAGACTGCATTTTGAAAATAGTAAAATAAACTAAAAGGGGGGGGGGGGGGGAATAAACCATAGTAAGGAACCTACGGAGAGCTACACATTAGATAATGGCTCAAGTTACTCATCATAAAAGCAGAACAACAGAATATGACAACATTAATGCCAACTACCAACTTCAAAAAACTGAACACCTGTGAAAAGCAAAACTCTCCTAATTAGACCTTGGCATTGTCCTCTTAGATTTAGAGTCGTTATTTTGCTTTGAATAAACATCACTATTTTTTTCCTAGGCAAACTCCTTGGCTCTGTTTCAATTATTTCTTTTAAATATTAAAGAGCAGGAAACATTTGTTTTCCCTTGTCACATCCTGTCCTGTTTACGCAGCATCACACAATCCCCTTTGAAACGCCTGCTCTTACGGCAAGCCTGACACGCACAGTTCAATCAAAACACCTGACACGCACAGTTCAATCAAAACATTTGCTGTTGTCTTTTGCCAACTACAAATGGATTTCTGCACAAATGCTGAAACGGTTTAAAAGTTTTGACAGCCATCTAAAGTCGAGCTAGCATGACTGTCGAAGAAAGGTGGTGTCAAACTGCTCGGCTTCCCCGCTACCACCCTGAGTTAAAGAAGAGAAAGAAAAAAAGACAAAGCAATTCACTCACTCACACAGCAGAGCTCCTAGCAAGAGCTCACTCGCTGTAAAACCACTGCTCTCACAAAATGCTCGAAAGCAGAAAAAGCACACGGACAGTTAAGAGACGAGAGTGAAAGGGTAACTTACATTATTTAGAAAGACAGTGGGAAAGGACTGCTGCAGTTTCTTCGTTATTTTACACTGCTGTTGGCAGAGCAGACCACCAAAAAAGTTCACCTAAAGAAATCTCTCCTTTTAATTCTCTCTCTCCCAGTTTATTTACTCTGGAGTCTCTCAGCCTGAAGAGATCCGACATTCAAAAGTTTATCCCCTTGTATTTCCGAATGATATGGCCGACTTTCCTTGGACACATACCAATGATGTAGTAAAAATAGACAAAAGGGGGGGGAGGGAAGAAGCAATCTAGCTTGAGCCTGAATCTTCTTAACTCAGTGTTTTCTGCAAAAGCTGCTCTTGTGTCAGAAGCTCCCATCCCTACACTAACTTGCAGAGCACGGAGTCATCCATCTGGTTTGCATAAACTGCAAATTACAGGCAAACCAGGGAATACATACTGTCCAGTTTTAGCAGAAGTCCCCAAGCCTCAGCCTTACGAGTAACCTAAGGTACAAAGGCTTTGAAAATAAACAGCCAGCCCCCACGCCGGGATGGTCTCCCGCTTGCAGATGACTGACTGGTCCCCCAGGCAGCCCCAGCAGCCGAAAGCACCACACACCACTCAGGAAGGTAGCGGCCGGGTCCCCCCACCACCCTGTGAAAACAAACCAACCTTGCAGCCCTCCCTCCTAGCGCAAACAGCCTCCCTGGAAGCGGGGAGAGAAAAATCCAGTGCATTACTTGAAATAGTTCAACAGTTTAGCAAGTCATTTAGAACAACCTGGTTTTTATAAACAGGGAAGTGAACGCTGATCCGCTTACATCCTTTAAATGCTTCCAGGTTGTTGGGAGGTTTTGGTTTGGTTTGGTGGTTTTTTTTCTCTAATAAGGCAACTCTCCAAGTCAGCAGACAGTTGCTTGATAGAGAACCTCTGGAGTGACCTGATCCATTAGTTACAAGAATAAGCATTTTACCAAAAGTATCACAAGCAAAAATTTGAAAAGCACCCCATGAAAGTCTATGACTTGAAGGTCCTAAGTGACTTTCAGTCCCTATTTTCAGCTATTTAAAGGTCTACTGCCCTGATTAAATTGAGTTACCAGAAGCCTGAGGGGTCACCTATATTTTCTGATAACCTCAAGGCTTTTGAGTCAGTACTGAAGAACATTGTTTTCCCAATAAAAAACTAGGAAACAAATTTTATGGTGGATAAAAAAAATTTTGCCATTAAAACTAAAATTGTTGTTATCTGCATGTTCTTTTACTTTAAAATACCAAGTTTTATTTAGTCTTCAGTTTTGCCAGAGGACTTTTGCAAGCTTTTCTGTTGGGAATAATCTTACTCTGTTTGAACAGTGAGAATCTCTAAATGAGGCAGCTATCCCTAAAGCATGGGTGAATCAGTACAGTGAGTCATTAACAAAATAAAAACATCATTGTAAACACTCTGCCTAAAAGTCCTGAACCTTGCCACTTGCTCAGTTTTTCGTCTTTGCACAATTAGGATTGTGCTGATTGTCTGCTCATCTTGTACCTGGATCCCTGGATCCAGGATTTCTATAACTGGACTGTTAATGTCAAAAGCAGTTGAATTATTTAAAAAAAAAAAAAAACCAAAGCCAAAACCAAACCAAGACTCTCTAATCAGTAGAAGAAAAGGAGAAAATCATGAACAAATTTTCTTTGTGTGTATTTTTGCCTGTGCTTTCACAATTCCTTCCAATAGTTGTATAACCCATTGAATAATTTCAGTTACATCAGGTAGAATGCTAGAGATCTCAGACGTATATTCCTACAGCTTTTGTGAAAACAGGCAGCCCTCCAGATGAGTGAAATACAATCCAGTGATCCAATGTAAAAGGCTACACATGAGCTCAGTCTTATTATTAGACACCAGAGCACCCCACACAAACAAGGTACATGAGAACAGCTTTCATGTGCCCTACTGCTCGGCTGCTACCACAGTTGCGCACCTTTGGCCTGCATTCTAGCATTTTTCCTCTCTTCTGTTCTGTTCTCCCATCAAGGTTAGTAAGCAGCAAAACACTTGAAAAGCACAGATGTCAGCTGAAGCTGACAATATTATTTTCTGAAACAGCACTAAACAAGGTTTGTTAAAGCTTGAGTTATTCTTCTCCCACTTAGTAAACAAGCGGGGTGAACTGACTACAGCTTGTTTTTATCAGGTTTGATATTTTCCATGAAATCAAAGAACTTGATCCTGGTAGAGCAGACCTGGAGGTCTGGGGCCAGAATTTATTTCACGGGGTACAGCAGAGTAGCCCTTGTGTTGTTTTCTGGACATGTAGGCTCTCTTCCGCACTGTACTATCACAGTACAAGACAAGTTGAATGACTGTTATCTTTGGAATAAGAACTCTTTTTTTGTAAGACATGGTGTTTAAGTGGAGAGTAGGTGGAAATAAACACTTTCAGTTTGTGATGCTCATGCTGACTGAATGGGTTTTTTTTGCCCTGAGGAGCAAATGCATTAATTCACACTGATCTGTCAGGTACTCTTCAATATATCTGTTCTCTCAAAAACACCCGTCCATTTACATCAAAGGCTGCTTTCACAAATAACAACTCTGTAAGAAAACTTCAGGAAAATTCAAGAGTCAAAACCAGAAGACAGATTTTAAATGACCTTTCATTTTCCAGGTTCCGGGCATCATTCTTATTCACCATCTTTTTCTCCCTTCTCTTTTATTCTTCATTTCCTCTTTTGTATCATCCATGTGGAGTACCAGCATCCTACTGTCCATAGACAGCTCCTGCATCCAGGCAGGCTAGCTGTGTGTCCCCTCACTGTTGCCTGGATATTACTAAGGCATCATTTGATCCCCACTTTCTCACACTCTGTCTCCATGACCTCTGAGGCAGTCAAGCACCATGTTCCTATCTAGCACAGAGATGTCCATTTTCTGGAGAAATGGAGATGGAAGATATTCATCAGTTTGATGGCGAGAGAAAGTTTACTGTAGAAAGCTTCATGTAGGAAAGACTGCAACAAAGAACAGATCAGATGGGGAAAACAACCTGCGAGGAGCAATCTGCCTTCTCAGAAAAATGCCAGCTTCCATTTAGGATGTTTTCAAATGCTGGCTACAAAACAACCCTGTTATTTTCCATGTAAGTAGAAAACAACCCTGATCAATTACGTTAGCAATGTTAGTAGGACAAGAGTGGAGTAGGATGCAACTTAGATATTGATTATACTGATTATATGCAGCTTTATACATAGATTCTTGAAAGGTTTTTTTTAAACTTCATTGCATGTTCATTAAAGCAAGGAAAAAGCGCCCCTCAATCAGTGACGGACAGGTTGTGATGCACAGTAGGTGGCAGAAAATGTATCTCTCTTGGCCTGGATTCTGCTCTCATCTAGTCTAGCGTGGTTGTATTGGGATTGCTGAGTTGTAAAGGTACAGATGAAAGCAACCTGTTTTCCATCCTGTCCTTTTGCAGCTTAAATACTGAGAAAGTGACAGGTGAAAGGTCTGGGTTTGATGGAGGATGCACCTTGCCATTTAATTTGGATCTGTGAAATGCCTGAATAATAGCAGCTCAGGATGGCAGACTAACAAGGCAGGGATGCACCAAAGCTACGCGTCCACCTTTCATTTTAGCAGTAGACTAGTTGGTGTAGGATTTTAAATACGTTTTTGCAGATTTCTAGTCGGTCATAGTTTAAGACCTAGATGAATCTTCTGATGCAAACAAGCTGACAGGCTTTGTACAGACTGAACCACAAGTCTGATAAACCGAGACAAAACTGCCCTTGGAGGAGTTCAAGGCGAAGCTTCAGTTCACTTACTGTTAATGAAATAAAATAATGTAGATTTTGGCACTGACAATAACCCATTTTTTAAAGACGAATTAGCTGTGATACTACAAATCATTTTACCACCAGCATTTTAAAGCCAGCACACAGAATATCTGGGGTCTGGGTTCAGACACTAAGCTTGTATTCAGTTGGTCTGGCCTCACTTACTACATATTTTATTTTAGTACTTCAACTTGGTGCCCAGTGACTCGAGTTTGGCAAAAGCCTGTCCCCCTCCAGAAAGGCACCTAATTGTCAGCTGATCTTCCAAAGAGATAATATAGTGCGATAATCCTTTGCAGCCTGCTTCTACTGTTAGATGAGGATTGGGCTGTTTCAGTGCTTTTGGTATTTTGCTTTACAATGTATGTATTTTGCTTTATAATGTATCACTTCTTTTCTGCTGAAAGAAAATACACAGCTCAGACAAAAACATAATGCATTATAACCTTGATGTCATTGTTGGAGAAGGCCCACGGCTGCTGCTATTTTCACTACAGCCTGCAGTAGCCCCTGGCTGTCCCCAGAAAAAAGGGAGAATAAGCATAGCACTAAGCCACTTTTTCCCATCAGCTCTCGCTAACATCTGTGACCGCAGGGATGTGGGCTTGCCAGGGGCACATGATCTCATTCTGAGCACTTCGGTGACAGAGAGACAAGCAGCCTTTTCCCTTCTTACTGAGCTGGAATGGTAGGTCCCTTTTTCCCCACTCTGAAGCCCACAGTACAGGACTTAATGACGGGATACTTTGTCTGTCCCAGTGGTTTTCAACAGAGAAGGTCAAATACTGGAATGATGTCATTTCAAAAGACAAACATTAGACTGTTTCCAAAAGTTCCCTCTTCCCCTCTGGCTGTACACTCCCACCTTTTACCTTGTACTAAGGTGCTTGTTGGACTTCTAGTGAACAGATACAGTTCATCACCTTACAGAAAATTGACCCATGACAAAATGCATCAATTTTCTGCAAGGTCAGTGAGGTGAATTAACTCACAGGGGTCCGCTGAGTGCTGCAGCTAACACAGGCGTGGGGCATTATGGACTGGAGCAGGGGAAGCAAGATGACTGTGAGCTGAATGCTCAAGCTGCTTATGAAAATATACCATGAAACAGCAGGTAAGCCCCACACTCCTCCTGACTGTAATCTTACTTCAAGCTCTAAGTTGTACTTCTGTGGTGACCATGACCCTTAAACACTGGCAAACACTCAGGTTATGCCAAGCTCACACTTCTGCTCTCTACTGCTCAGTTTGCTACTCTCAAAAATTAACCACCAGCCCTGGCTCCTATAAAATCATAATGTCTCAGTATTACTGTTTTTCACTAACTTTCATTCACGTAAGGTTTCTTTCAAAAGCAAGTACCCAGGAAACACTGATGTAATACATTTTCATATGGCTGCATTCATTAAAAGTTCTGAACCAAAAGTAATGTGTCCAAATCCCTCTTTTTGTCTGAAAACATCGTTCATCCAAGAATCAGAAATGTGATTCTTGGATGTGACCATGTGACCAGTAACACAAAGAAACGAGCACATGAAGAATCACAGCAAACAGTTCAAAAGCAGCTCTGGGCCTGAAGTTCATTCACAAGATACATGTCAAATACTGGACACTTTGTTTGCCAAGAGAAATAGAAAGGGCTACATTTTCTAAAAAAATATACCATGCTTATATATTTCTTGGCTTAGTCTTTCTCTGACTTTGCCTGGAGCTATCCAGTCTTAGAGCATACAAAGGGCTAATATGTGCCTGGTTTACCCTGGACCTGTCCTACTTTCCTGCCTTCAAGTACAACAAGAAAGAGGAAAAAGAAGGTGTGTTGAGACCTTTGCACTGAAGAACCTGAGACTCTAGGGGAGAAGAAACAGCCCCCTCTTTCTCAGACTGCAAACGCTGGGCTGTAGGGAGGAAGACCGAGAGTACGAAAATATGGCAGAGAGCAAAAGGGTTGTGGAAGCTTTTAAGGACTGCTAGGCAGGGAGAAGAGGCACATTAAATGGAATGGAGAACAGAGGTTCAGGAGGATGGGATCTGGGAGGCCTGGGAAAAAAGGTAGCTCTAGGATGGGGAAAGATGAAGAGGCTGTGAACTACGTGGTTGAGGCAGGGGGGCATGGACCACAGGGAGGAGCTAGATGGTCTACACTGCAGACCCAGGTCTAGGGATGAGGGGCTAGGAGACACTAAAACCCAGAGGGAAAGGCTGAGAG
Source organism: Sagittarius serpentarius (assembly GCA_034782735.1). Classification (NCBI taxonomy): domain Eukaryota; kingdom Metazoa; phylum Chordata; class Aves; order Accipitriformes; family Sagittariidae; genus Sagittarius; species Sagittarius serpentarius. The sequence goes on from JAVKLA010000007.1 coordinate 836,025, forward strand.
GCTTAAGGCTGTGCAGGGCTTTGGGGCAGGTGGGAATACAAGATACCTCTACTGAGAATACCCTAGTTTACATACCTGCACACATACATGAGGATGCTGCCCCTGTTCTTTCTATCCACATGATCATCTCCTCCCACTCCTGTATCCTCTTTTTTGCAGGCAGTCACAGCCACAGTAGCCCTGGCTCACATTTTCTCATCTGTGTACTGGAGTGTGACAGTGTAACATTTTCTGTAGCCACTGTGAACCAAGGAAATGTTTTGATGTAGCGCTGGGTCCCAAAGTGTATATGACTGTCAAGCGTGGATTTCAAAGTGATAGAAGAGAGTGGATATCAGGAGAAAATGATGGAGAAAATGGAGAGAAGGAGGCAGATTTCTTTAGACAGATGGTCTCATGAAGGCAATGTCTGAAAACCGTAATATGCTGGAAGATCAGCCACTGCAGTGCTGGAGTTAGTATTAACCTCATCCAATACCTATCAACTTGCTCTTACACATTCAAAAACTAATTGAAAAGAAGGCCAAAGGTACCGCTCTAAAGTTAAGCATCCCAATTAGAGGCAAAAATTAAACCATAGGTGCAAGAAAAGAGTGTAATTCTCACACTCCCATTTCAGCCCTTAAGTAACCAATCCCCCTATTGCTGTTAGCAGTTTCGCCAGAGTAAAACCTGCAGAATTCCATGCCAGGATATTACTATAATAAACATTAACATCTGACAGTTAGGGTACATTAAGGGGTTATACTGTACCTTAGGGAACATTAGGTAAAGTGTCAACTGAAGATGCTGTGTAAGGAGAAAGATGTCAGGAAAAAAAGCAAGCCCCAGTATGATTTGATTTCATGAGGGAAACTGCAGTGCAACCCTTGAATCTTAACGAGTACTTCGATTCTCAGTTCCACATGCTGTGAACCAGCAGTGATAAGAGGGAAAGGCTGACGGCAGCCCTGATAATATTTTTTTAGACAGCAGCAACCAGAACAGAACACAGCAAGCTACTCACTCAATTAGGGACATTTTACGCTACAAGCTTAAACTGCTGCTTTCTTAGACCTTTGGCTCAGCCACAGAGGCAAAAAGGAAGGAAACTGAAATATTTAAAAGCTCCTTCATGGATGAAGAAGCAGTGGCATCTATAATACTTCCTGCCTACTTGAGCACATATTGGGATACAATCTGCTTTCTGGGCCTGAGAGAGGTGAGCTAGAGAGAGGAATCTAGGTGGGACATCTGGAGGCTGCAGTTAATTTTATACCAGTTCTGTATGTACCCTAAAAGAAGGTAGTTTGCAAGACTGTGCCTTTCACACACTATCAAAGCAAAGCAGCAATGCAGAGAGCCTGTTCTGTAAGCCAGTGATTCCAGTAAGAGGAAAGCTTAGGGCTTGCCTACGGAGTCCAAGGAAACATCTTCCTAGCGTAGGAACAGAGCATGGCTAGTACAAGTATCTGTGTGCCACTGATGCTTGTTTCTTTCAGCACTGCTGGCCAGCTGGGAGGCTGGGCATATCAGACAGGAGGGAGAGAAGTCAAAGAAACCAGTGGACTCTGGTAGATACAGATTTAAGGCAGCGCAGACCTGAAGACCACTTAGCCACTGCGATACACTCTCCACCACAGGCAAGGAAGGTAGGAAGTGATCCCCTTTCTTTCTGTCTTGACCTGTGTTTTCTATTATATTTCAGACAGACCACCCTACAGAACTGGCCCTGGGGCAAATTCCTGCTTGAGAACCTTCCTCTGTTCTCCTGGGGTGAATTTTGCACACATAACCTGTCTTGCAATCCTTTTCTTTCCTAAGTGCAGTGCTTTCTCCGAGTAACCCCACCAAAAGAGTGCAGCCCTGAGGAGAAGGACTTGGGGTTGTTGGTTGAGAAGAAGCTCAGCATGACCTGGCAATGTGCATTTGCAGCCCAGAAGGCCAGCCCAGAAAGCCAACCGTATCCTGGGCTGCATCAAAAGAAGCGTGACCAGCAGGTCGAGGGAGGTGATTCTGCCCCTCTGCTCTGCTCTCGTGAGAGCCCACCTGGAGTACTGCCTTCAGCTCTGGGACGCCCAGCATAAGAAGGACATGGACCTGTTGGAGCGAGTCCAGAGGAGGGCCACGAAAATGATCAGAGGGGTGGAGCACCTCTCCTATGAAGACAGGCTGAGAGAGTTGGGTCATTCAGCCTGGAGAAGAGAAGGCTCCAGGGAAAGCTTACAGCAGCCTTCCAGTACCTAAAGGGGGCCTAAAGGAAAGCTGAAGAGGGACTTGTTACAAGGGCAGGTAGTGATAGGACAAAGGGTAATGGCTTTAAACGGAAAGAGGGTAGATGTAGCTTAGAGGTAAGGCAGAAGTTCTTCACTGTGAGGGTGGTGAGGCACTGGAACAGGTTGCCCAGAGAGGCTGTGGATGCCCCATCCCTGGAAGTGTTCCAGGCCAGGTCGGATGGGACTTTGAGCAACCTGGTCTAGTGGAAGGCGTCCCTGCCCATGGCAGGGGGCTTGGAACTAGGTGATCTTTAAGGTCCCTTCCAATCCAAACCATTCTATGATTTTATGAAAATAATATGCACACATTAGACAGAGACCCTCTGCTCTTGATGTATGAGTGAGATCTGAGTACTACAACCCTGCTGCTTTTTCTTTTTTAACAGAAAAGGCTGCATGCTTAGCATTTTTTGTTTTTTAGAACCAACCAGTGGCAACAACATCCCTTACCTAGAAAAGGATCTAATACCTAGGAAAATGGACCCGAAAAAAACCCCCACAATGAAAGATTCTGAAAGCTTTTATAGGTATGGGTGAAAGTTGAGAATATTAGCATGGAGGATATTAGTCAGAAGGTTCAGATTTAAGAGGGAGGAGAACTTATCCAAGGAGGCTGAGGAGGGGTTGTTTGCAAATCTCAGCCTCTATCCCTACGGAGACCGGAGTACTTATGGTGAGTGATTTTACAAGGAAGTCTATCCAAACCCGACAGAAGGCTGCCACTGTTTTTTTTAGGCCCTCAGATTTTTTCCTCTTACCTGGCAGTTCAGTTTTCTGGTCAGACTCAAATAGCTGATGAGAGGAGGGGCACATGTGGCATTTCACTTACTGGCTCTCTCTTATCATAACCTTAACTGATGTGGGTCAAGCATATAGGACACATCAGCAGAGCACCTGCTAATAAGCCGAAACCCTGAGATGAAAAGCCCCCTTAAAGCCTCCTGCTTTCACTAAGAATTCAAATGCTCAGCATCATGAAATACAGCTGCAGTAACTCAAAACTCTTATTAATCTAGAGAGGCATTCTTTCCAAGAGACTGATCGGTTCTAGGAGCTGGTCTGACATTCTCAAGGGCAAAGAAGGGGAAATCTAGTAGATCAGGTTCAACATTACAGGCTTTGTAATCTGGTAACCGTAAGCATATTTGGGAAGTACTGGTAAGAGGTCATGGCAAGAGGTCATGGTTTCAGTCAACCCCAAATTAATACCTTCCATTAACTGCTGAATAACTGAACAATGGCTATATTGCAAATATGCCTGCAGACTAAAGAGTCAGCCACAGGAAAATGATGGCAAGGAACCTCACAGTCAACATACAGTGCACCTGCAGAGCCAGGGGAAGAAAATGAATTGCAGTAAAAACACAGCCCTGGGAAGGAGATCTTAGTTCTATTTCCAGCTTTCTTGCAGATTTCATTTCCCTCTTTTGTAGATGGAGGATGATATGCTTACCTGCTTCCCAGGCTATCTGAAAGCTCCATTAATGAGTATTAGGAAATCATTTTGTTTTCACAAACTGCCTACCATCTCAGAATCAGAAAGTACAATTATAGCATATGCAGTTCAGAGTAGTTAGGATTTTTATGAAGGATGTTGATTCAGCACCCTGTTTTAGCAAGCCCTGTGAATACATCTTGAAAATTATCTCTCTGGGAGGAAGACAAATCAATTTTAATCTTCTGCCTGTTTACCCTGATGTAAATCAAACAGGGACAGTCTGCTCCCACAGAGCAAGCCATGTTGTGCTGAGCTCGTGATGCACAAGGGAGTTCTTTCTTTAGCCAAGAGACAATGTGGTAAGCATATTGATTATTCCTAACTATGTACTGAGAGAGCATAGCAAAAACTCCTAGGTGTATTTATGTCTGATGTGTATCTCATGGCTTTCATTGTTACTTCAGTACTGAGACCCTGCTTTCTTATCTATAGACAAAAAACCAATTTCATTTGCATCTTTACTGATCAAGGCTTAGTACCTATCTGCCACTTAGAGAGACTGACTGAAAACCTCTGGCCTGTGTTCACAGCCTGGCAAAGAAGCAGCTTATTGCTGTAATTAGCTTTAGTTCATACACTACCATGCATGCACTGTATTGCTGTAGAGGAGGCTCAGTCTCAGGGCTGAACAACAGTGAGCATCAAGACCCATCTAGTTAAAACGTATTAAGTACAATAGCTGCCCATAATTTGACCAGCTTTATTTGAAAGTTTCTGTCTAACTGCCTCTTAGCCACTGCTTCCCACAGATAATATTGCTTGACTGGCCCTCTGCAATTCAAGACTCATTGAATGATGCAGTCCTTAAAAGCACTGTTGATGAGTAGAAGAGTTGAGCCAGAGCTCTCCAGACTTCATCAGGGCTGTCTGCAGAAGCTGTGCACAGCCCCAAAACATAAACAGCATGGCAGAGACAAGGGCAGAACCCCCAGGGCATCCCCCTATTGGGTACATCCATAGGGGGCAAGTTAGACAAGCTGAAAAGAACATGGCATCAGGCCTCATTTCAGATTTGGTTTTATTTTTTTGGCATGACTCAAGGCTAACAAAGACCTGATTGAAACTTAGAAGTAAGGTTATTCCTGTGATTTTAAAAAGAGGCATAATGAACACGCTTATTCACAGTGTCTGCTTCTTTTTTTCCCCCAGATATCTTGAACTTAAAGCCTGAGCTGAATTTTCTAGAGATCCTGGCACTTTTGGTTCAGGAGAGAGCTGAAGAAGTACTCTGTAGAAAGGACCATCCTGGCAAAATCAAAGTGCTGTCATAGTGCCATATGGGACACTTCCAGCCAGGCCAAAAGAAGGAAGAACTAAAAACATTGCTACAGCCTGCTTTGCTTGAGGCTTCCCACCCAGTTTTGAGCTCAGAGCAGTTTGGATAAGCAGCCAAATCATGAGTTATTTCTCTTAGCCAACCTGAACCCTGTGAGGTGCACACAGTCATCCCTAGAAATTACTATTCATATTGTCCAGTAGGATTTTGTAAAATAAATGAAAGGAAGAAAAAGAAATAATATAGTGTTGAGTGCTGACACTTACTTTGCTCCATGGTCATGGCAAAGTCACTTAATCTGTCATATCTTTATTTTCTTCATTTATAAAATGAGATCTATAGATGAGCTCCTCAGCTGCCACATGAAATCTAGACACAGACTTGCCAAAACTTCAGGGCAGACTAGTTCTGAGATCCTGCATGGTATCCAGCTCTGACAGGGACATTAAGATTTTCTTTGCTGGAGTAAAGGGTAAAAGAGAAAGTCTGAAAAGTCCACCAGTATTTGCAGTGCAGGATTAAGTTAAAGAATACTGTCCAAACATGGAATATTTTATTTAAAATTCTGAACATTAGAAAGGACATATTAAAGACACAAAAATTCAAGCTCGTTCCATCTCTGCAATCTTTTGCTCTGTGGAACTGTGAACATTTCCTAATAGCAACCAGCAAAGAGGACTGAAATCTCTGAACATGACTTTGCGTTTCTACTGCTAGGCATATATCTTAGAATATGACAGCACCTATCAGCATTTTTGGGAGCATTCATTTTATAGTATCCCATTTCTAGCCCTTTCACACTTTTCTGAACACCGCTATTTATGACCTTGCAAAAACTGCTGCTGTTTGAAACACGACTGGATGATCAAATACTGGAAATGCAGCTAAAAATGAGAACTGGATGCAGATTAATTAAAGTCATATTAAAAAAAAAAAAAAAAGCTGGCAAGTTTAAATGGGTTGTATCCCTATTAACTTCTTCCCTCTTGCCTCCCAGGAAGGTCTCATTTAAGATTGAAACAGTGTAGTCCTTACAGTCACGACACTGCATACAGAGTAGCTGCTCTTTTACTTTAGACAGAGGAAAATACTTTAATAGCTGCCTCTCTGAATGACAGCGCCTACCTGCCTCGCTAAAACATGCCCTTAGTCTTAGGAGAAAAGCCACAACGAGACAGAAGGCTACTTACTAGTGTTCCATAGAGTCCATGCAGGAGTATCAGAGACGGAAATTCACTGTGCCTCTGATCAGAAGATTTAGCTCCCTGCAGCATTCAGACAGTTGGTCCCATTATGGCCATCAGGCGGCTGAGTTAAAGGGTGGCCTTGCATAAACATAAACAGCTTGTCAGCACAAGCCAAAGAGGCGGGCCTGCCCTGCCAGCCACAATGCGAGCCAATGATTAGCTTCTTCGCATTCTGGGTGTTCAAGATATTGTGTTTCATTCTTAAGTCGGGGAACAAGAGGGACTGACTAGGAAGGGCTAGTGCTTGACGGTTTACTGCTAGGCAGTAAATACTTAAGGCGGAAGGGCAAAAGTCAGTAAGTTGCTTCAGGAAAAGCACATATTTACTCTGTATCCATACAAACGCTTTTAGAAAGCCCGCATGCATCCCCAGTGCATTGTTCCTGTTAGGTCAAACAAACAAACAAACCTGTAAATTAAGTTTAGCCCATATTCGCTGTAAAGAGGTTTCACTTGCAAAGCCTCTGATTTTTCTTTTCTCCACCCTTTTTCTTATTCTCATCCTTCCTAACACACATTGTTTGCTGACACTGGGGTTTCTCACTTCTCTGTCATAAATATCTTACCCTGACCTTCTTGACCTGACCCCCCAGCCTTCATTGATCCTCCTCCGATTGCTTCTCTTCACCTCCATCTTAACTGCTTGTTCGTTTGGTCCTGATCTCCCCAAAAGAGCACGGTCACAACACAGGCACCTTAGGGTATGGTTCTGGGAGACAACCAAGCTGATTTAGCAACTTACTGCTGTCAAAAGCAGAGGTGTTGAATCTCCCCTCTCTCCAGCACCACACCATGCCCCCCTGTCTGTCCCGCACCATCATTTCAAGGAAAGGTAATGTAGCACAGAAGCAAGTACTCCTCTGTCAGTTTAGTGACCTTAACAAAGAGACGGAAGAGGTATTGCATGGAGTGAATACTCCCTGAAATTTAAGCTCCTTCTCATCTTGCCTCAGCCATCCATGGTCCCACCTGTCTCCCCAAGTTCCTCTCTCCTTTGTTGTTTGAATTGAATTGTTCGTAGTTAATTGAATAGCCTGCTTACAGCTGCTGATCCCATTTCATCCCAGCTCTGCCCTACTTTCTTATGCCTCTAGTTTGGCTGTGAGGCCTGTCTGCCACCAAAATCAGTCTCATCAAGTCTCTTATAACAACTCCCTGCATAAATATCATGCTTTGTACTTCAGTCTCTGCCTCTTTGAGCTCTTTTCTGCTTTGGAACTAATTAAAATCCCTCTTAAAAAACACACCATCTTTTTGGCTTTCACTGTTTTTTCTCTGACCTTTCTGATTAATTCTTCTCTCAGCATCTACCTCTTCCTCTCTCACACTCCCAAGGCACCCTACCTCTTGTTATATTCTATCCAGCTTTTATTATTCACTTGTGCAGGTTCCTGTACCACTTTTATGTCAATGATCTATAAGCATGCATTTCTGCTTTTCTCTGGTCCCATATTTTACCCTGTGTTTTAGGCATACTGTATTAAATGCCTTGATAGCTCCTAATTTCAAGATCCTTTTTGGGGGGCAAATTAAGCAGTCCAATCACACTACATTCATTACTGTATAGTCCTGGCACAAGTCATTTCCCTCTCCCTCTGCTTTGGTAAAGGAGCTGAGCCCCCTGCAGAAGCAGATGCTGAAGTTAGCACCTCATTCAGATGGGCAGGCATATCGCAACTCTCAGGCTTCTGCTGACAGGCTGCGCACAAGTTCTGGCACATATCGCTGCATCACAATGTGCTGGGGTCACGTTTGCAAGTTTTTCTTCACAGTGAGACATACTGGGCACGTTCTTCAATGATATCTGAGATTCTGGTGCAATTGCACAGCTCCATCAGCTGCCACCCCAAGTATATAACCTACGCTGCCTATACTTCTATCCAGATTTCCTGCTTAGTTAACCCTGTGCTATCCACATTTACAAAATTATTTTACCAGGGCTCTCTTCTTCTAGTATTTCTAACATGTCAATCTCTGCCCAGATCCACCAAGTGATCACAGTATTTGATTACTTCAATTATTTTGATTACTGAGCCTGGATCTCATTCCCAATGCACCTACATTGTTCTCCACAGAAAATTCAGCAACTGAGGTCATTTGTTCCACACCCCAGCCACATTGCCTACATCCCAGTGAAAGCCATGCTTTCTTGTCCTGAACTTCAAGGCCTTTTCAGAGTTTCTCCTTTCTTACTGATCTGCTCCCACAGCTCTCTTCATCACAAGGCCTGTCTTTTCAGCCTTCTCTCTTTCTACAAAGCTCTCTTTTTTAACCTTGTCCTCTATGCAGAGAATGCCCTGCTTCATCAAATCAAGTTATCTATTCTTCTTTCTTTTCTACAATCCACTTGTCACAAAATATAGAAATAATGTATCAGAATGAGAGTGAGGAGCAATAAATAGGCAACAAGTCACTCCAGAAAGAGAGATGTTTCATCTGCATATATAAATCATATGTGCTAGAAATTTTCTATCAACCATATACCATATGTTACGCACCTTACACTGTTAGATATTTTACAGAACAGGACAGGCATCAAAAGCCCTTGATGGTTATGGATCAAGTGCCCAAACACTGTACATGACATTGTGAAAAGACTGCTATGAAAAGACTGTTTGTAGACGCACAAGAGAAAGCAAGCTAGCTATTGCTTCTCTGATTCCCATGGCAATTTATTTAAGATGCTAATTCAGTGCAGCCACAAATAAAGAAACAAAAGAGAGAGCAAGAATGTGCTGATTTAGTGGACTATGTTGAAAAGGCACACTTTAGACAAAGTCACCCTGGGTATAACTCCTGTGACTTCACTCACAGAATTATGCCAAGGATGAAGCTGCCTCTTTGTCCTTAAGCCTTGTATGACACAGGAAAATTTTTACCAGCACTGCCAACGGTACCAACCCAGGCACCAGCCAAGTGAGATGGCCAAGCTGATTTAACAGCTTACTTTTACCAGAGGGGTCATCCTGCCCCCTCTCTTCATCGCCATTCCCAGCTGCACAGGCCTTACACTTGTTCCAGGAATGGTGTGAAAGCTCACAGACCAAATCTGTCTTGCTGGATATGTTTTTCAGACAGGTTAATGATCTGACTCATCTCCCAGCCATGTTAAACAGGGCCAAAAGCCAGTGGAGGGAAGCGGTAAACACATGTGGCTGGAAGCAGGAGAGGGAAAGAGGTGGAGACCAGAATCACCATCTTCTTTTTCATAAGCAGAAAGCTGGCTGTTATCCCCAGAAGCTACCATCCATTCTGGGGTGAGACCTAAAACTATGAGCCCCAAAAACCATGCCACCCTTAAACACAAGGTCTCAAAAGCTCCTGAAACCCCGTTTCATTTCCAGCAAACACTAAAATGTTTTCTTGAAATGTATTTTCCAAAGGAAGGTGAGGCTTTATTTTAATTAAATGCCAGTTTCTGAAGACATAGCAATAATTTGACTTCCTAGGGAAAAAAATGGATAGGGGAAAGATTCTGACGGGCAAAAAAGGGAAACATTTAAGTTTTCTGCATCTGAAAACAGAAAGTATTTGGGTTATGAATCACCAGAACTTAACTTTGCCCACTCCCTAGGTTGCAGGCTGCACGGGGTAACATTTTGACTTTGTCCCCCGCGATATTACCATCCATGCATCTGGCTTCTACCATGTATTGTTTGCTTGGTAAAACTGGTGGTTTTTTCCTTTCCCTTTTTGTGGCCTCAGCCTAGCCTCACTCTGCCCTCTCTTCTCAAAACACAATCCTAGCTGGATGCCATTTTCCCTGTCCTCTGCTTCTCCTTTGGGGGCCAACAAGGAACCTCAGCCCTCCTGAGGCTTGGCCTGACCAGTTGATACCTACACCTCTGCTGGGAGAAGACTTCTTCTGCTTCTCCATCAGTAGCCACAGATGCTGCAGAATGGAGTGGAGAAGATTTTTGTCATGTTTTACTGGCCTGGTTTCAATTATAAAGCGGGTCACAAGTTACTCCCAGAAAGCACACAAGCTCAAGCAGTGAAAGACTTTGGATAGTGACAAAAGAAGTGAAACTCTGTAGATGAATTGTTTAATTTTTCCTTAAAAAAGGAAAACAAATGGCAGAAATGGCAAGGGGAAGAGATCATGTGCAGATGCAGCATGCTAATGTATGAGGCTGCAATCAATGGGAACTTGGGCTTAGTCCCAGCTCAGACCATGTGCATTTTGAACTTTGAGCTCTTGGACCATTTCCTAAATAGAGAGTGAGCGACACACTGTGGAAATATTTAACCCTTTGGTGGTGCCTCATGAGGTCTAGCAAATGCCAGAAAAGACTCTGGGGATGTGTCTAACCCCTGGAGGCCACATCTGACTACAAGAAATATCCCTGTGCTCCAAATGGCTTAGTGAACAACTGCTGTCAGCACCTCACTCTTCATGGCTCTCTGCACAGAAAGGTCAGGCTTACAACTACTCCTTCCTGCACTGCTGAATGATTGCCGGGATCTCCCCCTAATCTGCCAGCTTCCCATCCAGAATCTGCCTCGCTTCAAGGCTTGTCATGTCTCCTCCGAGCTTATCAGTAATGCCACACCAAGGATCAGATCAGAGACACCCGCCTGAAACTTAATAGTGTAAATAACGCCACATCATTGCATGCAAAGACTTGCTTCTCCACTTCCCTATTATAAAATTGTAACTGTAACAAAAAATACAAACATTGTAGCATTAGAAGCTATGTGCAAACAAGAGTTATATAGCTGATCTCTATCGACATCTGTCACATCATTTCTATCCGATCTATCACTGGTGTTCTAGTCAGATCTGGACTAGTGATTTCATTTTTTTATACCCCTCTGTCAAGTGACAATATTATGTCTTACCTATTTCACAGAAGTACTGTGTGGACACATTTACAGTGCTTTGAAGCTCTCACTGAAGACATTTTGTATATACAAACTGTTACTACTTTCATTATTAATTTGAGAAATACATCCTTTGAAAGCCAATAAACAGGATAACTACTTTGGCAGGGTAAGTTTTGTTTAAAATTTCTTGCCACCTCTAAGGTCACTCATTCCAAACGTAACACAAATACACTAATAAAAGGAGAGGCACCTCCAAAAATGCATGCACTATGGGTGAAGATTAACTTTGGGTTGTAGAGCACAGTAAACCACAAGCTTAAATTCCACCTCTGCAAGTTTTCTCTCTCTTTTTCTTGAGTCCCGTGTCCTGGTAAGAGGTGGTTCACAGGCCCTAATTGCCACAGAGCTCGGAAGAGGCCTTTCAAGTACCAACTACTGTTTGCACATGCCTTTCATTTGCCATTTCACTTAGGTGTGCTCTACCTTACTTGCAGACTAAGGGCCTCGATTTCCCATCTCACCTGGCAGTCTGGTCGTCTGAGAGATTTTGAGCCTCAAGTTTCTTCTAGACTGGACTGTGGCAGCAAGGCAGCAAGAAATATCAAAGCTAGCTCTAAAATAGCTGTTTAGTATATGTGCTGCTAAAGTACGAGAGAACTCATCAGGAAGAGAAGCAAATTAGCCAGTCTTGGACACCATGCTGCCATAACTGGGCTTCTGTAACCAAGCCGGCTATAAGCTACTTTAAGCCGTGCTACGCTACACTACAGGCAATTCTGTTAGATTCTGTAAATGAATCTGGACACAACATTTAAATTCCACTGTTGTTCAGTGGAATTCCCTGGTTCATGCACTTCTAGTGGGATTTTTCAAACAGTGCTGATTAGCTATGATTAGCTTTAGAGTTCACAAAAATATTTCAGAAGGTCAAATGTTCTGGCTTTGGAGCAGACCTACATTCAGAGTGCCAGGTACTCCAAAAAGAGCCACTGACAACAGCAGCACACACATCCACCCTAATTTCAAATTACAAGATGACTTGTCTCCAAGGAATGCTTTTCTAGATAACAGTATAAATATTTCCAGCAGTATCTTTGGAACAGACAAATAGGTATGAAAAACCATGCCATCTCCCTTATTAGGGATGGCCTTGGCAATGTGGGCTTGTTCACAAGGAAAAAGAAATAGCTTCCCCAGTTCCTCACACTTCTCTGTGGGCTGAGATGCCCCTGCTCACACAGAAGAACTCAAGGGAGATATTCAAAAGAACTCTTTTGTGAAGACCTTGCTGTCACACAACAAACAAATATGATTAATTAGAAGACTGCCTTTAAGATAGCAGTGGCTCCTGCTCCCATTATAAACCCTATTCATCTTGAACTCAGCAGTAAATATCCCACTTGCTTCTTTGGCACAGAACCAAACTTCTGCATTGACAAGAGTAAAGGATGCTCAGAGACCAGGAGGTATTTGCCCATCACAGGAAAAATGCTCAGATTAGCAATGCAGTGACCTTGGTTCAAAGAAAGCACTTTAATACGTGCCTTCCTTTTAAGCATATGAGAACTCCCGCAGATTTCACTGTCACATCAATGAGGTCAGCCATGGATTTATCCAGGAACTAAAAGGAATTAACTCCACACACACATGCTTACCCTGAATAATGGCCAGAGTGGTCTGCGCCTCACAGTGCAGATGTGACTTGTCCCTCCCCACTACCAATGTAGATCAGCAGTTTACCTCTCCTTGAATGAGACGACCCATGCATTTTATATCGCCTGCCTACTTGCTGAATCAGAGTGAGGGGGATAAGAAGAAAAATGCTACATGCAGCTTACTTCTACACCCCCTTTCTACCCAGCAAGCCTAGAGAAAGTGTGCTAGTTACCTAGCATGTGGAAACACTTAAATAATTTAAATGCTTGAAACAGAACTGCAGAGGCACAACAAAGTTCAGAACCATTCACTTGAATGAACAAATGCTTTTAAAAGATGGTGATGTGTACTTATAGAAGCCCGCAAGCAAACACAACAGTCCAAGTTTTCAGTATCCTCATATAACAGGCTAGTAACAGGGAATTTTGATGAATTCCAGGTGTTCTCACTGGTGATTACCCACTCCCCTATAAAAACAGGGCCAGCTAGTTCTAAAGCAAAGCTCTGTTATAGAGGTATTCTGAACAGTAGGAGAGGGAAAGAAGACCTTAATATCAGAAGACATTACAAAATTTAGCCATACAGGAGAACCCAATTAAAATATAAAAGTCCCCTGATCCAAGTAGCATATGGATAAAGCTGTCATGTAATCAGAATCAAACCACCCCTATGTCTGGATTTAATTATGTCATGCCATTTTATAGCAGCCTAAGAAAACTGAACTGGGGGTCAAAACAATCCCAGAGTAATTCTTCAGTGAATCACACATATAAGAACCTGGGTAAAAATGGATAACAGACAATATCAGCAGACTGAGCATACAAAGGTTCTTATTAAAGGCAAGAACAGCAAACAAGTCTATAGAAAAATGGTTCACTGCAGAGTGAAAGCATCAATGTTATCACAAATTTCTGTATGGTCTATAAAATTCAAGCAAACCTACTAAACTAATGCATACTGAAAGAATGGAGTTCTGTTCAATATGCTCTCACTGATTTGAAAAGAAATGGAATTCATGGAATGCTAAAATGCTTCAGATGTATATTTTGTTATGAGTTCTGCATATATTTAAAACAAATTCATAAGAAAATATTTGTATGAGATTGTATGTTTATATAGCAACTGTCAGTTATGGGAGAAAATTTACGTAAGAACATACTTGTAATTAATATAGAAGTACAAAGGACATGACTGAGAATTAAACATGACATGTAGTTTTTTATTCAATGTGAGTCTAAAATCAGCTGAATTATATCTTTTTATTTGCAAACAAAAATGTCTAGATAGATTTCTTGCAAATTTTCACCGGGGGGGAGGAACTGGGGGGAAGTTTTTGGAAATATTACCGAGGCAGCAAAGTTCAGGGATATTGTATATTCTATCTCAAGCAAATAAATAAAGAAAAGTGTATATGCAAAAGTAATACCAATGCTATCTAAATTAGTAAAGGTTTTCTGAAGATATGCAGAATGAAATAATATTAAAATCTCTATCACCCAGATCCAGCATCACTATTATATTTTTATAGTAATACTAAATCAGTTCTGTCTCAGTTTGCTTTTTGTTCTATTTTTTTTAACTGCCATTGAAAAAAAACCACTTCTTTCAGCACTGAGTTTTCTTATTGCTCTAAAAGTAATGAACATCCTGCCTCATTCCTTGAGCAAGGACTCCCTGATTTCTGTTAAAACAGCCACAGCTGCCTGACTGTAGCTCAGTGCTCTACCAGGGCCTTTGTGTTGACCCTGTCTAAGACATGGATTAAATCATAGCTTGCACACTCTGATTCTCTTTGCATGCAAGGAACAAAATCTGTTGTGAGGCAATATTGCATAGTACCCAGTGTCTGAACGAACAGCAGGCCTTGAAAATGTCTGTGCATTTGCTGTGCTTTTCTGCATGCTTGTCAAGATCAGCAACGTGGCATGTTTAAAGGAGGCTTCTTGCTTTGAAAGGATTGTTGTTTCCTCTTGGTTGCTTTCTGACTCAAGCTCAAGCTGAAAGAGACCTCACAGAAGGAGGCAATGATAATTGCAATATAATTGCTAAAATTAAGCAATTGCTTGGATTAATGCAGTTATTTTAAAGCTATATTTCTTGGTCATTTTAAGGACAGGTTAAATACAGCAAAAAGTACAAGTCAGCCAGAAAGGAAGCTTATCTTGCAGTCAGTCCCACTGGCAACCCTAGATATGATGATGCCTAAAACAAAACACATGTGAACCCCCTGATATTCCAGAGGATTCAAAAGTGGTAAAGTGCAAAATTCAGAATAACTCTGTAAAGGAAATATTCTGTAGATTCAAAAATCTGCTTAAATTTTGAAGGAGGGAAAAAGTTACATTTTCCCAGTAGCATTTCAAAAAACGAAACTGAAGATGTATGGACCAATCTTTTTGCCTTTCACTTCCTTCCTCATCCACAGTAATCTCAGCCTCTACAGCAAGTTCTAATACCACTTTTTAGAAGGGGAAGAACCCACAGAGATATTTAATACCATCCTCAACAGAATGAATTACCATTAGATTTTTTTCTAAGAAATCTTGTTACAGCTATACTTAGAAACCTCTTTGCTACATGGAGGTACTGAATGCCATGATGTCTGCCCAAAGCAGCATTTTGTTGTCAATTGTGCATTTTTAGTGCATTTTGATAGTATCATCTGTAAGCATGGTAATTTCATATTTCTCCATTAAGTGACCCTGCTTTCAGCAGTTAATAGATTGACACGCTTTAGTGGCTGGGGTGAAATTTTTCATGATAGATGTTTGCCTTGTTAAAAAAAAAAAACAACAGCTAAAATAATTGAGTTATTTCTGAGAACAAGACTAAAAAAACCAGATTGCTTTGCATGATAAAAATTCTGATGCCTTTATTTGAGAACCATTAAAATTCTCTGCTTTACAGTAGGAGCCTGAACACTAAACAATAGGGAGAGGCTTTATTCCAGAGAATGTCTTTTTTAAAATCACATGAATATGTACACTAACTTCACTATGTCCTGATGCGTACTCATTTGGGAGACGAATTTCTTATGTGATATAGGCAGCTTGCTTTCTGTTCTTCGCTAGTGTTTGTGTAGCATACCACTGCTACTCTAATTTATGGGGGGGGGTTATGCTGAGGATGTATTGATATGAGTACGTTTGTAGCTATTTATGTTTAGTCTTATTATTTGACACTCATTAACAGAATTACAGAATGACAAAACCACAGAATGGCTCAGGGGGGAATGATCCTCTGGAGGTCATCTTGGACAACCCCCTTGCTCAAACAGGGCCCACCTAGAGCTGGTTGCCCAGGAACATGTCCAGTCAGGTTTTGAATATCTCCAAGGATGGAGACTCCACAACCTCTCTGGTCAAACTCTGCCAGCGCTCGGTCACTCTCTCAGTGAAAAACTGTTACCTGATGTTCAGACGGCACCTCTTGTGTTTCAGTTTGTGCCCGTTGTCTCTTGCCCTGTCACTGGGCACTACTGAAAAGAGCCTGGCTCCGTCCTCTTTACACCCTCTCCAGGTATTTGTATACGTTGATGAGATCCTCCCTGAGCCTTCTCTTCTCCAAGCTGAACAGTGCCAGCTCCCTCAGCCCTTCCTCATAAGACAGAAGGTACCATCCCTTCACCGTCTTCATGGTCCTTTACTGGACTCTCCAGTATGTCTATCTCTCTCATATACTGAGGAGCCCAGGACTGGACACAGCACTCCAGGTGTGGCCTCACCAGTGCTTAGTAGAGGGGAAGGATCACCTCCCTCAAGCTGCCGGCACTACCTCTCCTAATGCAGCCCAGGGTACCATTTGCCTTCTTTGCTGCAAGGGTACTAATATTTGAAGAAAGCCTGCTTTGGGATGCTAGCTTTTGATGCCAGCTAAAGACTTGTATCCTCATTGTAAAAACAGGTAATGGATCGAATTCCAACCATTTTTCTTTTCCATCTGCAAACCACATTTACAATTTATAAGAATAAAACACACCTGGATTTTTGGTCAAAGAGAATGGAACAAACCTCTAGAAGAGATTAGGTGAGACCAAACAATGCACACATTTCTTCTGTGAAAAGTCCTTTCTTCTCCATTCATAAGACTGATTTCTCCTCTCCTATGTAGCAAGCCTCAACCAACAATTACAAAGAGAAGACTGATACATGTAAAGAGATAAAAATAGAAACCCTGTTCAGGTAGATATTTTGTTCCAAGAAATAAAAAAATATCAAATACTCTGCAAAGTCCTCTAGAGATATCAGTACTGCAGTCAAATTTACATCAAGGGTTGCACCAGAGATGGCCTTAAGTATAAACGTTGCAGCAGAGGAAGATACTAAACAAGACACGTCAAACTCAGTTCAACTAAAGAGGACAGATTAAATTCACAAGGTACTGAAGGAAACTCTCTGGTATAAGGATAAGTATTCCCATGAGTAGCTCTCTCAGAAGACAGTGCCTTTACATATTGCCCTACAAAAATTCAACATGAAATACTGCTCTTTTTACAGCATGTTGTACTAACACTATTTCCTCACTGACAGGGCTGTTCCTTCCCTATTTACAGCTATGTTAGCCAGCTCAAGACCTCATGGTGGTCAAGGAGTGGGCTTTGCAGGTGAGCAGTAGTGGAAGGTCTCAGTCCAGACAGAGCCAGTGGAATCTGTTCAGTGAATGAAGCCAAGTGAATGGAAAAAAGAGACTCCCCTGTCACTGTATTTCTCCGAGTTGGCTCTTAGTGGGATCATGCTTTGTCTGTAGCAAATAAAATGGCCAACAATTGTTAGTAGCAACAATTAAGCCATTCACTGTGCCTTTTGGAAAATGATGGATGGAGTTGCTTGTACCATCCACACCCCAGCTGCACTCTTTATCAATTCCTCCTTCATGAAAGTTGTGCTATTTGAGCATCTGTTCTGAATCAGTAGATAAACAAACCACTATGGACTTCTTTGTACACATACTCATTGACAGACAGTCCTGTAAAGAGACAGAAATCCATTGACCGAGCGAATTGCACTGTCAGTGTGATAGGCATCCCTACATCTACTTTTAATCTCCATACCTGATTAAACCAATCAGTTGAAGGGCTCTCTTGAGCTCTCTTTATAAACACTTTTATTTAGATAGTTCACTAGAAGCACAGAAGACAACATAGTGATGTTGTGCCAGTTGTTGCTCTGGCAACACAAACTTTCTTCAGTGATAAATGGAGAGGAAGTATATTTACAGGAAAAGGTTTTCCAGATGATAGGGTCAGAGTAGTGTGGGGTCTCTGCTGCTGAAGGATCTAAGCAATCTTTTCCCAGCTCCGTAAATCAGGGCTTCATAACATCAGCTCTGATTTCTCCTAGGGCTAGCTGGCTGAGGATCAAGGAGCAAAGAGCTTTCTTCTTTCTGTCCTCCACAGCAGTTGCAATGAGGTGAGGTCCTCTCTGCATCTAACTGCCCTCACACCTTCAAGAATAAAGTAAAGCAAAACCTTTCAGAAGACATTGTAAGGACATAACCTTTTTTTAAAAGCATTACCTTAAGCTAATGATGTGGCCTTTTGTTGCCTCATAAGGATAAACTCATACTTCCCGAGAAATAAAAATAAGTGTTTTACATGGTGGTCCTCCCTTACTTACACTCTCTGACGTTGATCAAGAAATGAACATTTCTGGAAAAAGGAATTAGCTGCAATTATTATTTCAGTGCATGAACAATCAAGGTCAGAACCAAAGCAAACCACCACGAGTCTCCTAATAATTACAATGAAAATAATGACTTATTTTCTCATTGATAATTATTGATTTCTAGAAGACATCTGATGTCTATAGCATGGTATTCATTGTAAGCACTCTGCAAAGCTGTCCATGTTACAAACTTCAGTTAACTCTCAACATGCTCTTAAAAAGAAAAAAATGCTGAACAAATTCTGTTTCTCATGTTAAGTTGCATAATCTTAATTTTATAGAGAAAAAGAGTACTTTGGCTATTCCACTCGGTAGGAACACTGATGGCTGGAAGCCCCTTCGCAGTAAAATTTTGCCATGACAATATGCAGTATGAGATACATTCACTTGTAGGGTGGCTATGTCTTGGCCCAAGGTTAATATGTACATTGCCCTCAGAAATCCCAACATGCTAAAATAATTTGAGTGTTAGTTGATCTAATTCCTCAATCAATTTTCAGGCTCATTGCTTCACTTTTACATAGCAATTACCTAGTGCTTCAACACTAACTAATGACTAATTTAAAATTCTGTCTGAGGGCTACACATACTGTGACAAAGCTATAACAACCTACAGATTCAGATACGTCAGTAGGGCAACAGTCAGAATGTCAAGGGAGTCGATGTCAACCTTCTCTTTCAAAAAACTAGCCCTGCCACCTAGGAGGAACTAATTCTCTGCATTCTGCCAAGACAGAGCCAAAGACACATATTTCAGTGAACCTATTTCCATCCAAAGAAGAATGGAAGCTGGTTCATTACAATGCATTCAACCTAGGTAGCTCACTTTCAGCCTGTAGACTCTCTTAGTTCTTAACAAGGCCCCTTGTGTGAGTGAATTCCCACTGAATTGAAGGGGAGAGGGCAAACAGAACAGAAAAAATATTTAACTTTAATTACTCCCCTAGATATGTAAAGGACACTCAGAAGTACTGAAGCCTTTTAATTAAGACTACCTATCTTTCTAAAAGACAAACAAGCTGCACTGATTTGGTTATTTCTGATTTACTGTCTTTAAAATTAGGTCATTACTTTTAGGAATGCTTTGAAATACTTGAATGATAGGACAGGATTTCAGAATGTTCTTAACAGTAATCCATACCACTCCTGGGGATAAATTATTTTGCCTTTGACTTTCTAGCTTATCCATTTGGGAATCATATTATTGTCTCATAAAAAAAGAGGCACCTGTCTTAATATTCCTGAACTAATGAGTTCTGCAAAATCCTTTCAAAGTACTAGCTAACCAGATTGATAAACTACTGCTTTATCCATCCAGATCAAGCTGGATTTACAATTAATTGCATGCTTGCAAATAATCTTTCAGACTCTTTTATTCGTTGTTCCCCGTATGGCCAAAAAAAAATAAAATATATTTGACAAGTACAATAGCCCTTCATGTTTGGCAGCTTGCATTCATTTAGATTCTTTCAACTGCTTTATGGAAGGGACAACAGTGCCAGTGTCAAAATATATTTAAATTTTAGCTGACACCAATGCCCACTGTTAGTTTTTAATATATCACCATGGTTATACAAGTTGCAGTGTCAATGCAAAATGAGATATTATCACAAAGTATAGTTTCAAACTGAAATGAAAAATTCCTGGGAAATTCAAGGTATCGTATCTTTCCAACTGCAACTTGGCCCTCTGGATCGTTTAGATTTTTTATTCCTGCATATACAACTAGGTTTATGACCTAATAATAAAAATGGCACTTAGAAATCATAGTGGTTTGCAAAATATAGATTTCCAGAAAGAATAATTATGCAGTTTTCCTCAGTTACATCAGTTATATTGCTCAGTTAAGTTATAGCTTGTATTCACATGCTACAGCCTTGCCTTGTGAAGGACGATCTGAAGAGCATACAAACTGAATAAATTAAATACTTTCAGAATGGAATAGTGTATTATAGTATGGCTTTGTAAACTAGAGAGTTGTTCTGACCAATTTCACATGGCAGATTCAGTCCTAGTTTACAGGTATAAAAACTACTGCCTGCATACCTTACACGTTCAAACAAAAGGCAGCAGAAAAGGTGATGTTAACAGATGTGTGATTTTTCTCCTGAAATCTACTTGTAGGAAGGGTAAGGAGCAGAGAGAAGGGAAAAATTGGTCTTACAGAAAATACAGATGAAGTTTCTCATCCCATGTTATGATCCCTGCCACTGTTCACCTGCCTAAATCACAGCACATAGTCCATGATGAGTCAATTACTGTCTGATGGTCATGTGTCATGTTGCTGCTATTTCACGTCAATAATTAACATTGAAATTCAGATCCTGTAAATAAACGCAGGTGAAAATGCTTCAGTAAACTTAATAATGAATATTATTACCTTAATAATTAAGTTTATCATGAGCCTTATTAACTTAGTAATTGACAATAGTGTCTTAATGATTTTAAGGGGAATCTTCATCGGTAGCCCACAACTATTTTGTAATTATAGTCATGTTTTGGTCAGTTGAGTTAATTTCAATTAATATACTTCATTAACTTAATAGCTAAACATTAACAGCCTAAGGGAGATACTCCAAGTGAATCAGTAAGACAGCTTTGAAATAAGGTCAAAGTATATGTCATTTTCTTATTTTAATTACATGCAATTTCAAGCCCATGTCCAGGCAAACTCTGGTATCCTGAAGACCAATTTGGTTAGAACATACTAGTGACATCTATATTCTGAATTCAGATAAAAAGCCAAACAAGAAAGGTGGTAACTGTATGATAAGGAGGGTTTGCTTTATTTTTAAAGTAGCTTGTAAACAATCTGGGGCCAAGGATTACCTTCTGTTTCTATACAGTACCTAGGTCAGTGACCTTCCAAGAAAAGTGTTCCTAGATACTACAGAAATAGTTAAGAGTAATAATAATAATATAAATGCAGAATAAAATGATAATGCCATTGGTGCAAGTCAGAATTTCACATCAGGTATAATCACTGATGTTTAATGAACTAATCTGACACTACACAGGTTCTTGGGAAACAACCAAGCCCTGTAACAATTGGATTTAAAAGAAATTACAGCTGCTGATGAATATGCTCAGTTATTTTCCTCAGATTTTTTCTTCATGCAAAGCCCACAGAAAACAACAGCATTCCTTTTTTTTTTTTTCCCTTTCACATTATCACGGATAATTAAATAGATTGTGCCTAAGTGTGGTTTGCTGTTTGAAGATCAAAATCCAAAACTCAGCCTAGGTATTTATGTTAAGTTACATTAATTGGTACCTCAGTTACATTTTTATTCCTCAGCTAGATGCATAATGTTTTTCTTCCAAACAGATTTTTAAGTGTTAGTAAGTTTCAAATCACAGAAACGCTTGTGGCAAAGCAGACAGAAATTTGAAGATGGGAAGAAGCGAAAAGGGAACAGAAGGAGGAAGGATTAATTTCTCTAAGATGTTTATGGGAATTTGTCCTTACCTACCTCATTTGCTTCATAATTCTTGTAGGGAATTAGGAGAAAGGAGGAGTGATCACAGAATACTGACGGGAAAGAAAAGACCAACGTGGAGACGCAGTCTTTCCTGTGACTACAAGAGAGAGAGGAGGTGGTCATGGAACGCAATGTTCCCAGTCTTAAAGGGCGGGAGGGCAGGACACACTTCCTGCAGGAGTAGAAGTGAAGAACGCTGAAACACAGTTACGGGAAGTTGGTTGCTTGTAGCAAGAGAGCTTGGAGTGACACAGAATTCCTGTCTTGAAAGGGAAGAAAAAAAGGAAAGAAATACTGGAAAGGGCCATACTCCTTTTCAGCATCTCAATAAGTAACAATGAATTTGGCACCATTAAATCTGACCATTGGCTGCTTTGCAGGGGGTACCTGTGTTGGCAGCTCAACCTGTGATTTGCACGGAGAATACTAAGAATTCTCTTGACCTGTAGCCAGTTGCAAACTGTCCAGACAAGACTGGTCTGGTGCAGTCACTGGTGTACCCTTTCTTATTCTCCAGGTGAGGTCAACCACAAGGTGAACAGGTTAGTTCCCTGATCAATCATGCACACTGCCTGGCTTTCCTACAGGCCAAGGTAAAGGATCAGGCAGTTTCGTACCTCCCAGAAATATTTATGCAGCAGGGGGAAAACCAACAAGGCAGGCAACCACAGTCTCACTGATCTGTTTACCAGGGGGTGAAGATATCTGAGAAGCTGACATGCCAGCGAGCATGGGAATGCCCACACCTCAGTGCCTTCAAAGAAAGTTGAAAAGCATTGATGCATGTAACAGTAAAGGAAGTTTCAGCTCAGGGCTGCAGCACCAAGAACTGCAGGGGATTGTTTAATATTCAGTGAGCATATGCCTAAAAAGTCAGTGCACATGCTATCAGAATTTCAGCATCTTGCTGCGCATCAATGAACATTGCTTAGGCTTCATCAGGATCTATTTACATTGTGGATAAGAGATTTGGAAGGAAAACTGGTATATGATGCAAAGTACAAAAGAAAAGGCAAAAAGCTCCTTTTCTGGACATCCATCAGGAAGATGCCTGAGCAGGTTTTAAATAAAACACTTCTGAAATTTTCTATCCATGTCCCAAATCTTCCCAGAAGAACTTCTGAAATTATTCAGGACACATATGAATAATTTATCTACATTTTAGAGACTTAGGCAGGGGCTTTCAATGTTTAATCCAGGCAAGCAGTGGATTAACTGCCTTCAGCTGAAAGCCTGCCAGCTGACAACCCTTCTCCGCACACATGGCATTTGATGTCTGCCATTTTAATATTTTGAAATTTTTGTGAGAGACCTTGTCCTAGAAGGTCACCACTTGTCTCAGCAGTTGGCTGGCTGCCACTCAGGCTTGGGAAGCTTAGCCCCACAGCTGTCATCAAAAATGACCATTTTCACAGCTAAGTTTCAGGGAAGCTATGAATTTCTGACTGTATATGAGGGGAAAAAGGAGACAAGAGGAAGGAAAGAGAAGTTCCAAAATCACCTTTCACTAGCTACAATGAAGAGAGGCATTTCTACATATATGTCTGTAAGATGGGGCTGAAGTATTGCAAAAGCAGTTTATAAACAACAGATTGAACAAATATACCTGTGTTATAGCAGCATTATCAAGGGGATTATACCATGCATATGGTTAACCCTCTATGTGCAGCAAACAACACAACATATATACTCTCTCCCTAGTCACTTAATGGCAGTCACCTGTTAACTGTGATAATGACATTTTCACATAGCTCATAAAAAGCTTACAGTACCACAGTGGTCCCTAAGAAATAACAAAACCTGTAAATAAAGCAAGAAACATGTCGTGGCAACACAAACAAATGAGCTACAGTCTGCATTTCTTGT
This sequence comes from Sagittarius serpentarius, assembly GCA_034782735.1. Classification (NCBI taxonomy): domain Eukaryota; kingdom Metazoa; phylum Chordata; class Aves; order Accipitriformes; family Sagittariidae; genus Sagittarius; species Sagittarius serpentarius. Next base: position 859,795 of record JAVKLA010000007.1, read on the forward strand.
GCAATTATCTGCATTTATACTTAGTACTGATCACAGGCTGTTTTCAATAAGCAGATTTCATTCACAGCACAGTAAGAATTCACTAGCCATAAACTCAATAGGACAATGGCACTACAGAAGCTTTGAATTAGAAAGGAGAATAAAAACCAAGATGCTGTTTCTTCAGTACTATGAGATGAAAAAACACTAATAAATACCAATTCTATTCCTTACAGTATCACCACAACACTGAGAAACCTTCAACTCCGCTGCTTCCCAACCACCTTACTATCCTGCCTTCATGCCACATAGCAGATAAAGATTGCCTTCATGTACAAGACAGCATGAGATTGGTGAAAAACATGCATTGCTCACCGTGCTATGTTCATTGTTCTTATCAGGTCAGATGCAGACTTACTGGTGCCCCTTATGATGACTATTTGTTTGAGCTTCTGATAATAAGGTACTGTCGAGTTTCTTAATGAGAAGTCCGGGTCTGCATTTATGGATTTTTAAAGAAAAGATTCCAGGTAAAAAATACCACGGCAGATTTCTCTCCTACGCGTTCACAAGCTGTGTATTACTGCTGAAGTATCTTTCTCACTGTATATCTAATATTACCTAATCTAAGCAGAAAACCATCTCTCTGTAAGTACCTCCTGCATTTGCTTGGCTTCTCCCCACATAGACAAAGTTGCAAGCAGATGTCCCAAAAATCAACAAACACAACTGCAAACTATTTGTTCCAGAAAGCTTTCATGCATCCCTTTCCCTCAGTAGCTTTTCCACTGAAAGCCAGAACAACACTGCAGAGAAGCTTTCCCCGTCAGGATGTTTTCAGCTTTCATCTCCCTGCTTTTTCAAGCAGAACACTGAGGTAGAAACCCTAATTAGCAACCTGAAAGCACCACACAGGCAAGGAATACTTACATTTGCAACTGTATATGTGAAATTTGTGCACTGATCCAGCGACTGATGATTACAAAGAAGAGAAAGAGCTTTTTAGGCTGCCTTTCAAGCCTCGCAGCAGTGAAAAGAAGGCTGTTATCTGAAAGCTACTCATTTTCTATATGCTGTGCTCTACTTGCTTCCCATGTGCATACAACACAGCTGCCAGATTTAATAACCATGTCAGCCTGCTCTCCCCATAAAGCAGCAGAGAGATGACAGGATGAAGATGAAGTACCCAACGCGTTAATCTGTAGTTATGGCTGCACTAAGCCTTGAATGAATGTCACAGTTTTATTGCCCTTGGAGAAAAAAAAAACAAAACAAAACAAATCAACACTATTTGCGAAAAAAATGTGCAAAAGGATTTCAGAAATGTTAATCCATACTTGCCTCAGTGACATTAAACTACATTAAAGAAATTTCTCCTTTTTTTCCTCAGTTAACAAATCCTAGGACTTGAGTTAATTCCTTTTTACTACATCCTGATGTTTCAGAACACATTTTTCCTAGCAGTGCATGCTTGTACCCCAAAAGAACAAAACCATTAACTGACAAACTAGTTGAGCTTCAGCCCTCTCTGGTTCCTGTCTGGAAGGAAGTATTTCCATACCTCTGTCTTTGCTGACTTCTTCCAGGAAAAAAAGGTTAATAAAAAAGGGGGGAAATTTTCATTTACCATTTAAATTCTCCCACTCACAGTGGTTCCTAGAGCACGGGACTTTAGTATCTGATGTGGTCAGTTCACTGCCAAGGCGGAGCATTGCTGTACCTCCAGTCGCAAAACCAGTTCCATGTGACGGAAGGGTGGCCAGCGTTTACATGACAAGAGAAGGTGCCAGTCGTGCAATCAAAACCAACAAACTAAAAATAAACCCAGAAACGCTCAGCTGAATTTGCAACAGTGTGGGGATGCCGCAGAGATCATATGACATCTGTGCGCGTCTTTTTCTCTCTCTCATTTATATTCCCTTCACTTCCCTTGGAGGCACCTGTCTCAGCGGGGAGTGGTTTCTGTGGAAACTACAGACAGTCGGTTTTCCCCTCAGAGAAACTGTTTCTATGGCAACCTTACATAATATATATGGCCTAGATTCTTTTTTTAAAATAATCTAACACTGAAATTCTCGTTATAAAATTAGAGCTGATCTGTCTGGGGGGCAAGAAATACACTTACTTAAAAATTGCATTAGAAATGTAGGATAAAAAAACAACCCCAAATGGTATTACGAATTAAATGAGAGTGTAGGGAGCACTGTCATTGCATCACTCACAAAGACAAAATAATTTGTAAATTCCAGTAAACAAGGTGTATTATTTAGCACTTGTGGGAAGCAAGGAGGAAGGGAAGCATTTACTTGACATCATGGCTCAATGTAGCAATCGATACTGCATCTTATAGAGTGGAGTTTTTTTACTGTGTGTTTATTCTTCCAGCAACCAGGACCTCACTTAATGACGTAAGCCCAAACGCCGCTTACATCTACCCCATTCAAAACCAAAATATCAGCTTCAAAGTCACTTACTCTACATTATGAAACTGCGCGACGTTAAAACTCAAGGAAGTGCCCGAAAGGAGCTGTATGAGTGGGTGAGGCATGGCGCGCAGTGGAGCAGAAGCAGAAAAGGCACACTGCTGTTTATATGACTTTCCTCTCAGCTCAGAGGGGACAAACCTGCCCACAGCCATGGTGGGGAGGGCAGATCTGTCAGATTGTGTCAGGGAGATGGGGAGGTTAGGGCCCTGGTAATGGGGCTGGGCAGGGTGAGGGGGCTTTGCCTCCTAAGTCAGCAGCTGAAGACCTGCCTGGGTTGGGAATGACATGAAGTGGTTGTCGTGTCACAGATGTTTTGTGACCCCTGTGAAATGGGTAGGTAGATGTCTCCCCTCCCTCCCCTATCTGCAGCCACCCTTGCAGATAACCCTTTTATTGGTAATACAAATCGAAAGTCAAATGGTTAAGAAGGCAAAGCTACCTTTTTAACTCTACACAAAATCAGGGATCTCGGTTTGAAAAGTATTGTTGGGGAAACTTTAGTAAAACCCTACCTCTGAGGTATCTGTGTTGTGACTCAGTGAATCAAGATCTCTCCTCACCTGTCAATCTAGCACTTTTATTAGCATGAACTACATTAATGTACATGGGGACTGATTTTTCTTCTCTATTCCTGTTCAGAAGATGAACAGGAGAGCGCACCCTGCCTACAGAACATTGCCCCAAAACTTACGCAGGGTCCTCCTACACTCCACTGTGCAAAGGGGCTCTCCAGGTGGGACAAAGCCGGCAGAAAGCATTGCTTCAAACCCCACAGCGTTTATGTTCCTTTTTTGTGTAGTGGAGACACTTTTATGAAGGAGACTCGTGCTGCCTGAAGGTAAGGTGTTGTTTGGGACGCTGCTTCTCCAAGCAGGTGTTCAAGAACCAAGACCAGGGTTTCACAAAAAACCTGCTGCTGCCACAAGTGACGGGACATTCTCTAATACAAAATCCCTCAAAGGGGTTTCCCTGTACTGGGAAAAGGTTGACTTAATTTAAAGAAGAAAACTGCTCCACAAATTGCACTGAATACCCAAACTGACCAATACAGGAGATCTACTCTGACAATCACACAGAGCAGTATTTTGTCAAAGGCTGTGCACACACACCTTTTTGTTTGTGAAATTCAAGTGTTATATGAAGATGTGAAAGCATTAAACATTATCTCTCTTTTACACAGAAAACCAAAGGAGATTTGGTGCATGGTGTTAACTTCAATTGGATTTGGGAAAGCTAAGCACCACCAGGACACTGCACCTTACATGACTGAAACTTTTATGATGTATCAAATATCACGTTCCTAGTCAAACATTACACAGAAGTCAGGCCTCCCTGACGTTTGACTTTTGAACCTCGGGGCTCTCATGTTCTATCGACAGGACATACCAACCACAATGTCTTACAAACAATCTTTTGCCTTCCAAAACTAAAAAAAAAAAAAGATTAGAAAATATTTTCAACAAAACTTCTACATCTACTTCTGAATTAATCTTATATACAAAATTACACAATAATTAGACAATGTCTAGTGCAACATGTATTTAGTGGCCCCAGGAAAGACAATATATTCAAAAGAAAAGCACTAAAATGGAAAGATATCTTAAGGAGATTAGAAAGAGCTAAGCTGTCACTTAAACTCATGTAGTTCTGACATTTTTGTTATGTAAAACCTTGAACTTCAAAGGGTACATTGCACAAAGACAGCAACAGGGACAAACTGAGAAATGAATATTATAATAAGGTAAAGCAATGAAGTTAATAGCTTATTTTAAAAGAAGAAGCAAACATCTGACATAGAATGAGAAGGCTCAACTACTTTTCATAGCTGTGCTAACCCTTCCAACACAGAAAAGCATAGCACGGTGAAAGCAGACATGGTTACATGGCTTCTGGACTGAGCTAAGCAATATCTAGCCAGCTCAGCATGGAAGCAGCATGAACTTGGATCCCTCTCCCTTTATCTATGTAAATATCCTGCATGTATCCAATTCATGGACACTTGCAGCTTCCTCGAGCATACGACAGGGTGTTTTGGCACCAATCTCAGGAGTGAGCACCTCACTAGTACCAGTGTACTTCCAGTAAGTTAACCTACAGCACCTACATTTCTTACCTTAAACTCTGCCTTTAGCAGAGGAGATCCCAAGTTACCCACATTGCTGACCATACTGTAAGGACCTGGCTGAGATACTGCTGAGAAGGCAGTTAGACTAACAAAAGAAAGATTTGCGTTCACAGCAGGACTCGGGCATACAGAGATGCAGCTGTAACCTGTGAACTTGCTGTTCGTTTCCTTCCAGCAGGGAGTTAGCTCACTCCAGGAGTCCAGGCTTCTCTTGACAGCCCAGGATCTGCAATAATGGTCTCTCAGTGAATAGACTCAGAAAAGATGTAATTGAGCTGTTATGACCTGGACATTGTTCGGCGCACGTCACTGAACATGATAGCAACCCTACAGCCTACCATACAGCTGAGAAAGGCAGACTTCCAGTGGTTATTTAAGATGGCATCCACCCATTACAGAAGTATTGATTATATGTTTCCCACATCTTTTCCCATGTCATTACAACAAGCCTATGAAAACACATATTAGCAAGACAATATTACATATGGCTTTGCTCAGAGATAGAGAGAAGTGTCAATAGAAACCCTTTGTACAATATTACATTACTTATTCCAAAGGAATTCTCTAGTCGACACACCACCTCGCTTAACTCCATGCTAGGCTTTTACATAGACAAGCTACTTTTATTTCTGGGGTATTGATTGCTCATCAGATTTATACTGCTTTTGATACTGCAATTTCTTTCCTCCCATGGTCCTATTACAGAGAAAAGGTCCTCGTTTCTATCTACTTGGATTGGCATGCTTTGGATGAGGAAAAGAAATCTTAGCAGTCAATAAAGGGAGGGACAGATTCACAAAGAAGCACAGGCAGGGGTGTCAGTTCCTAACCACGAGGTGCCCTGCAGTCTGCAGATCCCCCTGCCAAGAGTTCTGTGCTTAAGCAGTCCACAGGAATGACATCCACAAAAGCCAGCACATTACCACAGAGCTGCCTAACTTAGCCACTGTGAAATGCCAAGATCTTAAACTCTCTCCATGAACTTGGTATCCTCCTCATCTGGGCTGCAGGAAAGTGCCCATCTCCAGGTGGGATTCATACATACCCATTCTCTTGAGTTAACTTCCCGTTCTCACAAAAGCTGACTGGGGGAGAGATGAGAGGCAATTACAGTACTCGAGCAATGACCGATTTGGGCTCAAATCCGCTAGCAGCCAGATTAAAGTTTAACAAACAGTCCCTTATTTAATCATACCTTTTTAGGTTATTCTAAGGTAGGAATTCTCCTGAAGGTGCTGTCCTGATATTACTAAATAATGGAGTGAGGGAGAGAACAAAGGCCACTGTTGTAGCCTAGTCAGGCTATTGTTTAAGGCACTAACCTTGAAAGTCCAGTCTCTGCTTCAGTAACTGGCCGTTCATTAGCAGTAGAATCAGGTTTCTGTCCCCCTGATGACAGCAGCTATTTTGTTGGGGTTCAACAGGTGCTTTCTCAGCTCTGCCAGATTAATCACTTCAGAGAGAACAGGCACAGAGTGTCTTCCTTGATGGTCCTGATGTGTCTAGGTACAAGGGAGATGCCCAGTTGCTCAGCCTTTGCTGCTGTTTAGCATCTCCAGACACCTGGGTTACGTGGCAGGTTTTGAAGACCTACATTTCTGCCTGAAGTGTTTAAGGCGGCCATTAGGTACTTAAGGCCACGTCTACAACGTGGAAGCAGGGCCACCTGAGCTGGCAGGGATCTGCATACTGACTCATAAACCAGAAATGCTGGAGAGTTCAGCGCAGAAACACACAATCTGGCTCTGTGCACGGTCACTAATAAGCCACAGTGCTGTGCACAAGGCTACACTCCATTGTGACTTTTCCAGATCGAGGGTTTCTGAACTCTAGTCTACCCTGGAGAGCAGGCAGGCCCTACATCTGGCCTCAGTGCCTGCACGGATCTTGCCTGAGTTCAGCCAAGGAAATAGTCATTACGGGGATTAAAACTAATCTGATTTCATCTAGCCTAGAACACACAGGAAACAGATCAAAGGTGGATTTCTGCCTGGGTTCCTCATGGATTTCTATTTCAGTTAACGCTCCCAATTGCAGGCCTGCCTATTTCTTTCCTTGTTTTAGAAGCAGAAATCATTGCCAAGGCTCTGGCAGCCAGGCCAGAAAATAGTGACAAATAGTGTAAGCTGATCTGGCAGGCTTCATTAAAGGCAGATTAAATAGTGACAGTCCCAAAGGTTTTTGTGATATGATTGCATGACATGGCCAATGAACTAGTCACTCCCTAGGGTGAGAAGCAGAGATGATGTTCAACTGCCTGGAGAGTGGAACATAAACTGCTCTGTGAAATTACATGTTATGGCAATGTAAGATGCAAAGCACCACCTCTAAACAAGGTGCTTCACCTCAAATAAACCTTGTGAATAGCTAAATACAAGTCTGTCTATTCCTAAGAGGGCTGAGTGATGTAGAAAAAAAAATCAAGAGACCTGCAAAGGGCAATGTAGAAACTCAACAGTCCATCCCAGTCCAGATGTCTTGGCTTTTTTCCTAAGTAAAGTCCATAGCTCTCATCATTTAAGAGTGTTTTTTCAAGAAATATTTGAGAATGGTTCCCCATTTGCTGGGTCAAGTAGTGTTATATCAGAATGTCAAGAACTCTCCAAGTTGTCTGTGCTCGTGGCAAGGTTGTCTTGGACCTAAACCAGACTCCTAGTTCTACTATCTACTTGTAATCTGATGATTCTCCTTGCTCTACAGGGTGGTGGATCTTTAAGTTTCTAATCACAAAGACTGCATGATAACATTTCCCTTTTCAGTCCAAAATACTCCAAATGCTTCCAGATTTTCTCTTACATAACCAAACCAAATAAACTGATCCTACATGAAATGTTGCCACTTAACATTGTTATTTGACTCTTTCTGTACCCATTCTATCCAAATAAAATGCATAAGAAATCAAATGCTTTTAAATTGAAATTAAAAAAAAAAAACAACCCATAACATCAAAAGAAGAATGTTAGTCAGCAATCTTGATGTGATTTGTAGATGCAGAATGGACAGAGTAGAAAGAAGCTGTACTGGGTCTATACAGCTACAGCACAGGAGGTTGCATTAAGATAATGACAAACAGAAGAGTAAAATTTGTCATTGACCATCTGAATTTATAGAGTTCTAGCAGCATAGAAGTGAAAGGTGAAAGCCTCATCTGTGTCTCACTACTTTATCCAGAAAGGCATTAAATTCAGTTACATAGGCATTAACATTATAATTGAAAAGTGGGAAACAATTCTGCAAGCTTCCATAGAACAGAAGATTTCTAATTCAGGCAGAAAATTACCTGAGTTTCCATATTTCTCTAAGGTCTGGATTGTATCTATTGACATAAGTTTGGAAGAGAAAAGTGCTGTTGAATTTGTCTCATGCCCAGAGAGCACTGTGTCCAAGAGACATAGCACAGCTTCTTAGCTGTCTCATGGATTTAGTCACATGGAAGACCTTTTTTCAATGCTGCAGGTTGTGCCTTTAACAGCCGTTAGTGATTTCAACCACATCTGGACATGTTTTAATGGTGTTTTATCTAGCAAAAGCCTCTCGAATACAGTACATGCAGTGTCCTGTTTGCAGGGGTCTACCCTGCCTTTATTATTAAATAAAACAGGTTGGTTTTTTACAGTTACTACAGGACAGCAGGTAAGATACATCTTCCCATGTGTATAGCAACACCTCAGTTCCACCTGCTATATCTGTAAGAGAAGTCAAACACAGTTTTATTTGGAAAACAGATGAGCAGCTGGTGGCACAATTTGGTCCTTGCCTTGTCCATTTTCCCTATTCTTCCTGCATTTTACTGCCTCAACATCCTCACCATAACCAGCATTCACGACTTCTCCATTTAGCCCAGGGAGCTCAAAAGAGAACAAGAAATAATTACCTTTAGCTCTCCAGCTTCAAGTCAGCGTGGAGACACTTTGTCGCCTGCTGTGACACCATTTGTGCCCTGGAAGTTCTGAACTGAAATGAATGTCTCCAGACTCCAGGGACATCCAGAGGGAACTTTCTGCAAACAGCACCACTTACTTGAAACATCTTTATGTTTGTTAAATACAAGGAAACAAGTTAAAACACACAAACCAAAATTATCCACCAGGAGAATTATACTCTAATGTGACTAACACATTCAGCTAGTTAGACCTCTTTATGGCTTTACTTCCAGTTTAGAATGAATTGAGTAACTTTCTGGGCATGTGGGGGTTCCAGGTGGAATGGAAATGATGAAAGCACTTAACTCAAAATGATTGTTAATAATCTTTTCCAGCACTCCACTCCAAATCAGCTATTTGAGTGGATTACTTAGAATTTAGGAACCACACACTATGCCATGCATGAAAAAATGAATTCCCAGAGACAACTAGAATGCTGCAGAAATCACTATGAACTAAGACGAAGATTGTTGGAAGAGGGAGGAAAGAGCTGCGATGATGTGTGTTAGCAGTATCTTTTCTCTCCTTCAGATTTTATGGAAGTCATTTTCCATGCACAGATCCTTGATTTCTAGAAGTTAGAGGACTCTGGCTTTGCAGGAAGGAATCAAAGGCGTGAGTTTGCTCCCACCATCATTTCCCCTAGATAATACAGAAATTTATTTAGACATATCTCAGATAATCCCAGTGCCTGTAACTAATCTTTTGACTCTAGGAGCTGCAAACTTCCTCCTGCTCCCAGGCTGAGCCTGAAATCAAGGAATAGAAAATAAACCCTTGGTTTTGCAGTGCAATGCTCTCATATCAACCCCAGAAACAGACTTCTGCATTGACCTGCACAGCTTTTTTGGCAATATATCCCATTGTACCCTTCATCTGAATCCGGAGAATTGAAAAATACACTACTTGTTTTGCCTTTCCAAATACAGTCCTGCTGCAGTAGAGGACATCCATAAGGGAATCCTCGGTAGAAAAATGTGATAATGTGTGGCTTTCAACCAGACCTTGCTTCCTGAAAGCAAGAAAATTTGGACAAAGTCCTGTGCTCAACGATTTCTTTTGGCTACTTCTATGCTGAGCCTGAAGGCTCTTCACTGACTCCCCACAGGGTGCCTAATTCTGGTGCCTAGGCTTAACCTGTTAGGACTAAGCACAATTTTTACAGGCACTGCAGTGCAGAACTGGAATTCTCGAAGCAGATATTAGACATCTAAAAGTAGAGCACTTGTATTACAGGATCTTATTTCTAAGCAGATTCACAGTAGTATCGCAGTGTCTATTGCTGTATTATTCAAGGATACAAATGTTCCATCACAATCGTTGCCCACGCTGTGTGCAGCCATGTTCATGCTTTCTCAGCTCAGACACAGTATCATATGCATCTAAATATTTCTGTCCTAGGAATATTAAATCCTACATGATTCTACTTTGCTGAAGAACATCACGTATCCCTTATGTAAAAGAAGTTTTCCAGGTTCTGCTACTATCAGCAGTATGCCCCAGCAGACTACTACTTTAACAAGATTCATTACAGACAAAATGGGATTGAAATCCCATTGTCAACTAGTGAAAAAAGCAGATAAATAGTTCATTTTCTTTAGCATTAGTATCTTGTTTGCTTTGTATTCCTAGAAAATAAAATGTGGTGGGAAATGCTCACATTTCTCAGGGAACAGTCTGTCTTAAATCTGTTTGGGCAGTTAGTGCATGGTGGCTTCTCCCCTTTTTAAATTAAGGAAACTAGTACTCTTTTCCACAGAAGAACCATTTTCTTGCTATGAACTATTTATACCTCACTATAAAATACTTTGAGATTAACATTACACTAACCAATAGTTAGACATAATTAAACTTGCTGCTTTAATTACATCAGTTGTTGCTTTTAGAGATTTTATTGAAGACATCAGAGATGGTGAGAAGAACATTTTCATTTCATGCTCTCCCAACCCCCTAAGCCTTTCATTAAGCCCTTCACTGGGGATGTCCATCCTGGCACCAGATGGCTCGATAGCTGCGCTAGAGCCAATTAAACCTGGACATCATGGCCACATACAGAATTACTGACTACCAGAGAAGATCATGCTCATAACCACTGCCTGACAAACAACTGGTTGTTATGATCTCATCTATGGATTCTCACCCTTCTTTTGTTGCTGTATCCCTTCCTATAAATGCAAACAATGGATGCACAGCTATTGCTCTGCGTTGCTGCGCCGCTTGGAATAGAAATTGTGCTACCATCTTTTGACTGTAAGGAGAACTACACCTTTAGAGAGTCTCCCTTCTGTATTAAGTCACTGAAGGAAGTAATCTTCAATTCAGTGAATGAAATGTAAGAATCCATTTAAATATGGAGACACAAGATGAACAGTGTGCTCTATGAGCTGAGTCCTTCACAAAAAGCAATTTTGTTTGAACATATCCATAAGAAGGCCCATAGTTTTGGGCAATCACAGTACACCCAAGAAAAAAAACATCAACAGTCTTAAATGTGTCAGCTACAGTGCATTTACATCTATTTCACACGTTACAGTAAACTGTTTGGAAGCAGCTCCACTGTTACAGCTCCATGTTTCCTCTGGCACTTCCAGTCTGTATGACTACAAAGGTGCTCAGTTCTTGGGCAGATTAGTACAGATTGGAGTTGGTATTAATTACAGACTCTTTGATTTTCAATAGGTGGTTTATAGCTAGATCAATTCAGAAGTGATGGGCAGTACCACTTTCTGAAATGTACAGTGATCTATACAAAATTATTTCAGTTTGTACGGAGAAGGTGTCATACAGAATTACAGTTAACTGTCCTTATTGGAAGTCTTAGCACCAAGGATTCCTCCACTTCTATGCCTAGACAAAGGTCTTCTGAAACAAGTCAGAAACACATTGGAGAAGCTCATAACAGAGATCTTCAGAGGCTGGTTATCCTACATGGTGCTCATACACAAAACTGATATTTTAAAATCATGCTGAAACACAATACTGACATTTTTAGGCAATTGCAGATGAATCTCATGTATTCATAAAAGGCAAATTCCAAAGCACTACAAAAAGGCAAATACATTTAAAACCCAAAGTGACATGTAGAAATGTACTCTGCCCATTTGACATTAAGAACAGTTTTGGGAGTGGAGTGTTTAATAACATTCCTTTGCATACCAACAAAGGTTCTGCTGGATATCTGACAACAAAAACACTGGTTTAATACCCTGTGATCTTGCAACAGCATTTTTGCCAATCCCTGAAAAGAAACCACTGGCATTTTGGGCACGCATTATGGCATGTGTGGTTTAGTAATGCTTTTCCACTTTCTAAATTCAGGGCAAAATCTTGGTTTCAGTGAAGTCAATGGGATATTTGCTACAGGCCTCAGTGGAGTCGGGCTTTCATCCACAATATTTAAGAAGTGGGTCTATGGCCTGAAGAGGCACAAAGGAGAAGGTAAAAAAGTGTTTTTTCCATTGCAAACAAAGAAAGGTACAATAAGCACTAATGGGTAAAGTCCAACTTTTTCATAAGACTCTTTTCCCTATCAATTATGCTGTACTGTACACAGTTTTTAAGCAGCTCTCAATTAATTTATCTATGTACATATGCAAAGAAATTGGAAAATAGTACACATATATACAGAGCCTAAAGTCAAGACAGGTGTTATTTTTCGTTTTCTTCTCTCATTAGCATAGTTCCACTAACATTCAGTCCCTCTGGTATAGCTGAAATTACATGTGGTAATAAAGAACAGAGTAGAGCTACTAATTCAAAGAATCTTTTTGTTCTCACACGGAACGTTATTAAGTGGAGCTATTACAAAGTAGTGGTCAAGGGTCTTCACAGTCACATTTCATTTTGACCTCTGATCTACATCCTCTCTGTAACAGACCATCACATACCACAGTACTACGGCAGCTAACTCCTTCACACTGGAAAACCAGTGCACAGACTTAACTTTTATACCTGCTGGATGCAGAGAACACTTTACTGCTGAGTAGTTCAACAAAATCACATTTTATCCAAAAAACTTTTATATTCCCTACTCCTCAGCAACAATTAAAGCAATCCTCCCCTGCCCCCTGACTCCCTTAAATTATGTAGAATCTACTTTTATCCTCGGTATGTTTAAATAGTGCAAGAAAAACAATTTTCCTGTCACTGGTAACAATGCTTCTATAGGTGTACACAGCACCTAAAAAGTTGATGGCAATAGTAAATCCTTTCCATCCCTTTTTGTCTTCCAGTTCAGAAAATAACTTGTCATTTTATCTCTCAAGGCCTGGGAACCCTTGATCTCAAATCCACTGTCTCACCAAAGACGCTGGTTATTGGCATGATGAGGCTCAAGAATTGGTAATGTACCTAACTTCTGATCTCTTTTACATGCCTGTATCCTGTATTAGAGTTGGTTTATAAGGATATGGCTTTGTGAAGAGCTGTTTACTGAGGTTTGAGCATCATCAATCAGCTGAAAGAACGTTTATCTCACAACGAGCTAATGATTCATTTGCAGTCCAGTGAAGCAACAAGCCTGTATGCCATCTGGAAAGGAGATGACTCTGACTAGCTAACACCTGAAATACACCAGCATTTCCACAGTAAGGTGAACCATCACTTGTCCTGTCTGAGAATATTCAAACTGACCTCTAAAAGTGATGAATTGCAGGAAAACATGAAGAGAAAGTGAGGGAATGCTTGAATCTGAACAGAATTCCAAGAAAAGTTTGGCCAGTTATCACATACAAGTAACCCCTAAACAGAGAGGTTTTTCAGTGACATTTAAATTCAGAGCAGTGGGTTTTGTCCGAGAGCTGGATCCCAGCCATAAAGCACTGAAGTATTCTGATTGCTTGTTAGCTGAAGATGAGCTAAAATACTGTTAGATATAAAGATTTGCTTCTATTTCTTTTGGCCTGCCTCTGCACCTACTAACTTTGCTGTCCATATTTGGCTTATGTAAATAAATTATTCTTCCACTTCTATCTTATGGCGAATTTTAGGTTAGCTGGCAATAAATAAGACATGCTGCTCTGTGGACGATCATTAAGACATGGGTATTGGACCCATTTTCAAGGTGCCAGTACCCCACCACAAGTAATTATACGGAATAAAAAAAAGTGAGGAAGACCTCCTTTTTCTATGCTGTTCTGCCTGGCTGGGAAGCTGGCAGTGCAGATTGTCACTGTGAAGGAAATGTCATCCCTGCTGATTAACATTGGCTGGAGATATCCCAGCATGCAAGAAACCTGGGGGGAGAATGCCAGGACCTTGGTCATCATCCAGACCTCTTCAATGATTCATGTCACTGTACTCTATCTAGGCCAGGCAGCACTGAGCAAGAACCTGATACGCACATATATATTCCCAAACTGCATCAGAAATGTTTTGAACATCCCCTGGTATTGAATGTTCTTGTTCCTTACCCGCCAATGACAAGAGATACTTCTCCCTCTGAAAAAGCAGTCATCAACCACAAGTCCAATGTACGACAAGACTGCATTGCAAGGCAGCAATTTCCCATGCTTCCCCTCTTTAGGGAGCATTATTAGCTTGCTTATTATCACTGTTCTTTCCTAAGATTATCAATACAACACAAACATCCAGACAAATGGAAAAACAAAGGTTTGAAATGTCACATATTATGGGGTTCATGGGTTGTAATTATGTATGTACGTTGTACCATGTTTGATTAGAGAAGTCTTTTCGAACAATTTTGGACTTTCCATTTACAGTACTCAACAGAAATAATTGCAGTGACATTCCAAATGTTCAGAATGTGGATTCCTTCCTATTTCACTGGGAACTCTGAATTAGACCCCTACTGAAAAGATCAATCCAAAAAAATAAAAACCATTTGCATAGAAAACTGATCCACAAAACGGCAGCGTTCACTGCATGGGCAATGCAATATTTCATGATTTTTCATTTTCACAGAAACAATTTCCATGTGCTCAGTTACCAGCTACAAGTGAACTCTGAGATTTCTCTGCACGCCACAGCATGAAACTGATGATCTACATTTGATCCTAAATGCCCGGCAGGTCTACGTTCTGATACGCCTTTGTCTCTCACCCCATTTTTCTTCAAAAACTCAGGCTCCTGTTTGAAATGTGTCCGCTTTATGCATATGTTTTCCAGCTTTTATTGTATACCAAAAATACCTGGAAAACAAGATGACAGCAGAGGAAAAAAAGTTATGGAGTTATTTTAAAAAGTCAGGGTTGGCAGCATATTCTGGAAAATGCCAAGGGTTTGTGGAATAAATTCCATTTGGCAAGTTTAGAGATAAAAGAAGCCTGCTGCTTTCAAACAGCAAATGCACCACTCTAAAAGTCTCTAAAATTGCAGAAACATCTTAAATCAACAAAACATATCATCCTCCCACACAAAACAGCAGCAACAAAAGAACCACAAAACATTCCTATTTAGATAGACTTCAATGCTAGCTGAAGTATGTCTGTTCCAGGCAGTTTGTCAAAGAATACGCTTATATACAACAAAGGGCATAGGGTTGAAGGATTTTTTGCTTCAGGCTATTGCAAAGCTAGGCAAAGAGATGAAAGCAGTTATGCTGCTGAGGGACCTAGGAAAAGGAACCAGGCTGAGCCATATGATGATTGGAGTCCTTTGCAAAGTGGATCTATCTACTTTGATTAGAGTCTTTCAATGACTGTATTACTGAACAGGAGTTATTGGTTTAGGGCTTGATTCAATGTTCACTGAAGTCGGTCGTGACTTTCTACTACCTTTACAAGGTCTTTGGATCAGATGCTAAAAGAATAAACCCCATCTATTTATGTATCCTTTCTTCCAAGTTTAGGTACAACCTGTTCAACTCCTTCATGACGTGTAGGCCATGTAAAATACTCTTCTAGCAAAACTGGACCTTGGAAGTACCCAAGACAGGGACTAGCTCCTTCATTGTAATAGGACAAAATACTCAGAGTCTGCAGAAATGGCAAGAATACTGCCCTTTTAATTCTAAAGAGCCTGTTTTTTCAGGCTGTTGCTCCTTGTCATTGTTCCTTCAACAGAATATCCACTGCCACAGGTTCCTAGCTCTGTTCCTCACAGCCACAGCCCCTTGGCAGAAGTTAATACCCTGCACAATCCAACAACTCATGTGACTGCACTCCAAACCAGCCTTGCAAAATGGGTTTGCCCTACTGAAATGGGAACATATTTTATTTCATTTTTAAATGGACCATTTCACAGATCTAGGTTTGAAGTCAGTCACACTAGAGCAAGTGAGGGTAAGGTAGCTTCCAGTAAACAAAGACACATGAGCCACTGGAAGCTACTGACAGAATACTATCCTGGGACAACAGCCTGGATGTCCAAAAAGCCAGCAAAAAATCCTTATGGAAAAAGTTAGTAGGTAACTAACACTCAAAGGTAACAATTTCATTAAACTAAGCCGCAAAATGAATAAACATCCTATTGAAAGTTCCTTTCATCTCTCCTTACCTCCTCATAATACTACAGTATCAGTTATGAAGAGCTTTGAAACTCGGATTTCAAGCTGGTAGTTTCCAGCTAGTCTTTAAAAAGAAAAACATTAAATCTAAGCAAAAGCGGTAACTTTGCAGTATGAAAAATAAACATAAACTTTTCCATTTCTAAACATACACACACAAAGAATGTAAGAAAGACTTGTGCTGAAATGGCTGGAGATAGAAGGCACAAATTTGGCAGGCAAGATGACTAAATAAGAAGAAATGCCTTCAGATTTTCCAATTAAAATGGGATTTGCTTTGACTGATCTGCTGAAAAATCAGTCTTTTTGTCCTTCATCAAGTGTTTTCCCTCAGCTTGAAAGGAAGCAGCTAAGGAACATCATGCTGTGCTTGTGTACATTTAACTTAGCCAAGCAATGAAACATTCAGAGAAGAAACAGAACAGCCCTGTCTGTGATATGTAGATTTTTATACTGTGCTTACATACTGCTGAACATCCAGTATGGTAAAAGCACTGTAGCTCCCAAGATCTGTGTATTTATTATATCCTATTTACATATCACCTCCACGGTCTCTGTAAAATACCTGAATGAATTCCAAAAGCTGTATCATCACAGAAAGTTGTTTTCTATTCAGTAATCAATATAGGCTAGGGCTTCAATCCAGAGGGATGCCTACATGTCCCTATGGATCAAGCTGTTTATAATTAGGGTGAGAATCACCTCACTACAGATGGTCTGTGTAATTTTTTACACATCACCTTAGCCCTATGATTTCAGATGTCTGAAGAGCTCCAAAGTGGTCTATTACAGATTTAATCTTATACCTCCTCCTGCACATGACATGTCTTTTTCCAATACTATACTTGGCCTTTAATTTGGCAGCAATTGCTTTGTTAGGAAAAAAAAGTCTTACTTTTATCACTTTGTCATATCCCATTGCTGAAACAACATTACACTGTTTCAACATCAAACTGGCACGAAGCACCTTGTTGTAACCATACTGAAGCAGCTTTAATGTTTTTCCCCATAGATTTCTTTAGGTAATAACGAGCTTTACTTTTGATGCTCCAGTCTTTATAGTGCTGGACATTTGTATGCAAATGGACAAGTTGCACAGCAGCAGAAAATGAGACTGTATTTTTTGATGTTGGTTGGACTGAATTTCTCAGCATGTCTATGTAAGGTTGACTAAAAAGAGGCATTATCTTTATATCAGATATGTCCGCTACAGGCAGACTATTTTCTACAGTTCCAGGAATTTTGCTTCTTTGAGATTTTAAGTGCCAGTGTTGGAGTTGGCCGAGTACTATTTGCCAGCTGACACTAATTTTGATCTTCTCTAATTCACAGTCCTTCACAAATATTTCTCACTGTTGAGGAACACATTTTGTCCCTGTATGCTTTTGCCAAATGGTTTGATGGCCCATTTTGTAGATGCTGGTTGCTCATGAACATATCAGCTATTGACTATTGGAGTTATGTGTATGCTTTTCAGCATTGCCTTTTTTGCCGAGTGGGTGGCTGAAACATTAATGGAAAATAATTGATAGCAAATGACAGAGAATGGATTTCCATGACTAATCTTTTGGGATTTGCAAACATCTCCATGACCATTCCACCACTGTACAAATATTAAAGACTGGCAAACAGCAGAGCCACCACAGTCTTCAAGAATGCTGAATTAAAGATATTTAATTGTTATTATATTTACAAGGGTTCCCTTTTCTGCTCTCCTGCCAACTTTAACCACTATTTTCCATAGCAACAGTGGCTAAAAAGACAGCAGCAGATCCATGCTAATGGCCTGCAGGAAAATTACTGATAAATAGGTTTTTCTTCCACCTTCAGCTAATATGCAATCTGGAGGCTGCACCCGTATTCCCTTCAGATGGGGGGATCATAATCTACATCTTTAGGTATCTCCACTTTGGCCTACTGCAAATGTCCGGATTCCTTGCCTTCCAAGCAAGGCTATGACAGCACACTAACTTCAGTACTGTGGAGCTCCTGCTGGCTTCCCATCTAGTGAAACTACCCACATTTTAAGCTCTTGCTCCTAATCTAAAAGGAGCCTTTAATTATTAGGACCTGGCTATGTGGAAATGATTTAATTTTTTTTGCAGCACTCCGATGCCATAACAACAGTCCCTGCAGATACTGAAACTATCCAAAGCTTATCAGGAAAAACTCAGGAGCTCAGGGCTGAGCATTTTTAGCTGACATACTTGAGCTACGAAACATAATGTCAGGAGGGATTGGCATGAGTTTAAATATACAAAGGAAGATGCTTATGACCCACCTCTCCTCATATTGCAAGCTTTTCTGTACCGATGAGTGCAGAACACCCAATAATCTCACAGAAGGACCATGGAAACTCTAAAAACACACGAGAATAAATATCAAGAGCTAAACACAACGATGAGTAACATGCTCTCAAAAAGGAGGGCACAGACAGGAAGGACTTAAATGCAGAGTGCATCAGGTATCTGGCATAGCTGATCTAGCTCAATCTGCTAAGGGTCTCTAGACCTCCAAAGCATTGAGGGTGAACCTGATTTATCAGAAATAGAGAGAAATGATAGCACAGGATGGTCAGGGGTACAAATCCTAATTGATGTCAACATAAAATGGAGCTTGCTACTGTTACTTCAGCTCAAGAGCTAGAGTTCTGTGCTCCCAGTCCAGTCAGATAATATGTATAAAAATAAAAAGGCGTGCGAGTAGTCCCCTTATTTACAATGTCTATGCCATTCACAGCAGGACGAGGGCCTGGCTACAGCAAAGCTTTGGGTAAGGTTACTGATCACGGGCCTCCGTGAGAGTGTGCATTAAAGCCGCTTTTAGTAGTAGGAGTCTCACAGTATGAACATTTCCTGCGATCAGGCTCAAGACAAAGCACCTATTCAGATACTTTCATTCACCCATTTTTAAAGGGTTTACAAGGGTGGCTGATAAGAATTGGCTGTGCTTCACTACTGAAGGCAACCGAGGCACTACAAAAATAGACTTCTCTCTCAAAATGGCTTCTTCGAGTGCCCTAATGTTTTTGTTCCAGGGTTAACCTACTGAAAAGGCTGAGTACTAGAGGTAGTCGTGTTCCTCTGAACAATCCTGTCATCACAGCAGGCATTTAGCACTTCTGAAAAACGTTACCAGAGCCTGAAGATTAACACTTCAAGCTAAATACCCAGATCTGAAGAACACTTTTGAATACCTAGTCCTATGTCTTTAAGAGCACAGTCACACAGAACATCAGTGGTAGAGTCCAACTCCATAACTCTCAAAGGCGTTTCTCCTTCAGAGAAAGTGTAAATATGGATAAACGAAACAAGCTATACCACATGGCTTGTTTGTTCAACAAAAGTAGCAAGAATAATTTTTATGTGGAAAAGTTCTCAATAGAAAGGCATATGTTGGCATGACAATACATTAAAGAACTATTGTGTAGAAATACAAGAATAATACACAAGGGGATTATTATGAGGACAGTACTCCAGAGTCTCATCAAATGTGGTTTGTTAGAAATAGGAACAAATAACACTCTTTCTAACTTGGTGGAACTTGCAGCAGTAGCCCTTAAAGCTAGTAATAAAAATTTCCAAAGACCTGAAACAAAAGTGGCTTTTGTTGCACTCTGCTCTTTGTAACTTTTCAGGAATATTTTAGGCCTAGAAAATTTACCAGTTTCGACTGATGGGTTTTATTTTGCCTGCATTCTTTGTCAACCTTTCTATATATTCTTTCAGTCACCTAATAACTTCTGTTTTGCTCTCTGATGCTTTTGTTTTCTTCTCTTCATCTAGGCTTCAAACCCAAGAATTTATAAATAAGGTAAGAGGACACAGGGTGATGGTTTTCTGCTTTCAGGAACAGGGATAAGTGTTTTGAGTGGGGACACAAGAATTAACACATAATGAGAAGATAAAGACCTCAGAATAACAGCTGAAGTTCTCCTCTGGCACATACGTAAGCTGCTTTGCATAAATCAGATGCATTACAGTTTGAGATAAGATACTCCAAGAAAAAGTTACTTTAAAAGGTAAAACACGCATCACTTACTATATTCATTAAGGACTAGACTGGAGCTTTACCCCTTTTACTTGAAACAATATTAAGTTATATTCCAAGTCTTGTTCTGAACAGATATTTTTAGAATCAATTATGCTAAGAGGTTTGAGCTACCTGAAGATTAATCTTTTGGTCTCAGTGAAAACTTAGCTGAATAAAGCAACTCCTCTTCTACAAGAAATGTCATTCTTCAGCTAGGGACAGAGCAAACCATTTCCAAAAATGTCCTTTTTATGACCTTCACTGTTCTGGAGGATAAGATGATCATCTGACTGTATTCTTGCTCCTGCCAGCAAAAATTAGACTGCTCAGATTATGTTTTCCATTTAAAGTGAATGAAGACTTTCAGGAGCTCAGGTTTCCCTCAGCAGTGAGTCCTGCTAAAATGGGGTGTTCTCTTTTGGCACATAGTTTCCTAGCAGTAGCCTAGGACTAGTGAGACACAAAGCTGTGTCAGTGGGTGGAAAAGCAGAAGCAACTACACAGAACATTAACCGTGTTGATTAGTGCATTTTTATAAATGTTGACATTGTTCTTGCATCTACGAAGGTCACTCCTGACACATCTGCACTACAGTCCTGCACCTGACTGCCACTGATGTACGCAGGAAAGAAGAGTAATGGCAACAGCATAGATTTCAGCTCTCAAACATTACTCAGACACATGCAGGCCACACTGAGGCTTGTGCTGCTTCAACCACAGTGTGACAATAACTGCATTCAGCCTGCCTTAAGCCATCTGGGGCATCTCTCCTCTGTGTCGTGCTGCAGGCATACCCATATTGAGGAAGGCAGACCTGCTAAAAATTAAAGTCCTTGGGTGGCAGGCTCTCTGGGTCATCCACCATACCATCCAGTGGTGTAATGAAAATGTGAGACCTTTTGTAGAAAAGGCTATTAAAACATTACAGTACTTTAAACTTCTCAGTGATTTTTGTACCCAGGAAAAGAAATGTAAGTATTTCAGCATAATACCTGATCAACCAGCTTTCACTAGAGTAAGACTTAAAATTAACTCTAAATGTGTGTAGTTTGTATTCTGTTTGAAAACCTTTTTCCTTCTTCCAAAAAGCTTCATTTCCCTTGTTGCCAGAGCTTGTGTTTTGCCGCAGGCCTCTCATAATACTCAATTCTTTATAGTTTTGCATTTTTCTCCTCCAGGGGCATTCTTCTGTCAGCTCAGCAAGACCTTTTTCATTACATATTCTCTTTTTTGCTCTCTCTTTTTCCTCTCAGGCCCTCTCTTTTCTAGGCTCATATTTACTACATACAACCATGTTTTACATTTCCTCACTATTATTTTCCTAGGGTTTCTTTAATCCCATCTATCCCATTTCATAAGGAATACATCCATATTGCTTACTTCTCTCCCTCAGGCATCCTTCCTCATCTCCATACAGTTGTCAAGTCGTTCCCTCTCTTTTTTTTTCTTTTGGTCTTTTTCCTCTTCAGCCTTATATCACCTTCCTCTGCTCCTATCACTATCAAACCAATAAATTGTTTCTGGAGTCCACAGGCTGTGGACAGCTGGGCAGTACCTATTTGTTTGAAGTTAGCATCCATTCAGGAAAGGGGATATCACTGTCCTTCCCTGGTGAGAACTGACTCACATTAAAGCCCAAGAATTGCTGTCTCACAGGTGTTTGAGACCAAGGAGATGCCACTGTGGATGCAACCTGCTCTTAGGAGATTTAAGAAATCAAGGATTACAACATTTCATCAATACTCGTCCTGTACTGATCTTTAGAACAACTGCAGTTAAAAATTTCCATTCTGATGGAAGTGACTTGGGTGACTACAAATTCAATTTGCTTCAAAAGCCTCACCTCAACCGTGTGAGGAGTCATTGGCTATGGCAGTGTGATAGCAGTCATTTCCAGACTAGCTTCTAAACAGGCAAGAGAGCAGCAGGTGTAAAATCCAGTATGTCTCTCACTTGGCAGAGCAAAGCTGTCAGGTCAGTACTCATAACAGGTAAGGGACAAAAACTGGAAAACCAGCTTCTGCAGATAGAGTTAACTTAAATATTATTGGAACATAAGATATCCACTAGTCCCAGAGAATTTCATGAACTAGAAGGTGCCATAAATAAACTGTAACTACTAACCCCAATGACAGGCATACATATGTTTTCCTCTACCCACGTTTACCCAAACAAATCAGCAAGCAAGCACACATCAGATGGGAAATCCTCTCGAGCCCGGAAGGAGGTTTACAACCTCTGACTTCCCAGGCCAGGGCAGGCGCAAAGGGCAGAGTCACCATTAGGTGGGAGCTGCTGGTCTCAGCTTGGCTGGGCAGGAGAGGAAAAGGAGATACTACCAAGCGGAGGCATCGCAGCTCTTTAGACAACAGTAGCTACTAGGAGAGGCAGCTTTAAAAAGTCAGTTCAGCAGCTGGCTGTGATCTTAACATTTGGTCCTAATGAGCTGGACTGAACTTTCTCCAGCACAGTTGTGCTTAAAGCTGTTTTTGTGGACCGAGGCTGCTGTCCTGGTCTAATTACTGTAATAATTCCACATTCCCCTGCCTTGTGTAATTAACTTGGGTTTGTGGTTTTGCAGAGAAGACCGCTATTAAAACAAAATCAAGCTGGTTAGTGGTAGCAGTAGCATTTGTATTACTGCAGCACCTCTAAAACCTAGTCATGGCTGAGGATTCTAGTGTCCTGAGGCTGTTGAGGAGGAAGAAATGTAATGGAGTACACACTATACGTCACAAGATGGAAGCATTGCATCTTTCTCCAGCTTGGCAATATGGCTCAGCATTTCACATTTGGTTCTTTGTGGACACATGATTTCCTGCTGCCCACTGAATACTAGCCTGGGGACCCACCCACAATGCTGAAATATTACTCATCATCTAATCAGATATGATGCCACCTCCCTCAGGGCAGGGTCTGCTGCAGGGAGAGGGGGTGACTATTGTAGGTACTCACATGGTTCCCATCAGAGCAATACTGAAGCAGCCCACTGTCCCTTATGTACTCATCATTGTGATGCCCCTGTGTAGAGAGGTAGCCTAGGTCTTGAGAGACCTTATTGACAAAGCACCTTACCCAAGGTGATACAAAAAAAACCCAAAACAACCTCCGGCAAAGCAGGAACTGAATTCACGTTTTCCTGGTGGCCACAGGGCTTAAAAGTCTACTATTCTCTGAACAACCTCTCCTTGCATCGCACTAGGTTTGCATGCCATATTAAAAGCTAAGATGCAAATGTTTACAAAACACATCTGATTTCTTCCTTTTTTAAAAAAAAAGACAAGCGTAAGGCAGTGTTATGCTACCAAAAAAATTCTCTCATTTCCCTTTTGTTTTAAAATAAGCCAAGAAGTTTTAAGCTTTTGGGAAAAAATAATATAAAATTCAAAAGGCCCTGACCACTACAGTGTTTCATAGCTTTAGAGAAGGACTGAAAACTATCAGTGTAAAGTCTTAAGGCCTTTCCATTTTCTTAATCATAGAATCATAGAATGGCTTGGGTTGGAAGGGACCCTAAAGATCATCTAGTCCAACCCCCATGCCGTGGGCCACCCACTAGATCAGGCTGCCCAGGGCCTCATCCAACCTGGCTTTGAACACCTCCAGGGATGGAGCATCCACAACCTCTCTGGGCAACATGTTTCATCTAAAATCGTTACATTTCCCAAGTAGCTGCTATATAGTTGTATTTGCACTTCCACTGCTTTTCTTCCACAGTTTTTATATAGCAAGCACAAATTTTACTAACCACATTTGAGAAGGTGAAACCCAAAGAGAATAAATGGAACTCCACACAGCAAGTGATCTGAGGCTGCAAGAAGGCAACCCAGCATTACAGAAGCATCATGTGGGCCCTCTGGTTCCTGTGCCATGGTTTTTGCTTGGCATGACAGCAGTAGGGACCATGTGCATGGTCTGCTGGGAGACCAACAGTCACAGCTAGGCAGCAAGTCTGTCAGTGAACATACCAAGAAACAGTTTCAAGCAGCCAGAAAAATGTAGTTTGAAAACCAAAAAGGGAAGAGGTGGTTTGAAAGCCACTGAAATACTCCATTCACAATGACAAGCCCGTAACCTGAATTTTCGATTAAATTAAAAGTATCTGTTCTTTTACATTTAGATAGAAGTGGTCTGCAAGCCAAGATCGTTCACAGAGGAATAAGTATTAGGTGAGGGTGGAGGACTAAATGGTAGGGAGTTGGCCCAATTAGGTCTTCATTTAAGTGAGTGCTTGGTACAAACCAAAGTTTGGTTTCAGTCTGGGTGCCTCCCAGATTTTGTTTTTCACATTTTTGCTCTCCCTACACATAGTTTTTTCCATTCAACTCAAATAATCTTTTCCTCTTACTTTTCAATTCTACACTCAAATATTTAACCTCTCTCCTTTGTCTAGTTGCACTGGCCTTTGCTCTCTCACTTTGGCCCCACCCACACTCCCCCTTCCACCATTTTTGTTTGTAGTCTCTAGAAAAGAAACATTATCAACTAAAATTTTGGTAAAGACTTCATCCTGTGATTCAAGGAAATAATAGTTCTGAATGAAACAGTCTGATGCCTTAGAACCAGACACAGCGATCCCTGATCTGAATGCTAGCCTATTTATTTATCTAACAGTTCACTCCAAAAGATAACCATGCTGATCGTATCAGAAAGTACATCTCTGCAAACATACTGTGGTTGCGTATTTACTGGGAAGCACTTGAAAAAATTACTTGCACAATCATGCATCATTGGTTATGTGTTCAAGGTAAAGTTTAAACACTGTTCATACCTTTCAGTTTATATCCTGTTATCTTTGTCTGCGTGCTAAGAAGATTTAAAATGTCCAGACCATCCTTTAAATCTAATAACAGATTAGCAAAAAAAGTATAAGGCTGTGAGAAAAATATTTAACAGATACATTAACATAAATCCTCCATGCACTAAAACATCATGAAACAATAATATAAATCGCTATTCAAAATATTTTAGTATATGTATCTTTTCAGTTTCTAACCCAATTATTTTTAAAATATCTGTTCCTTAAAAATGAAACGCATGATAACTTAAGTGTAATCTTACTTTTTGTATGTTTTCTGCATATAAAATATTCCTGTGTTTTTGTAAGTGAATCTCAGTGATAACAAACACACGCCATGAAAATAAACACAAAGTATTCATAAGGTAAAGTAAGGAGTTCTTGCTGAGCCAAGCCACTTCACCAGTGAGCATTGCAAAACCAAGAAAAGTGTTATAATATTTTATTCTGCCCAACATCCAACTTTAAGCAACCCTCCTTTGAAACTGCAGACAAGGAATGCTCACAGACCATGAATTCTCTCATCAGTTTATGACCTGTCTCCGGTGCCGTTTCTCTGCTTTCAGACCAAGAGAAGCAGACAGTTTTACAGACTACATTCAGCTGCAGACAAGAAGTAAAAAAGCTCATCTGCTCTGTTAACAAGAAAGAACGAACTTGTTAAGTACCTACTTTCTCCTCATTTTCTTGGCTCCAGCTCCTCCGCAGTCTTCAGCCTTGCAAAACTCCCCCAGCCTGTGTGACCCTGCAACAGACTCTTGAGTGATTCATTGTGGCAAACTTCCTTCTGTTCAGCTTCAATTTATGTGGCCAGACTGGCTGAGGTGGGAAAAAAAAAAAAAAAAAACCACAAAGGAAAAAATAAAAAGTGGAGGCATTGACAGGAGAAACTAAAACCATCTTAAGAAACAGTGGATCTGGTTAAGGCACACTGTCCTTTCACCATGTCAGAGAGTTAGTTTACTGACTATTGACTTTGGCTGTAGGTCACTAGGGTGCTAATGCCAGGCAAGGCAAAAGGCAACTTGTCCTTTGATAGGATTTAAGGGTAATCTTCAGGAGAAAGAGTGAGAACAGTTATTAGCATTTGGGGGTGTGATTGCTAATCCAGCAATGATGCATGACTGATTTATTAACTGTTTCACTTGCAGAAAAAAATGGAAGAAGGTTCTGCCAAGAATCTGCCGTTCTTTGATGGAGACCACAATCTCCAAATCCCTTTCTTAGAGCAAAGCTGTGGCAAATGCTGAGCCTGTGTGTGTCGCAATAAGGGATTAATTCTGTCTTAATGCATAATCCTATATGCTCACAGAGGAGAGAGTGCTGCAGAGAATTTAAAAGAACATGCAGAAATATAGTGTGTTATATATATTTCTAGACAAAGAGGAAGAAATATTTCTGCATGCATTTTCCCCATTTATCAACATCATCCGTAGCTAAACTAGGTCACATGTCAAAAGTAGTAAGCCATTAGTGCTTCCCCTACTTCTTCCCCTTCACCCCCAAATCCTAATTCTATGTACAGCATTGCCACAAAAGCAGCCAAACTGCATGTTGTAGGTTACTCTTCAACAGGACTATGGGGCCTTGAAGAACACTGGAGCCTCTTACACAAGAAAACATTCTCTGCCCCAATAGGCTTACGATCCAACCATTCACCATACTGAAACAGCTCCATTAGCAGCTCAGACAAAAATGATTCATTTGCAGCATTCTGTAAATTCCCATCCCATAGGCACCTATTTGCATGTTGCAATGATACATCCAGAAGACTCGCTGACCTACACAGTGACCCAAGTACAAGGATCAGAGTCAGAAGTTTCCACCCTGAAGGGCCAAGTGTGCAACGCTTAGCTTTCACGTGCCCAGGTCCTTTATCGCGTATAGCATTGAGCCTTTTAAGTTGAATACATGTCTCACTTTCAGAATTCTTCCCAAGTCTGAGTAACCTACTCAGGTATCCTAAATGATATCTACTCCCTGTTATGGCTTAAGACAACACTGCTTTTGAAATAAGAGCTATTAACATTTGCATTATGTCTTTACGCCAGGAGGACTCCTCTATTTGAGTTGTCAGTTTAACTGTTAATTACTTTATGTACCAGATACCTCAATAAAAACAAGTCAAGATGCAGATCTTGGTTCAAACAATCTGCATTCAGCTTTATATAACAAGTGAGAATTGTTAGCTGGTAATAAACAAAACAAATAAGAGAGAGTGAAACAGAGTGAGGAGGGGAACACAGCCTCTAAGAAAGGCCAAAAGTTATCTAGGCCTTCAGCCTGATCCATACAGCCAGAGCTCTCTGCCCATATGAATCCTGCAACAGCTAAACATCATTGCTGAGGCTTCTACCACATTTTTTCCTCTTCAACTCCTGTCTTCAAATTTAACAGAACATTATTAATACCAAAATGCAACCCACTGCTCTTCATAGAGCAAACACCTCCACTCAGCAGTCCATTCCCTGGATAATTTGAAAAAAGGTGGCCTGAAAGTAGGTAGAGTTGGCCATACCCCATCAGCTACATAAGGTGTGCAATCAGTGTACCATTATAAGAGATCTGCATAGAAACATCACTTACAAGCTATGAAAAAAAGGCTAAAAATTAAGATTCCCCCCGAAGCTGGGTCAAACCTTTGTTTGTCTTTTAAATGAATGTCCTAGGGAAAAAAAAAAAAGTAAGACTTGAGTAAGAAGTTGCAAACTGTGGGCAAGAAGAAAAGCATTTGCATACTGCTGCTCTCTCAGCAAGTCCTGTCACTTGCACTGTGGGCAGTTTCACTGCTGATGTAAGAGTCCTGCCTAACTCTGCACCTCACCTTGCTTTGGCTTGTTCTGTGTAATATTATATTGTGCTTCATCTTCACAATTAATCTCAATTACTTTTTCAGACAGATTTGGACCTATTCTTTGATAATTTATGAATCCTGCAAGATGATCTGGGCATCAGAACATCTACTCAAGTAATATATTGGCTTCTCTTGGTTAAGCAGTGACCTTAAAAAGCAGTACAGAAATGATAAAATGTCTCAAGATGGCCATGTGTCATTAAAAACCTGAGATAACGGCATAATGTCAAGAAGTTTTCCCTCCACTTTTTGTCAACTTCACAAGCCTGCTTTTGTCTAAGAAAGGGAAAGGCCTGGAAATAAATAGCTATAGGATAGCTTAGCAGAGGGAAGTACAAGAGCAGGGCACATTTCAGGTAGAAGAAGACGGCAACTCAGTCAGGGAGTCTGGCCTACCTCAGTCTCTAATGACAGGAGCCCTGCAGGGTAACAGGTTAAGCCAAGTAGAAAAATTTATCCTAATAGTCTGGTTTCCCACAAAGTATATAGCCTCCAAACCCCATTACAATCCCACTTTATTTTTAGTACAACATTATCTGTCAAGAATTAAAGTGATTTAGTAGGTACGTAAGGTAACTATTTTGTAGAAATTCACCAAAGTCTAAATTTAAAGAGTTGCTTAATTTTCTTCTCCAGTACAGATAGTATCTTTTTCCTTACTTAGCTGGTACATATTCAGCACCAGACTAATTTAAAACATTGAGACCT
Organism: Sagittarius serpentarius; assembly: GCA_034782735.1. Lineage (NCBI taxonomy): Eukaryota > Metazoa > Chordata > Aves > Accipitriformes > Sagittariidae > Sagittarius > Sagittarius serpentarius. The sequence continues at coordinate 888,165 of JAVKLA010000007.1, forward strand.
TATCAACTGTATCCTAAAAATACAGCACACTTCTCCCCCCCTCCTTTTTTTTTTCCCCCACATTCACAGAAAGCAAAACAGCCTTTTATTCTCTTTTATTTGAAGGTTCCATACAAATTGTTCCCTCGAGGCCTTTATTGCCTTCAGAGGAGGAAAGTCGTAAACATCCCTTAGCTGTAGTGCCTGATCCTTGAAAGTTCATGCTGACTATTTGCATCTTTAGGCACAAGAATCCCTGGAAGTGCTACCAGGAATCTCAAACACATAGACACAAAACATCAAATTAATCAACACAAACACTAATTGCTCAACACCAAAATATTTAGAAGTGAACATTTAAATGCTATATCCTAGGACTTGTGTCATATTTATTGCCCATGATGATTTCATCTTTCTGTATCAGTCCAGTCATAGACTTGGGACATGTTATTTCTAGCAAAAAAAATCATGTAGAAAGAGGGCCTAGTCTGTTGCACCAAGTACTGTACCACCCAAGAACTGCACCTGGGTAATTTGCAGTTTACTCTTAGGTTTGAGTCCAGCTTACACTGACAGGAAGAGAAATTGAGAAGGTTATCTCCCACTGACCTGTTGGTTTCTTCCTTACGAGAAACACTGCATCTTCAGGGTTGAACAGTCTTCACACACAAATCTTAACAGCTCCGTAAACACCTGTATGATGGTTCATTAATTACCCTTCCCTGCCTTCTGTCACCAGCAAAATTTGGGGAGAATTTGTTCGTCTCACTGGAGAGTGACTTTTTCTGGAATAAAAGTTTACGTCTTTGCTCCATGCCTAGAAAGAGAGTGAAGAAACATGGCCGGGTTGTTAATCTAATCAATTGCCTTACCAGAGGCATTTTTCTCCATTTTTAGTGGACTTTGTTTAATTTCACTAGCTCCCTAAAGACTTTCAGATTTGGTTTTGCTCAGTGCTTTGAAGCTGTGGCACAATGGAAGACGGGGCAGAGATACTGGAGTCACCTCAGTATGAACTGCTTCCACAACCAGCCTAGGTCAGTACCCAGGAACACCCCAGTATGACTTTTCTTAGCAGCTAGGTATACATCATGTCCTAGGGACAAACCCTACATGTTTTCAAAGGGCAACTTTGAGTCTGATTGTCTTCTCAATTCTGACCATTTAAATGAGAAATTATTTCCGTTAGCACTGAAGAACAACTGAACTAGAGGCTGGATTTAGTGAGATTGACACAAATCACTCATCGCCCTTTTTTTCCTGATTCTGTACAGCAGCTAAGCAGCTAGCTCATACCACCCTGATCTGCGACAAGGGTTTCTAGGCACAAGAGAAGAGAGGGGGCAGAAAGGCAGAAACAGAAGTATGCATAGCGAGCCCCATCTGCCAGTCACGAAGGAAAGATAAATTGCATGAAAAGGATCCATGGCCTAGAGGAGGTTCTCACATTATCATTTACAGAATGTTACAGCTTTGATCTATAATCCATTTTCTCTTATTCCTCCTCCTCCTTTTACATCCATAAGCAATCGTTAGCCTTTATCTTACTTGGAGTTAGAGCTGCGAGTCTGGGGAGACCAGATCTTTGTAAAGTGCTTTGCCCTTTTGTGGCAGCATTAAAAAGCCAGCTTTCCATGGCTGCATTTTTCTGTGGGAGCACGATTCCTCTCCCGAAGCAGCAGGTATTGCCCACTAACTCTCTCTCATTATGGAGCACTTGGAGATCCTGAACTGAAAATAAGTGCAGAGTATCAGTACCAAAGAGGCCTCCTTCTCTTATTTTAATGTAACTGATAAGTTTCCCAGGCTCTTCAAGGATAACTCAAAACCTCTGATTAGTGCTTTTTGCTTTAAAGTTACAACAGTGTCCCCAAAAGTAAAACGAAACACACCTGCAAACAAAATGTCATACAAAAATTAACCACTATTTCTTTAGGACTTACAGGCCAAATCCTGCTTAATGAGGCAACCCAGGCAAACGCTAAGAATCAATGAGTTTGACCCATGGCATTCTGGTCTCTGTGACCAACCAGCTAAATGTCATGCTCACAAAGACGAGCCCATTTCATCCACGATACGGGTGCACAAACAAGCATGGGAGAGTGGATGGAAGGATGCAGTCAGAATAAAATTTTGTGAGAATCTAGGCACAATTCAGGTAAGATGATAGATTGTGAGGAGAGTTCTTGTCTTAAGAGGGGCTAAAGAAGTTCTCATTTCAAACAAGAAGGTTGTAAGATGTTTAATTTCCCCACTGATTAATAAAGTTGTGACAGTGAAAGCAAAAGGAGAAACACGCAATGGAAAGGGGAAATGTTTCCTTTCCCTTTACACAGGAGCTATTCAAGAAAGGAAAGAAACTGAGCTCCAATCTATGCTTCGCTGCTCACAGCATTTGCTGACTGGCAAATAGATACTGAGTGAGCGAAAAGGTTTAGGGATTTGACATTCGTTGGTGAGGAGAAAGCTCATCATCTGCGTCCCTTGCAGCTGCTGATACTCAGCCAACACACTTCTAGTCTGATGTCAGCGGTCTAAATGAGGGCCATACTCTAACTGATAGTTTAATCCCAGGAAATCTCTGCTGAATTATTAGCCAAGGCTCTGACTTCCACAACAACTGCACACTGCTCCTCAAGCACAGAGGAGATTCCCTAGCTTCCAATTCAGGCAGGGAAGATTCTGCAACTATTAAACCCTGGTGCAAAGTTCAAACTTACTTACAGATCTGTTTACACATGTTCACCATCACCATGAGCCCTCAGTTAACAGAAAAAAGAGTCGCCTAGTCCCTCAAGTGATTAGAGCTGGGCTATGTCAGTAATAATTACGAAGTGCAGCAAAATGCCATCTTGGCACTGAATAAACATATTCAGAATACATGAGAAAACTGCAACAGCATTTTATCTTCTCTTCTAGTGGCTGGAAAGCTAAAGTCTGTTCAGCTTTCAGAGTCCCTTGTGGATATAGTAATTTTATATATAACTGGAAAACTTGTTCATGACTCATCTGCCTGTATTACCAAGTGGATTTTTTAGTCCAATAACCAGACGTCCATTATGTGGGCTGCTAAATGATTTACATTGATTGAGTACGCACTGTATGCAGCTTTTGCAAATTTTATATGCTGGCTGTACAGAGAATGAATCCTTGCTGATTATGCTCCAAATAGCAATGAACCCAATTACCTAAGCCACTAACTCCCAGTAAGGAAGCCAGAAATACAGCTGTTGCTTCACTACCTTAAAGAAACATTTACTGTTTGGATCCTAAACTACTGTAAGTTGAAGTAAATGGGAGATTTACATTAGTGAAGAACAAGCCCATGTGTTCAAATCACCTCTTTTACTGTTGTTAATTCCTTACGCTGTCAAGCTTGTATTCCAGAGTAAGGCCTCACCCCACACCTGGGCAAGTAAACAAGAATCCAGCTACTTTGGGAATCTGAGTGACTTCTGAGATGGAGTCACCAAGATGAGGAGCCTAGAAAAAAATGTAAATTTCCAGGAGAAACATAAGGACACTTCTGAATCATCTTGTGGTAAAAAACTGACTTCTATCATACACAGCCAGAATGAACTTCGGTATGAGGAATGGGTACTAATGACTGCAGAAGAATCATTTAAAAAAAAAAGGTTTTGGCTGAAAGCAACATGTGGAGGTCACCTAGTCCAAACACCTTTTCCATACAGGGCTAACTTCACGTTAGATATTGAGATCCTGGGCCTTGTCCACTCAAGGTTCAATGTGGATTGAGATATATCTCTGGCACTGGTTCCAATGCTTTGCCACTCTCACGGGGAAGAATTTTTTCCATGTCCTACTGGAACTTCCCTTGTTGCAACATATCACTGTTGTTCCTTACCCCTTCATTGTGCACCTCTGGGCTCTTTTGAGCACACCAGTGACAGAGCAGAAGCATCACCACAGGCACCACGTGCAGAGTGGTGATAGGGGTGTATGGGTGCAAGACCAAAGGGACATCACCACCAGAGGAAACAGCTGCAGTTCTACAGATTGAGAACAGCTACAAATTTAGCCAAGAGCCTCACTTAATAGCTCATACTGCATTTCAGGGCTCTGACGCACATGTAATTGTCTGATGTCACCACACGGCCCTGCACCCACAACACTACTGAGTCTTTGCTTCAGGGAAGGACTCAAAGCTAGGACTTGAATAACAGGAAAATCAGAGGAGGGTGAAGAACAAGCTTATTCTTTTAAGTTCACAAAGCACCTGTCACACAAAACATTTCTTCTTTTCATGAGCACCAGAGAAATCGCACAATGTATCACAGAATTAAATAAAGAAGCCAAAAATTACCAATGCTTTTGAAATCAGACTGTTCTGCTCTTGTTCACCGAGCACATTATGAAGATCAATGGTTAAGTGACTTTCCATTCCAATCGATAATGAAATCGCAGTCCATAGTCAGTAAGATTTTAGCTCCTGTTCCAGACTCTCAGGTATACCCACAAGTACATTTGCCACTAAAAACCATGAGGGGGGAGGCCCCCCCCCCCCACATATATCACACTGGTGCGTACCTCAGGAAACTCAGCGTAGATGTAATCTCTTAAGTTTAGCAACATAATTGATCCAATTAAAAAAAAAACACCTTTATTTAAATAAACTTTTGCATGTGAAAATCATCTGTCTTCTAAAACGCGCAAATTATTTTTACAGATATTAATGGATAAGGCTTAACCACACCATGGAACCCAAGATGGCTGCCTGCACCTATCCGTAGGGTTTGGAAATAGGAAACAGCGCACACCACCGAAATGCAAGTTTCCCAGTTAGCAAAAAGTACAGCTTCAACTGCATAGAATCAGGCAAAACAGAAAGAAATTAATTATGAAACTCCTCTTTACAAATGCGATTTGAGGATTCAATCCATATCCCTTTCTCACTGGAAAGAAAGATAAGGTGCTTTGGAGGATCATTCTGGAGGCCAGTTTATCCGCTCATTCTCTCTCCTGCTCTGCATCTTTCAGACAACTTTGTACAGTGGCTAAAATGGAGGATATGAACAGATGGCTGTTTGCTCTGATAACTGTGTCTGCTCCTAGTCAGATTAATTGGTTACAACCCAGTTAAAGATTACAGCCTGGTAAAATGATACAGACAGTCCTTCAGTTATTCTTCACAGTCCACATGAAGAGACTAAAATACATTCCAAAGAATGAAAATGGAGTTCCAATACATGGTGGGGACTGTGCAAAACACATTGCTGTGGAGTACAGTACTTGTCCTTCCAGACTACAGTTTTAAAGAGTATAAAATTTACAGGAACAGGAAGGTCAAATGGAGGTTTAGAAACACAAGGATCAACAAACCCTAGGATATTTGACAGAATCGTATCAGTGTCATGACTACTTGTTGTTTATCCAGGGCTTTGGCATCAAGATGCTCATGAGACTTAGGGGCTGCAGCAGTATCTAATTTCATACCTTTTCTGATTATGCTGAGAAGATTCCCCTTCAAAAAACTGGGAACATGCCAGAAGACTGGAGCATTGTACTGATACTCACTAAAGAGGAGAACGGTTTGACCTCAGTAATTATAACCCTCAGTGCAAGGCAAGATAATGGCAAAAACCATGCAATGCAATCAATAAAGAATGAAAGGACGGGACCATAAGCAGGGCTGGCCTACCTGATTATATGGAAAATAGACACTGACTCACAAACCTGATTGCATTCTCTGAGACTGCAGGATTGATTGCTAAAGCTAATTGTGAAAGTGTAACAACTTTAGTAGAGTACTTGACATAGTGCTGCAGGGTACTCAAAAATGTAGCTCTTACCCTACACCAATGAAAGCACAGTAAATGGATTAAAAATTGGCTAACTGGTGAACTCACAGAGATAGCAAGGAAACATGATCCATTGAGAAAGTTTCTACTGGGGTTCTGCAGGGTTTCATTCTGGGTACACAGCCCATAAAGGTCAGTTTTTTCCTCCCTCTTCTACGAAACAGACATGTACATAACACATGCATATGTTTGATGTGTGATACATACACAGGTATGTTTATCATACTGAGCCTGACAAATGGTAAAAGGACTTGATCATAAGTAAATTCAGCTCAGTAACACATAGTACTCGAGCAAATGCAATGCAATAAATTATATATAATAAAGAACAGCAAGCACAGGCCTCGCAGGACAAGAGCATATTCTAGAAAACAAAGAACTTGAAAAGAATTTGGGTTTACACAAAATTAAGAGATTACAGACACATCTGAGGAAGCAAAATGGGGAGTACAATCCCTGTGTTTGTACTGTGCTGCAGGGGAAGCTCATTTCTCAGGTCTTTGATTAAGAACTGGGAAGGAGGCAGAAAGAGCCACAAAGAAGAGGTGAGATCTCAAGAAAATGCTTTGCAGGAGAGGCCTATGGAGCTCCAGCTGTTCAGGCTATCAAAAGGAAGACAAAGAGATGACTTGGTTACAGTATATAAATCCTTCAGAAGTAGAAAGTGAAAATTAGAGAGATGTTTAACACAGCAAAGACAGACACACACACACACACAACCCCAGTGGTTCAAGCCAAGAAAATTAATTTGTGAAATCAGACAAAGTTGTAATCTACAAGCTGATTAACCAGAGGAGCAAAGTCCCTGGGGGAAGATTTTTCATCTTTGCTTGGTGTTTCCAAACCAAGACTGGATGTCTTCATGGAGAACAAAAGTTTTAGTCTGACTCTTCAGATCAAGGGAAAAACAAAACTGAAACTCTGCCAAAAGCACCAGTTTTCAGCCTGTGGTGCTTGCCCATAGTTTACTTCAGAAGTTGCATGATCCCTCTCACATTGCTGAGATCCAAGTCTTTTATCAGTCACCTACACTCAGCTAAGATTCTTCTCCCACTACCGAGTCTCAGGTTTCTTTACACATATCTTTAAACTGGTTGATGAGTAGGCACGACCATTTTTAACACATGTAATGAAAGAAAAGGTACCATTTTCAAGCCTTTATCTAAAAACCCAGGGAAATACACATCACCCACATCCACATGATGAATAGCTATAACACATCCCTAACACAGACTTTTAGCTGCTCTCAATCCTGACCTCATCTCTTCCTCTGCTACTAAAAGATGCACAGCTTGTGCCAGGCCAATACGCGTGTTCCACACTCCCTGCCTCTCAAGTAAAATTAGTGAAACAGATTACATCACTTTTTTTTTTTTTAATCTGAAGAGAAATCCCAGGATCACACTAAAATTAGCTTTTTTTTTTTTTCTTTTTTAACTAGATCACATCCTCCCCTGTAACTTGGACGTTACCTCAGCCCCAGTGGGCAAGAAAGCCTTCAGAAACACACCCTGCAAATCCTTCACCTACAGACTGTTTTCTTCCTGTAAAGCAACTTGTGCCTACGTTAAGAAACGTTAAGGCCAAAACGTGCCTCACGACATACTCTCTCGGCGCTTCACAGAAACACGCAGCCTCTCACCCCTGGCTTTCACCCCGCACCAAACAGCTGCAGGATTAAATTGCCATTCACGGCTGCGAGCCCCTCACACACCCGCCAGAGAGAGGCCCTGCGCTTTCAACGGCGGCTGGGCGTCCCCGCCCGCACCCGAGGCTCCGCGCTGCCCCACGCCTCGCCGCAGGCCGCAGCAACGCGGGAAACGGCCACCGGCCCCCGCCGCCACCGCTGCGGCCGTGGGCAGGCGGCGCGGCGCGCCCGCCGCCAGGCCTCTGGCGCCACCCAGCGGGCGCGGCGGGAGGCCGGGTGTGAGGGGGTGGAGGGGGGAACCTGCCGCCGGCCCCGGGCTGGGGCGTCTCCGGGACGGGCTGCCCCGGAGAGGAAGGCCGTGCCCGGAGAGCAGGGCAGAGCCATGGGAAGGATTAAATCCTCCATCTCCTCCCAGAGACCGTGAGGAAAAGAGGAAGCCGTCTTTCCTGTCAGAGGAGCCGCTGCCGCACCCTCCTCCCCGCCCCCCCCCAATAAACAGTATATTCTTTGCGGAGCAGTACCTCACAGTTTAAATGAAGCAGCACCTCCCCAAAGAGCAGACAAGATCCCATTTTGGGGGGACTTATACCAAAGAGCAAAGCCCTGCTCGCTGCCCAGGGCCAGCAGGGATGGAGCTCAGCTGCAGCCTTGCAGACTGCTGCCACCCACACCCTTCGTTAATTAAACCTTGGCCAGCCTCCCCTCTCCCATTAGCAAGCAGGAGGAGAAAAAGCTCTCAAGTGCCCTAAAGAGCGCCGTCAATGCCATCTGCTAAGAGGAAGCGATGCGAAATGGCCGCCTCTGCTGGCTTTTTCTGACCTTTCTCATTGCCGAGGCTGCAGTCGCCGGTCACGGGCTCTTCAGGGCATCGGTGCCAGGGCAGCAATTGGCACGGCTGCGTCCAGGGCCTCCCACGCTGCCACGGCCCAAACCAGCAGCAATAGTACGAATGTTACTACTACTAAGTAACGCCCTGCTCCACCGGGATGGAGCTCTTCTGCACGGCCCACGGCTGCGTTGGTCTGGAGATCCTTCCTAGCTTTCGGGGACCTGTGCAGAGAGGGAGCAAATAGTGATGTATATGCATGGTGCACTTTTTTATAGCGTTTCTGAGTTTACAGGGGGTTTTTTTGGCATAAGAAAAACTGTTTGTATTTATGCAGGGTTGTATTTGTGAAGGATGCAAGTTTCAAAGTTTGCCCGTTACTAAGCACCAAGCGGCCGACCTGAGTTTTCTCTGATTTTCTCCTTCTGTGAAATCAATCCACAGAAAGAAAATTCATTTAGGGAAAACATTTTCAGTTCTAGCACCCAACCCAACTTTGACAGAAAAGTCAAAGGCAGCCCCTCCTCTGCCCCCAGCTGTGAGATCTAGGCCTGCAAATTCGCTATATAATTATAAAAAGAAAAGCAATTTTATTCTAAGAATTGCTGCCAAAGCTTAGTGGTAGGACCACACTGAAGTAGGTGCAACAAAGAGATACAACAATATCTTCAGATGTCCTTGGATGCATTGCCTCCTTCAACCACTTAACTGATATAATGAGCTAAATGAAAGCATATGGGGTTTTGTATCACAGAACTGCTGCTTACAGGAGGTGGACTAACTCAATTTTTAATGTAATGTCTCAACCCCTTGTCTTGACCCTCAACATTGCAGGAACTAAGCTATAAAATCTAATTATAGCTAACCTGCAGACTTCAAACTTGGTCCGAACTGATTCCTGTTCCCTGTCTTTTCCAGCCAAGAAGTGCACCCCCTCCTCCATCATCCCTTCCTGGAGTATCCTCAGTCCTCATGCTGCTTCCCTGCCTGCAGCACCAGCAAGCCAAACCCTTCCTCTCCTTATTTCTTCACACCACTGTATACTTCTGTCTTCTTATGATGCAGGATCACTTTGGCATGGTTTTGTTTATGCCTTGTTTTGATAGCAATGAACTAATCATTCACACGGAAGACAGCATCTCAGTGTTTCCCAGTTGTTTTGTTTTGTACATCCTGTAGTTTTTATGGCAGGGGTTTTTTTGGTTACCTGCAAAGTGATCTGATAATCTAATTGTATTCTTGGCTTCCTCAGGCCTTCTCAAAGCCTTTTGCTTTTTATAATCCTCTTTCCAAATCCTGAAAATAACATTTTTCTTAGCATTGCTGTTTAATACTTGTCTTTTGAACTCTGCAAGCATCTTCCCTCTGAAGAGGGGAATGAAAATATTCCAGAACAGCCTGCCCTTCTCCATCTGAAGGAGCACCACCTGGGGTATCTAAGAAGCATTTCTTAAAAAGCTATCTTTCTATTGGCTTATTGTGTCAATGGTCCAACGGCAGCTGGCAAAGGAGCTGTTTATCAGGCCTCTCCCTTGCAAATTGCTGTTAATGGGCACACATACCCACACAAAACCTTGCTTGGTGGGCTGTGTGGGTGGACATGGGCCTGCATTCCTGCAAATATTTGTGGGCACAACCTAGTCACATCCTTACACTTAAGTGTTGTCTGAAGATATGCTTAAGATAAGTGTACATTTCAGATGATTTTTTGTCTAAGTTTTACACCCCTTAAAGGGTATGGACCATCTTGTCATCTCTGCTTGTTCAGTTCTTGCCACTTTGGTGTCACAGCCTGCTGGAAGGTCTGCCAGATACTCTGCCAATACACATAAGCAACAAATAATAAACTGAGGCATGGAAACCTCACCGGTAAGGTTTCTGGGAGGTAGGACACAAAATACCATATGTCCTACATATATAAAAGAAGGGCTCAAAACGGTGGTTTTCAATTATGATTACTTTGGGGAAAACAAAGGTGGGTTTGGGCTTTATGCATGTCTGATTTTCAGAATCGCTAAGTATGTATAATCCCCCCCAGTAGCCAGAGGAAGCTGAGACTCCCACATATCTGCAAGCCCGTCTGCAAGAGGAGTAGTAGCACTATAGTCCGGCACTGAACTTGTTCTTAAGAGATGGAGATCGGGACCTTGATTTCACTTAATACATGACTGACAGTGCCATCTTAACAGCAAAATCCTCCATCCACATGCTTTTAAGGAATGAGGAGCCAGAGCTTGTCAGGTGGATTAGCCATATGTTAACTCCCCAGTGCATTACAGCAGAGCCATCATTAATCTGAAAACTTGATCGCAAGCCAGAGGGAACAATTACATAACCTAGAAATCTGAAAGGCCAATAGTACAAAAACAAACCAGAAAGAACAATCATCCTTACTTACACATATGCACATTTTACTACAACTATTAGGCAATCAAGGTTGTCACATAATTGGATTTTTAAAATTATAAAAATGATGGAAGGGTTGCAGTAATTAAAAAGTGCAGGCAAGATGTTGAAAGATGACAAATTACATAAAGGCAAACTGCAAATGAAGCAAAATCTTTACAAGTATTTATTTGCTTCTCCACAATTTAGAGAATTAGTTGATTTGCTGCTTGTCTGTTCTTGACTGCCACTGACAGGCCAGTGTCAAGTTGGTCAGATGGACAGATGGCTGTCAGAAGGAACTGAGTCACCAGAGCAGAAGACTGGTTTTTAAAAACGGTGTCAAGCCCCAAAAGAGATACAGGCTGTAGGAGTGGGGCTCTTTACCAAGGTAGATTGCACGGGCAAGTTCTATGGCACATGCCTGAATTGCCATGAACGTCCAAAGCAAACTTTGGAAACCTGACAACAGAAGAAAAAGGTCCACTAGCATTATTCCTCCCACATGGTTAAAGGAGTTGATAGTGCAATTAATTCAGCTTATTTATCAGGACAGTGCCTAGGGCCCCTCAAGTTGGGGCCTTATTATGTTAGGCACGTAAAAGCAGAACAAGTCTCTGCCCCAAAAAGACTTACGCTCTCCTTGTAGAAGGTAGGAGAGAGGAGAATAAAATACAAGCTGAATGAAATCGCTGTGGAAGTGAGGTTAAGATAATACTCTAAAACACACTAGAAATTATTCTAAGAGGAAATTGTACACCCAGGTAGTTTGAAATGCCAGCCTTTCCATACTGCCCCAGAGCCATCCTCCAGAGAGCTGCTACAGAACTAGAAGTCAGTGTCAAATCCCACACGAAGGTCACCAGTCTGTAGTAGACTCCTAGGACCTACCTGATCCTCTGGGCTGATTCTCCACAGAATGACTTTTGGGAAGCTAATGGTGCCCCTGCTTCACGGGTCCTGGTAGCAAGTCTCCAGACCTGGCATGCAGTTTAATACTTGGTATCTGGACATACACTCATGTACCTATTGTCTCCTGAGACGATATTTGCAACACATGAATTGCAACCAACTTGTTTGTGTTTGTATCTTCCTTGGGTTTTCTTTTTTCTCTGTTTTTTGGTTTTGGGGTTTTTTTTTGTCCCAAAGACACCCCAGGTTGCACAGCCCTCCAGCACTTTACATGCACATTTCTGAATTTACTGTGGATATATGGCACTGCTCCTCACTGGCATGGGCAAATACTTTATGCTAAGTATCGCTAGTAATAATAACATTTGTTATTTTTCTGTTCTTTTGTATCTTCAAAGCACTGAACAAATTAACTACCTAAGCTGGCAGAAAAGTTTTTCTAGCAGCATTTCAGATTCCACAAAACCATCCATCTGCTCTGTGCCCAAGCTCTCAAGACACTGCAGTGCAGGTACAAAGGTAATCTATAGCAGACAAATGTCAGACCTGACATAATCTCCACTTCAGCACATGTGTATGTATACACAAACCTGTAAGTTAGATGCGTGAGTTGTCCAGCTGAGGTCCCAGACAGTGGACACTATAACTGAGGCATTTTTTTATATACAATGTGTAAAGAGTGATTTCAATGAGAATAACCTTTAGTTTGGATTAAGGGACCAGAAGGAAACAACCCAAGCAAAAGACTAGTGAGAGGGTATCACATACAGTTTTGTCTGTATCAGCCTGTTCTGAGCTGGAGACAAAATGGCTGTCAGGCTTTCTTGCCAGCTTTGACATAAAGAACAGGCAGGGAAGCCAAGGGCTGGCATGCTGGCCTCAAACTCAGAAAGTCTGCACCCCACAAGCTGCCATCTGAGTGACACAAGGCGTACGTCACTTCCCCGTGCCCCTTTCTCCTTTCCCACTCATTGCTACTTCTGTAGATCATGAACTCATCCAGAGAGAAGCTGTTTTCTTATTCCGTCTATGCACGGCAGAGCCCTGAGCTCAGCTGGGCCTCTAGGCACCAGGTTAATATATATAATAATAGTGTGGTACAAAAAAACAAAGGCATAACAGTTTCATGACAGAACGCATCTCAGATGAGTTAATGTGTGCAAAGCACTTTGAAGTTGAAAGGTTCTGTAGCATGTAAAAGCTGAGCATTACTTTTGTATGGATTTGTTGATCTTGAGAACTTGCAAAGTCACTCAAAACATGCCTCTACTCAGCGAAGTGCAGAGTGCGAATCCCTGCTATGCACTCCAACCTCCAAACGGAATAGTATGTCCAAGAAATTCCTATTTGAGAATGTCATTAATAAACCCCATGTCATTATAAGCAAATATCCTTACTTTTAGCACCTCTCTATATTAAAAATGAGCATCCCTGGGGAAAAATGCAAATAGGCTTTTCACAATCCTGCTGATTTTGGCATTATCTCTTCTGCATTGCTTTGAGTCACTCTTGCTTTCTGATTCTCCTACGTTAAGTTGCCATGGGAAATACAAAAATTCAAAGAAAAAGTGTTACAACCTGCCAACAGGTTGACATGAATCTTATCCATTCTGGCTCCTGGAGCTGAACTGACTTTCCAAGGTTCACCGAAGCCCAGATGATTCCCAGCCAGGAACAAAGAGCATTTTTTGACTCCATATTCAGGCTTGTTGGCCAGGTCCTTTCTGGGGCTGGAGCCGAGACCCAGCCCAAACGCTCCCCAGACGGATTCCAGACCCAAACTGCTGCTTAGGATCACGGTCGCTGTAGTTGGTCTCACACCTCACCACCTCTTTTGGATTATTATTCACTGTATTTCAGGAGCGGGGAGAACCCTAGCTCAGGATTAAGGACCTGTCCCATGAAGTGCTGCCCAGTCACACCCAGTGGTGGTCCCGGAGCTCATCTTCTGACTGACACAAGATGCAGCAATAGAGCAAAACAACCCCTAAAGAAAGCAGAAGGGTTACAGGAGAACAAGGGGTTACGCAGAGCAGCTTTGCGCCTCGTTTTGGTGGCTCTGCATCATTTCAAATCTTCCGCACCGTTTTGTGTATGTATTACTACAGAGGTCCACACCAATACGCACACTTACGCATGCAGCTCCCCGAAAGGAGAAAAGCTGCAATGAAATACGCCTGAGGGATCCCCGCCGTCGCCCCCGGGCCGTGTACCCTCCCACGGCCACAGACATCTTCCCAAAGTCGGTGCCACGAGGTGGAGCTGAGCAACAAAATTCCTCCCAGGCCATCTGCACAGCTGCAGCACCAGCGGCATTGCCCAAGTCACAGGTTTAAACAGGTTTCTTGCTTACTGGGCACTCAACGTTGTTTCCCTGGCCAGTTGATACAGGGACAAGCTGTGGCGAATTGTCATTAAGAGATTGCAAAACCGTGCTCCCCAACCGCGCTGATGCCGATTCACCCTTAGCGGAGGATGATGTCAGTCCGGGTAGATTTGGCAGCCAGAAATGATTTTGGGAAACGGAAGGAGGGGCTTCTGCATGCCCCGCAGTTTATGGGGTGGAGAAGCCTCCTCTGGAATAGCTTCTTTTGCTTATCTAGGGAACAGGGGGTCTGACAGCTCTTGGCCCTTAAGTGAAACACTTCTGCTCATCAACAGTCTCCCGAGAGTGTGGGAGACAGGCGGGAAGCTTCTCTGCTTCTCCGTGGCTGCCTCTCCAGCCTTTCAAATGATCCAATGACAGCACACTGGACATGAAACTGCCTGTCTTCCTTGGCGAGAGGTACTGCAACAGAGAGAAAAATACAGGGAAAAGCAGCAGTAAAATAAAAACCCAGCCTCACGGTCCCGACAGCAGAAATTTCAGGGAAACGATCAAAACACAGGCACGTCTGGTAGCAAAACGACTGTCACTCTCATCTTGCACGGGTAGTGGTGCCAAGAGGCTGAAAACTGGCGTTGTGGAAACACGCAGCCCTGGGACGCCCCACCTGAGAGAAGTGACATTGCCAGGTCTTGTTTACGCAGCGCATTGGCAGTGATCTGTCTCCATCTCTTCGGAGGCGGGCAGAGTTAAGTGTGCTCAGCTCCCCACAGCGGAAGGGATTATCCCACCATAAAGGTGGATAAAACCCCGTTTATTTTGTAAACTAGTTTACCTGTAAACGCTTCCATATCTAAACAAGAATGGTGGCGGGAAATCTGCTTATAAATTCTTAAAGATGTTATAAGCTCTTAAAGATGTTATAAGCAGAGGAGATAAAGGAATGTGGAAACAAAAAGGGGGGAAAGGTAAAAATAAAAGATACTAGCAAATCAGGTAATGGCAATGTCTAAAAATATTTTAGGATGCAGATTGTCAGGCTAAATTTGAATTATATCTGTTAAGAAATGCCACGGGCTGCAGTGAGCTGGGAGCAGAACGCAAATACAACCACAGCTTGTAACATTTAACATTATTTAGGTTATGTGTTGAAATGGTAATTGGGATTAGCTAAATCTGCACTACTTCAGAGAAACTAGTGTGAAAACAGAATCAGATCTTAAACTTACACAAATGCACTTACACAAATTACATGTTCATGTGAGGAAAAAAAAATCATTACTAAATCATTGGATGACTCTGCAAATACACTGTTTCTGCCCAAGCCTAAATGTATTATCCAAAATAAGCCTATTTTTGTAGTTATCTAATCAAGTGGATGTACCTACAGAGATACAGTATATCATCTCTCGCTTTCTTTATTCCATGTGTGTGTCACACTGTGATAACCTCAGTTTTAGATTATTACAAAATGAATGCTTTCTGCATCCCAGCTCTTCAGGTGGCCAAGGTCTGCAGGCAAACACCATTAAGATGTCTTAACGGTACATTATGCAAAGCGGGTCGTACGGTAGTAGGTTTCTGTAATGGTAGCCAAGTGGCTAATCTGTCGGGGGACCACTTTTCTCAAGCCAACAATACTAAGATGCTTTTCCGTCAAGGTGTGTTAAAGCCTGCAGGGAAGGGTGTGGTTCGCTCACAAAAGTGTGTCTGTGGCCAAGGTGTTCCCAGGAACGTGGGGTGAGTCACCAATGTCACATTGCTTAGCTGCCTGTGACAGGTGACATTTGGTAGCCGCATTATTACTAAACAGAAGTATGAGCAAGCCTTGCTACATGCAGGCACTGAAGTATGACGTGACCATCCCATGCCTTACAGAAATCTTCAAGGCGCACACGGGACCGAAGCTGTAGGATTATAGCCTGAGAAAAACTGGGCCCTCTGTGCGTGGTGAACAATTTTGAGGAGATGAATAACTTGCAAGAGTCTAGCCATATATTACCCCACTGTAATGAACAGAAACAGCTTTTTAATGATTTCTAATCTAAATTGATAATTAACTTTGTCTTCAGAAAGCAAATCAGTATCTACTGTAGTTGAAATTTGATGTTGGGGAGCTGGAAAATAAAACTCTTTTTCTTTTCCTACCCTTTTGGGCTTTAGGCAAACTTAGACGGCATCCTTAGCCAAGGGTAATTCAGCTTTTGACTTCAGCTGTGCTACCTGACTTAGGCAAATGGAAGCCCTGATGTGGTGCTGTCACATTAAAGCTTCCTTGGCCGTCCTCTAAACCGTGCAGAGGTGCTCCGTTTCCCAGGTCCCGCATTGCACCGCTGCCCGTGCCACCAAGGAGGCTTGCCTCCAGACCTGCCGAGACTCGTCGGCCACCCAGCGCGCTCGCACACCAGCCTCCGGTCAGGACTTCCAGCTCCCCCGGGGCACCCTTTGGAGAGGGAAAACTCACGTACCCTCGTGCAAGCCCAGCCCACCGCATCTGCGGCACTGGGGGAGCCGGACACGGTGGCACCGAGCCCCGCGCGCCCCGGCCGGCTGGGCAGCCGGCAGCCCAGCTGGCTCTGTGAGAGCGTGCAAGTCGCAGGGCTAAGCGTGCCGAAGCCTGCCCCGAGCGGAGACGTGGCCCAAGGGGTTTGCGAGCTTTGCCTCTGCCCTGTGAGAAACACATGGTGGCCTTGCGCTTCCGGGGCCCCTCTCTGGTTCCTGCATTCCCCAATTTCACAGGGGCTCAGAGCAGCCAGCACACGGAGCCTCGCTGCCCAAAAGATCAGTTCGACCTCAGTTCATGGTGCATATGAAGAAGATCCTCCCTCGTCCGCACCATTCACGAGGGGATGGTGGCAGCATGGCACTGGCCCAGAGGAAGAGCCATGTGAGTGTCCTGCCGAGGGGATCCCCAGCTCCCGGACCCCAAGCCTGACATTATCCCCTGCACATCCACGCCGCAGCGGTGATGATGAGCACTTTCAGACACTGCCAGCCTGCCTGCTTTCCAGCACCGCGGACCCTGTGCCTTTTGACATAAATCTGAGCTGAATATAGCCTCAGGCTTCAACTCACATTAATCCTACTACAAGTTCATACAGCGTGGTGCAGCCAAGGAGGTCGGTGCAAGGAATAGAAGAAGAAGGGGAAGAGAGAGAGATAAAAAGGGAAGGGGGGTGGGGGTGGGGGGGTGTTGGGCACCTGCACTAGGAACATGGCAGGGAGCTATTGGAGGATTTCTGACAGCCAGTTTCAGATCACCTTTCATTTAAGAGGCAATCCTGCCTATAAGCTGCAACACCTTACCGTGACTTTGAATAAAAAAGCAAGCATAAATCAGTTTTGCTGTTCAGGGGGTTTGTCCTCTACCCCTGGTGGGGAATGCGAGAGGAGAGCTGCAGCGTTGCAGCATGTAGGGAGTGGTGCAAGGGGAGCTGGTGTCTCTCTTTCCACCCAGAGACCCTCACTAACACACCACAGCTGAGCACAGGGCATGTCCCCCAATACAGTAAGCTGAATGAAAGGTACTTTTTTTCACTGAAAGGCAGTGGTTTGTACTGGGAGCAGGAGGAAGAAAGGTGCTTTCAGCAGGGGGAGGACTTCGAACACCACCAAATCTCCGTCATGTGGCCATAGTTTGCAGCACCTTCCAGTTAGTTGGGGAATTAGGCAAACCACTCTTCCTCACTAAAGGGCAGGCTGGATTTGCCCACTGGCTGATGGGGGCGGGGGAGAGAGACTAATAAATCCCTTGTCCTCTGACAGGTTTACACTGGTCCAAACTGATGCCTGGACTCAGGCCGCATCTTCCAAGAGTCCACGCACTGATGGGGGTAACCGGGGGGACCCTATAAGCACTGCCTACACACAGCTCCCTGCCTCCCAGCACAGGCGGCTGGACAGGGAGCTGTAAAAGCAGCTTCTGCCCCATGGTAGTCGCCTGCCAAAACTGTGAGCCCAGCCAGGCGCAGGGGTAGCTGTGCTGCTGGTGCCGGACTGCTGCTGGGCCGGTGCTGTTGGATACTAGGGCTCAGCGGGGAAAAGCACTGAGAGAGAGGAAAACCTGGCTAAAAACTGCTGGCACATGAGAAGGGTCACCTGGATGAAATGGCAGAGGGCTGGCTTGTCTCTGCTACTCAGCTTACAGGTGACACTGAGGAGAGATGAACAACCTGGAGACAGAATGACCCCTGACTTTTTGGGTCTGCCAGAAACAACATTCTGTGTCTCCGGTTTTCTCTTTGGCTGCCAAACTCCAAAAATCAGTTTTTCAGCCAGCTCTAACAGCAATTTTAACGTCTAGCCAGGAAAGATATGAGGTGAGGTATCTTTTCTCCGTGTGTGTACGCCCATTGATACTGTTCATCACAGGGTCAGCACTAAACATGGTGGTGCTGCTTTTTCCTCCCTTCCTCCTCTTCTCCTCTGCTTTGTAACTCCCGGGACTGGTTCCTGCACTTACAAAGGAGTTGTGTGTCCTCTCGGGACAGACGAGAGATTGGTTTTAAGTCCAGCATCTGTTATTTATTGTTTACAGCAAAAGCTTCAGCTTTGAGCTGAGATCAATGCAGTTGCTCTAAGTGTTGGAGAAAGTGTTCAATTTTCACAAATCTTCCTGTCATTTGTTTGTGTTCATCTGCCGTGCGCTCAGGCTCCAGGCCACAAGCTCCAGCAAAGCCTCCAGAGCCGGACTGCAAAGGGAGACATGAAAGACACGCACACAGACAGAGTATGCCAAGTTGCTAAAATTAAAGCTGGTTAGAGTGGTGTGAAACGCCCTGCAGGCAGCAGGATAATGTCTTTTTCCTAGGACCCTTTTGCTGGGTAATGATAAAAGCACAACTGACAGAGAAGCCTTCTGCCGTCCTGCCTTTGCATGCAAAAGCCGAGTTTGCTTTGCCAAAATAAAGCGGGTGCCTCTCGACAGCAGAAATGCTCATGCCTAGAAGTGGCCCGCCTTGCCTCTCCCAAGGTGTCTGTTGTGGTCACATCCAAAGACCCCAAATCAAGATCGGAGCAGGGCTGCGGTAGATGCTGCAGAGCGATATGCTGGTGCAGGAAGTCCCACACCCTGCCACAAACAATTTCCACCCTGATGTGGAACAGGCCAGAGGAGCCAACAACTGGCTGTGGGGAAGGTCATGGCTAACAGCAATCCGATCAGCCTGGAAAGCCTGTTCGGGGAACCATTTGGTGCTTCAAAATCACTCACGAAGGAAGCCAAACAAACCCTTGTACAAATACAGCCAGTTAGCTTTGAAAGCTATTCCAGCCGGCTCTCGGTGTCCCTCACGGGCGGATGCAGGCTGTCAACGCCTTTGTGGCCCCACTCTGCACAGTGAGGGTGGCCCAGGCCCCTCCGAGCAGCGGGGCCGGGGGGCCTGGGGGGAGCGGGGCAGGGGGCACCGCAGGGCTGCCCCATCCCCTGCTGCAGAGCACGTGCCTGCCGCCACGGCCCCTTACGCCCTCAGGAAGTCTCCCCCTGTCAAAAATTGGGTGGAGGGGGCCTAGCCCCACACAGCTGTGAGGCAGTTACAATGGGAACGCAAATTAAAGCCACCCATTTATGTAAACTGCCTCAAAGTACTGAATACAAAAGCAGAGGCTTGGAATTGCGATACCAGTTTCAGGCAGGATCCACCAGAGCACAAGATGAATTATATACATATAGGATTTCAAAGGGGATCGTTAGGACAGGCCGAGTTCTGCTCATGTCTTAATGGCCTGACTAGATTAGCCTCTCCCTCCCCGCCACCTCGTGCTGTCTGGCTGGGGATGGAAATTGCAGAGATTTTCGCTTCGCTTCAGGCCTTAACGAGCAGCTTCAGCTTCAGGGAGAGGGCAGGGGGCTGATGATGCGGTGCTGCATCCCAAGGAGCTCCCATCGCCCTGCCAGGGGTGGCTTGTTTGCAGAGACAAACCCCAGGGCCGCCCTCAAAGCAGAAAACAGGCAAAGGGAAGGAGAGGGAACCTAGCTGAGTGCACTTGGAGCAAGCAAGAAAGGACAAGGGGGAGGAGGCTGCCTGAAACGAGTGTTTTGCTGGTGTTTCTCAAGCATCACTAGAGGAAAAACAGAGAAAAAAGAGAATAATCAGAGGAAAGAAACAATGAGGGAAGAAGTACGATATTAACTGGATGGAGAGTTTAAACCAAAAAACCCAAGAGACGAATGAAGGGCATAGGAGATGCCCCTGCACCTTGCAGATCCTTCCAGTATTTCCTTACAACAACTTCTCTCAGTTCTGCGAAATAAGTGCCTGTTGTCCAGCGGTGGAAAGGCTGAGCACGGCTTCCCCAGAGCCTGCGCAGGGTTTCCCTGCAGGGCATGCACTGCCCACCCCTGCACGGAGCAGCTGTGCCCTTCTGGAGCACCGGTAAATAATCCCACACTTGCACGCCTTGCGGCAAGTACATTTTTCTTGGGTGAATACAGTTTTTCAAAGTGATCGAGATAGGATAACGAGGAGTAGGAGACCAGATTATACAGCAGGGCTCATGAATTTCCATGGAAGCCCAGGAATCCTGTGTCACAGGTAAGCACTGCTGTCACCTCTGTTATTTTCCAAGACCAATTTCCAGAGGTAATATTTGGTTTGCAATAAACAGCCTTGGAGTTGCTCTGGATTTATTCAGTGTACATCACATCCACTGCTCGTCCCCTTATCAGGACAGCCGGTGTCCTTATGACCCCAAGCCTGTAGCCCCTGAGGGATGCCCGCTGCAGCCACAGCAAACACCCCATCTGGTTTTCCCATGTCCTACATGTAGCACAGTGGGTCTGGATGGGCACATACAAAAGCTCACCCTAAAACTGTGACTCCTTGCAAAGCACCAGGAGACCTTCAGGTAGCTGACCTAGGGCTAGCGATAGCATTGCTTTAACACCAGGCAGGTGCAGGAGTGGCGACCTGACAAAATCCACATCCTACATCTCTCTTTGCCAGGCAAAGAATGCTGTCGTTTGAGTTCCCATGCCATTTATTTTATACCCTTTTATCCTAAAGCTCTGGCTGTGTTCTTTAATATAATAAACAAATCACAGGTCTTGTTTTACATATCTCTGCACATGAAATCTCTTTCCGGCACCTTGTCTTTATGCTTGTTTAAAAAGTGCCTCACCAACTGCTGCATTAAACAAAAACGAAGTCGAGCTTGGGGCTCCTATACCCTGAGCCCTGGGGTTTTACAGAGCCTTCTCTGTGCAGCTTCTATTTCTGTCTGATTAAGCTATCTAATTCTCAAAGATTAAGCTATCTAAAGTGACTGAGTACTGAAGCATTTAAAATGTAAACGCAGTGAGTTTTAATCACAGCCTGCAGACTACCCTCTCCCCCCCCATGTGTATATACATGCGAGCTGTTTTCTTGCAATGTCTTCACGTTACACCTGCATCTAGTGGCACTTTCACATCCCACAATTAAACAGAGTGTGCCGGAGTGAAGGACAAGGTGTTCAGGTGTATGGATGCGAGGCTGAGGGTGCAGCTGGGGCAGCTAACGTGATCCTGTCTCCCCTCTCCGCCCTGCGGCCCCCACAGCCCCCCACGCCCTGTGTGGGCACCCACACCGTTGGTTTTCCCGGTGGCTCGGCTTGCCCGTGCTCAGGCAGCACCGCTGCCAGCACGAAGTCAGGGAGGAAGAGGAAGGCAAAAACGCAGCTCTCTCAAACAGGGCCAATTTACGCTCCCACAGTAGTGCACCCCAGAGAAGTGAGAGCTGCCAGGCTCTCCTCCCTCCCAGTACCTTGCTATGATATTCAGAAGTCCTTTGATTTTTTTACATTCGAGAAAAATCCTTACAGAGAGAGTATTTCCAGTCTGGCACGACAAGCCCTGGGAAGAGGAGACACACTACAGCCGTTCTGCGGCTCTGGGGGGAAGAGTGGGGCGAGCCTGGCGCAAGCCTGCAAACCCCAGCTCTCGGCAGCCCAGGGACTTCCCAAGCCACAGGCTGCATCTGCCGCAGCAGCTCCAGCAGGCCTCCATAGACTGCTGTCCTATTAATTTGCCTAATTGCTTTTTGAACTGATGTATAGTTTCGGCACCTGACGCGTCCCATGGCAATGAGTTCCACCAATTAATTATGGTTGTGTGAAAAAAAGACTTCCTTCTCTATGCCTTAAAAAATATCTGCCTGATGATTTCATTTAACATCCCTCGGCTCTTGTCTTATGAACAACTGCTGCCATTCCTCCTGCTATTCGTCACATTGTAGACCTCTGCCATAGCTCAGAGTCCTCTCTTTTCTCGGCTGGAGTTGATTGATTAAGTCTCATCTCACACAGATAGCATTGCACATCTCTGATCATTCCTGCCATATGTCTCTCTGCCTTTTCCCATTCAAGTACAACCTGAATTTCAGGAGTGCCGCACACCCACACCACCAAGGCTGTTCTGTAGGAATCGAACGCATTGGGTACTGCGTCCTTTAAAAAATCAAACTTGCTGCTGCGGGTTGTGCACCAAGACTGACTGCGGCCATCTCAGCAGTTGTCCTGGAGGTGTTCGGTGCTAACCCTGCCTTTGGCGGAGGGGTGGTAGCACCATGCCTGGCTCCCGGGGCTTCTGCAGGCATCGGCTCTGAAGTGCCACCCACGGCTAGCTCTGGCGCTTGTTTATTGGCACCTCTGTCACTAAGCCCACAAACAATAGGTGACTGCCACAACATTTGTATTTGAGATCACGGGGACAAAAGAGGTAGTATGTTCATTGAGCAATCGTAAGCGTTACCTCAATGAAACAATTACAGGCACTTGCAATAGAAATATTGCAGATAGGAAAAGAAATTGCCTCAGACAGGATCAAATATGCAAAGCTAACTGTGGCTTCAGGCTTCTCCCACAAGATAAACAAGTGGCTCAGGCCTGGAGGGAACAGCAGGAGAGGGGAATCCCAGAGAGCTATTCCCATGCCAGGTTGTGGTTTTTTTTTTTGCGGGCTTTAGCAGGAACAGTGTCTGGGGGCCCAGGGCACGGCCTCCTCCCTGCCTGCCCCCCGCAGCCCCGCCGGCAGGCCGATGCCGCCGGACCCCCGCTGCCCCAGAGCCCCTCAACCCAAGCCTTGCACACCACGGAGGGAAGCAGGCTCGTGCCTGCTCTCTGTCAGCAGTTGCTCTGAAACAGAGCAGGACAAAAACGTAGGCGCAGGTTTTGAAAAGAGGGGAATATTTACAGGGGCTGGGCACACAAGGTGACTTTCTCTTGCTCCTGAGATGCAGAGGTGATTCCAGCTTTCCGCCCCCTCCGAGATAGCCACCAGGAGGAAAGACACAATGTGGGGCTGAGAAAAAGCCGTGATTCAAAGCACTATGTCCGCCTCCCCGTACCCCTTGGCTGTGGGACAACAACCCAGCCAGCCGCTTCTCCCGGCGCCGCGAAACCCGGAGGGGGGCTGCAGCGTGCCAGCTCGGAGATTATCTTTGCCATCTCTGGCGCTTTTCTAGCTCAGTGTATAATCCATCTTTCTTTAAGTACTCTGTTTTTCTTAAACAGCATTGACATTGCCTTCAAAACATAGCTCTGTGTATTGAAAACAAGCAAGGGTTGGTACCACACCACGCCAAATGGCAGCCGCTTTGCTGCTGGGCGGCGCTTGACAGCGGCGAGCTGCGGGTGACAACTCCTTTTTCCAGTAGGTGAAACAGGCAAGTGCCAGCAAGGATAGGCCCATAATAAACCACCACTTATCTGTTGGGGCAGAGGTTTTTCCTCTGGTTGCCGACACAGATTAGAGCCTGAATCTTCCTTTTCTTTAGCAAAAAAGCATTTACAGACATTTCCACTGTTCCTTCTCTAAGGTTGTTCTGCAAAAGATGAGCAAAACAATGAACTTGTTGGCTTAGCAGGAGTGAGACAGCTCTTTTAAATGGAGGATTTTGATCGTGCCCTGTTATTTCATCTCTTTAGAATATTCACTAGACAACGTAATTTTCCTGTCTCCAACCCGTGCTAAGCTGTCAGACTCCTCTGTGCAAAAGTTAGTGCAGCATCTTCTCCCCACACGAGTGCTTTTTTTGGGAAAATAAAAAAGAAAAGGAAAAAGAAAAAACACCCCCACTGGTCACTTAGAGGCATATGGTTTTCCAGAGATTGCAAGAAGAAGAAAACTGTGGCTGTTCATGCAAAACCCCAGCACCCAGGAATCGCTCCCAGCAGGATTGCTACCCCAGGAGAGTCGGCCGCACTGCATCAGGAGGCTCGTCCAGCAGCTAAAATAACCTACCCTGCAAACATTCTCCCATTTAGATTTAAATGGCCGATGGGCTGAAATTCAGCCTCAAACAGGATTGGGGGGAGGGGTGAAGGGTGGGGGCAGGGCAAAAAGAAACTACCCAGAGCCCTCCCTTGCAACCAGTGCAGACACTGCCCGGGTTGTTTCTTTAATTGGGGGAACAATGTGCTCTTTCAGGGGCTGCAGGTGGCTCGAGGCATTGCAGAAAAGGGACATTATGGTTTGCCATGATGGCGTGGTTGAAAGGTTTGGACCCCTATGTACAAAAAAGCCTTTGCTGAGGGGTGTTGCTGCTGCATCAAGTATCAATGAAAGCTGCATATCTGCTGCTATGAATCCAATCGCCACAGAAAATGAACGGGAAGCATTAAGGGTAGCAAAACAGTATTTCAAGCTGCAATGAACAGCATCCAATTCATCGGTGAATAGCAGGCCTGGGTGAGTGAAATAATAGCTCTGTTTGAAAGAAATATGAAAGAGCCTTGAGCAGTCTGCAGGAGCAGATGTGCAAAAGAAGTAACCAAAGCTGCAGGCTCTTCTGAGGTCTAGTGTAGAGCCAGCACCAAGCAAGGCCGCCTGGCTGGGCGTAGGGTCTGCAGCTCTCCGCTTGAACCAGTTTATGGGGCATTTAGCAGCACACCACTCCCCTGTCTTTGGAAATAATCTTCACTGAAGAAGAAAATCAACCAGTATGTGCAATAGCACTATAGCTCAGCTGAGTTTACCTCCAAATGTCACGGTCAACCCTTTAGAAACCAAACTGGCATGAAAAACATGAAGGCACTAACAGTACTTTAACAGGGAGGAAAAGTAAGGGTGTGCAGTAAAGCCAGAAGCAGAACTCGGACGTCCCAGTTTCCCATTCCTAATCCTGACCTTGCTCCTCCACCAGCCCCCGTTCCTCTGATTTCTGGGATGCTGCAGTGATGAGAGCTGCCAAATCCAAAAGCAAGCCCTGCTCACGCCACGGCCGCAGCAGCCCAGCCCAGCCTCGGGTTGTTACTGGTGGTGCTGGGGACCACGTGCGGGACCGAACGCCTCCCTGCCCGCAGCCTCAGCCCAGCTTGCCCCCTCGCCCGCTGGCCAGGGCTCGGCAGGCTCTGCGCGGGTTTATTTCCTAGGTGTGGGGGATCCACCCCATGCTGGTGAGACCCTGCTGATGGCACCCTGCCCACTCGTACCGCGAACTAAAGGGAGGAGAGAGAGGCCACGTGCTTGGCACGGAGTTAGCTGGGACTTGGTTCTTGGCCCGATGGCTGCTAGTCCCCGAGCTGCTGGGGGTGCCGCGGGGCTGGGCCGATCCCAGGACGCGTCCCCCCAGTTCTGCGCTGCTTTGGGCTGCACACTGGGATTTTACCCAGAGATGTCTCTGCCTGACCTCTCGGTGGCAGATGCCGCCTTCAAGGGGTGGTGACACAGGAATAGCAAGACAGCTGATAAGGTTTGATGGCTCTTTACTTAGGGGAAATCCTCTTGACTATTGCCCAAGGCAAATAAGACTCAGAGGCCTGAATTCCCAGAGGAGGCATCGATGCACCAGATCAAAGTCTGCTCCCCAGCCGTCACCGCAGAGGCATCACCTCCAGCCATAACAGGAGGTTATGAAAACAAGGTCTCTCCCTTACACATCCCAGGCTGCACAAAGAAACAGGCTCTAAAGAAGGGAAGGCAAGAGAGACCTGGCTGCAAGTGCACTGTGGCCTGTGGGTCCGAGCAGCAGGCTCCCAGAAACGCTGCGGGACGGTGGCTCCGGCCCTGGGGACGTGCCAGAGCCATGCGGGAGCTGGGGCAGGGGACCGTGCGTTATTTGGCTCTGCCTATTTCTTGCATTAGCTCCCGTAGGCAGGGATGCATCCCGTAGGCAGGGATGCATCCGTTTGCTTCCACTGTCACAGTCTCACACAAAGAAACTTAAATCCAGAGTGCCGTGAGGCTCTTGGGTTCTTAAAAGTTCTGGGGTTTAGTCCTGAGTTTTTAAACCAATGCGGGCATGGGATCCTGCTGCTGGCAATGTGATTTCTCTCGGGTGGAGGCTTTCCAAAAAGCCTCGCCGCTGCTGGCACCTCGTAAGGAGCCCGGCTACAGGCGGGCACAGGCTATATCAGCCCGCTCGTCACAGCAGCCCCGGGACTCGCTTGCAGGGCACCACGTGCTCTCACGACAGCGGCTGCCCGTTGGGGCCCGGCTGCCGGCGCTGCCGGCACAGATCATGCCAAGCCGGTGTCAGGAGCAGCCAGCGGCCCCACGGAAAGCTCGCCTGGTGCAGAAGAGGCCAAAGAGTTGAGCTGTGTTAGTTGACGTTGCTTTGATAATTTATATCACATTTTATAGCTCTTGATGTTACAACTCCTTCAAGGTACTTCAGCACGGAAGATGGCAAGGTCCCTGCCTTGGAGAGCTTACAGTCTAGTACAGACGGGTAAACACAACAAGTAGAAACATTAAACCTTAGGTAGGGAGTGGGGACAGGTTGAGGGAGTATGTACAGAAATTATCTTTGGCACATCAAAGAGCTGGAAGAAGTCCATCAGAGGAACCTTTAGGCTATTTATGTATTTCAGGTAGCAAGATAAAATCATGAATAATGAGTTCCTGCAACCTCTTTGCAGAACCAGCGCTGAAGCAATGCTTACAGAGGCACTTCTCTGCTAACGTATGTCCTTTGGATGGGGAATGCTTGAATCCTCCCCAGATTTACCTTGCCGACTTTTAACCAGTAACAAAAAAAGAAATAACGAGCAGCACAAGCACAGTCAGTATCCTTCCAGGTTTTTGTCCCTGTGCATGGCTACCTGATCACAACGTCTATCTGCCCAGCACCAGCCTCAGCATCTCTTTCTTTTCTTCTTCTTTCTTTTCAGCACATACTGCTTCTTCTGAACTCCCAAGCCATCTCTCCTCCTCAAAATAACCCTGTTTTGAAGTCAAAGTTCCCAATCCTTAACCCTGCTCTCCCTCGCCATCCTCAGTCCACACTGTCTTCAGTGGAACACGGCTGAGCAAGGAAAGTTGCACACCAAAGAGAGGAACAACTAAACCCAGCTTCAACGGAGCTTGCTGTCGCCTCGGCGCCTGCGGCCGGAGAGCCAGCGCGCACCGAGGTGCAGCACGGGGGCCGTCCCACCAGCCCCTGCTTGCACAGCTTCTCTGGGCAGCGGGCAAAGGGCTCGGAGCCATCCCATACAGGCATTCAAACCCTTCTGGTGCAGAACCTGGGATCTGACTAGGGAAACAGACAGGCAGATAACCCGCTTGTGCTATGCTGTCAGGCAGTGGGAGGATCAGGCTCACAAGCACTGGAGAAAGCCTGGGTGCAGAGCAGGAGGTGTTTCTAAGTTTGCTCTTCTCATTTGTGAGGGCTCCTTTGAGCAGACTGACGCAGGACACGAACTCTTTCCAGTACGACGCAAAAATATATCACCCCCCAAAAAAAAGACAAACGCATATGGCGGCACTGTTAGCTGTTTCACTGCCAAACAGACCAAGCCAAAAACCGTCAGTCGATCAAATCACAAAGGAGTCCTGTGCATAGCGGCTGGAGACCCTTTACGCCAGGCTGGTGTAGTTACTGCCGGCCTAAGCCCCCGCCGTGATGGTGTGGAGTGAAGCAGAACGGCTGCGGAAAACCCCCAGCTCCCGCCCGCCCCTCCTGCTCCCGTCTCCTGCGCTGCCTCTCCCGCCCCGCCAGCCCCAGCACCGGTGCAAAGAGCTGGGTGAAAACAATGATCCAGCTGAAAAACAGCCTGGCGGGAAGCATTATTTCTTAGCCAGATAAATTCTGCAATCCAGTTCATCCTATAGAGCACCTGTGGGCTGTATCAAGTTAAGCTAGTCAAGCTCCATCCCCGGGCAACTGAGTTACGACTCTTCTACTTGGTGGCAAATAACTGCAAGAGATTGCCGTCGTCGCGGTGTTGGTGGTTTTTTTCTCCTGCTCTTTCAGCCCCAGTTTGCTGGTTGCCGTCTCTCTTGTGGTTGCTGGCAGATCAAGGGACTTGGTGGCATTATGGTGTTTTGGACTGGAGAAGGCTCTCCCCGTTCTAGCGAGTGCGTGGCACTCGCGCTGCTTCCCCGCAGCCTGGCCTCAGGACACGCGGAGAAACTTAGGCAAAACCACACAACCCAACAGCAACGGCAGCCACGATACAGCTCGGGTGGTGAAGGGGCTGGCAGGTCCTTTCCCCTTCGCGCGGCTCGGGGGGCACACAGGGCTAGCGAGAGGCTGCCTCTGCCTTAGCCGCCTGGTAAAATCTGAGGCAATCGTCAAATTTCTTTTTCCCTCCTTTTCCCGCTTGTGTTCCTCCCAACCAGCACTGCCAGAGACCTGCCCTCCCGAATCAGCTGGGGCGGCGGGGGGGACACACACGACCTCCCTGTTCTCGCAGCTCTCCTCGCGCCTTTCCCCACTGCCGTACCACCCACTGGTTACACAAGCGGGGATACACCTCCCTCCCCATCCCTTCCCCTCACCTACAGCAAACACCCCCTTGTTTCCCTTCTGTTTTGACGACCCTATTGAACTGCTGCAGAAAAGCAGAGGCAGACCTTCAACACCTCCTCCTCCTCCTCCTCGGGCTGGTGGGTAAACAGAGACACAGCGCAGGGAGGAGGCACTCTCTCCTTCAACCCCTGCGAGCAACCGTTTCTGTCTCCAGAGGGCATACAGATTTCCAGGCGCAAAGTACTCCACAGTATATTGCACAAGGAGTTCCAAAAGGCTTTTAAGTCACCAAACGTCCCCTTTCCCACTGATTCGGCAGCGGACACTGTAAATCCGTGGTACACTGCAGCTCTCTGAGGATGGGGTCATCTGCTTGCCCTGCTGGGCACGGAGCCCAGCACTTTGCACACAGCCTTCCCCATCCCTTCCGGGCTCCTCCGCAGTAAAATACAAATTTTTTTTAAAAAAAGCACCATGTAAGTGAGTGGAATTACCAATCACTTAAAGGCAAAGTAAACAATCAGAGAGAAAAAAAGAAGTTTGTAAGTGGGTTGGCTTAATCCATGCCAAGAGAAAAGGATGTTTGTTGCACAAATAAAGTGAGTGGGAGCAAGACTTTCCTGCCTGACTGGTGGAGAGGTCCGTAAATCAAGACTGGAACTCCTTGCCACGTATATGAATCAATTAAAGCACTTGATGAATCATTTATTTTCAACACAGGCAATCAGCAACAATAGTTTGATGTTCAATTGATTTCTCATTTGTCTTGCTCCCCTGAGTAATGACGAACAGCTCACCCGCTTACATGGTGCGTGCCTCAACCCGACTGCTCCTGGAGCAGCTTCTTCTGCAAGGAATCACGCCGGGCACCTGCTCCTACCTGCTGACGTTTCACACCTTTTGGTCACTACCCGCCGATGCCTTTGGTTCTGCTTGTCTCACTCATCTCACGCCCCATGCATGCTCTTCCTCTGGGGTTCCTCCTTCTTTCTTTCTTTAAGGAAAAAAAAAAAAAAAAAAAAAAAAAAAACCACCAAAGCTTTGTTTTCAACACGTGGCAGTAGAGCCAGATTCCTCACTGGAAAGCATCAGCGTCCTCCTCAAAAGCTCAGAATATCAAAAATTGCCAGAAAAGCAGCACAGCTGTGTGTACAGCAGATGATGTAAAACACTCTAAAGAAAGGAGGGAGTTTTCAGAATATTTTCTGTTAGATACCATATCCATACAGCACACTTCCTTCATCCAAAGTGCCTTGTAAAGTGCTTTGTGCAGACCTCTAATTCTTATTTGGGATGCCTCACGGTACATTTTATTAGTTAAAAACTCAGGCACATAAAAAAAGGAAGCCCTCGGTTCAGACGCTGGGCTACGCTGAAGTCACAGCGATTAAGACATCAGGCTGACAGTGAGGAGTCCTGTAGTCACACAGTTAATTTCGGGGTGTGCGATTCGCAAAGCCCCAGATATCTGTGGTGAAACGCGAAGGCTCGGCTGTGGTTGTTCCCAGCGGATACGAAGCACCCCTGGGATCGGGCCAAGATGAACATTAACATCATCCTATTGTGACGGACAAACTGATAAAAGACAGGGGAGGAAAAAAAAAAAAAAATATTGGGGCACGCAGAGCTTCCCCATTCATGAAAACAAGGTGCCCGCGCCCAGCTCGCAGGGCTGAGCACTGATTTGGGGGCACAGGGGCTGAGTTTGCTGGGGCGGCCGAGGCCCCCACCACGCTCACCCGCGCGCTCCCCTCTGCAGAAAGCGGAGGCAGGAGCTACGCCGCCTCCTGCGCCCGGCGGGACCGCGGCCTCGGCTTGGTCACTGCCAACACACCAGCGCCCGGTGGCACAACAGGCGGCACAGGGGCTACGGGTGAAATTCAGGCATCGGTGAAGGACTAAGAGCGGGCTCCTTTGGCTGTATTACAGTGAATATCAGGGATACAGGAGCTGTGCTTCGCCTCCGGCCGCTTCCAGTCCCCCCGGGAGTATCCCCGCCCCAGCACGAGGGCCCCGAGACTCCTTTTCCCCTCCAGCGAGCAGGGCAACCGACCGACAGATCTTCTCGCTTCTTTGTCCTTCCCCATCACTATGTAGCTCTTCAAAAACAATTTTTGGCCATATTTGTGCATAAAGCAGGCCCGAGAGGGCCGCGGGGTAATAAACAACTTGTTTCCTCTGCGCTCCGAGCTTCTCCAAATGCTTTTGCTTTTCAGCCACTTCACTGGAGAACATCTCAAAACTCCTCTTCCATTTATAGCCACGATTCAGTGATTTTACTTCCTCTGCCCACCTCCTCATCTCTAAAGCTTTCCGAGAGCAAGGGCCACGGCGGGGACCCAGCTGCAGGTGCTGCACTTCCAGCCCCCAGGGCAGCGAGAGGTGGAGAGCAGCGACCGCCCCGCACCCCTTCCCGTGCACACACACTCTGACTGTTTCAAACCGGCTCAATAGGAAAATATCAGTTATTTCCAAGATTACCCAACATGCTGCGCTGAAAGCTGTTGGGACACCGCTCTCAAGGAGCAAGCCTCGTGGCGTTTGCTGCATTTGGGCAGCGCCGCGCACGCTGCGGTTATGACTCAAAAGAGCGAGCGCAGCGGCTAAGGAAAGTCCTTTCAAAAGGCTCCAGGTTCACCTCCGAGGAGCGGGCGCGTTCAGAGTTCACCGAGCCCGAATTCAGCGTTAGCTGCCTGATGTCATCGCGATTGCAGCTCACTTCCTTAAAACCCTGCAAGCCAGAACAGAGCTGGTATTCACAGCGGCCGTGCAAACAGTGCCCTTGGTGCTCCGGCGCTGGCTTGGGCCATGCTCAGATGCACACTTGCACTAGCAAAATAGCTGCTCTGGAAAAGGCAAAGAGCCTTTAATCTGATAGTTCCCATCTTACCTGCAAAATCATTAGAGAGCTTCCCAGGTCACACAGTGCATCCCGCAGGCGCAGAGGGATCCTTTGCCCCAGTTTCGCAGCCCGTCCCTTTTACCAGGGGAGAAACTGGGCTGCTCCAAGATGGACAAATGTTAAAACCAGGCTGGGAAGCTGAACGGAAGGAGAAAACGTACCAGGCTATTTTTCACAAGTACTTCAAATGTAGGGCTTGATACCTTTGGACCAACGTGCCACTGAGAACCACGACGTTCTTCCTCCGTTGAGATTTTCACGAGGCTCTTCCGTGACACACACCAGGGTCAGGCCTGGGGAAGGGAAAATTAATGGACACGAGCAGGGGTGGGCTTGGTGGTACGGTCTGACGGTCTACGGTGAGAAGTCCCATCTGGGACCAGTTTCTTCAGTCCTATCGGCGCTTAGCCCAACGATTTCATTACCTAACCCCTGCTGTTAAATGCGGTTAGCCACTAACATACACCTAACAGAGTCAAGGAATGGAAAGCAGCTGACAAAATGTTACTTTGGGGATTGTCAGCACTCTCCAGTTAGCCCAGGAAGAGGGATGATGGCCACAGCGCTTCGGAGCCAGCAGAAACGGCATCTTGAAACCCCAGGGATCTCTGGGATGAAGTTAATTCCTCTTTCTCCTGAGGTCTGAGCTCCGGCTGCCAGCAACGGGGGCAAGGAGCAGCTTTGAGCTGCTTCACTGTCACAGACGCAAATTCCAGCTTCATCAAATCTACCCCACCAGCCTTTCTTGACAACACATGAGTTGATTTTTAATTTCTGTAAAATTCTCAGCCTTGTACAATTTCAAGACAAAAAAAAAAAATCTCCTGATTTTCTGCACTGGTCTTGATTTAGCAAGACCATACATTTTAAATAAATAACTAGCACTTTCCATTGCGTTCCAAGGTTTGTCTTAGGAGAATGAGCACAGGGTTATTATTTTTTATATTTGAAATCAGAAAAGACCACTTGATGCCTGCTCAGAAATCAGCAACCTCTCTGAAATAATGACAAATCTAATGGAAGTGAAAAAATGCCATGAATTAATTTTTTAGAAGGGGCAAAAGCACTTGATTTCAGCTGGAGTTAAACTTGAGTAAATCCTTCAGCTGTGTTTGGTGAGTGAGTTTGAACCAGTATCACGGTAATTCAGCTCCATGGGCAGAACACGGTATGCAAAGATTACATCATCAGATTTCACGTCGTGATCACCCAGGACAGGCAATACTGCTGTGGAGAATCATAAAAGCAACTGAAAACAGGCAATGCAAAGAGAAACACTTAAAGCTAACTCCTTTGGGGACCTGGTGCCATATCATTCCTTCCTGCCTTACAGGTTTTGTTTTAAAAGCCACCTCAAATTATTTGTATGTATCTTGCAGTCTCTTCCTTCCTTCCCTGCAAGGATCTTCGCCTTGTTTGGTCCCGTAACACTGAATCACATGCCTGGTTAGGTCACCTGCAAGCTCATCGCTGGGTTGCCATTTTCCCCGGCTCCAAGAACAGAGCTCCACGTGACTTTATCCTTATTCCCCTCAGCAGGCAATGAGAACATCCTTCTGGTGGCCCAGGAATTGCTGCAAGTCTTCTAAGGCTGCAGTGATTCACGGGGAAGGTGCCGGAGGTGGCTTTGGTGGAGCATGGCACCCGTGACTCACCGCCGCGCTGGATAAACACCCGCGCCGCAGCGAGCTGGCGGGGCGCCGGCACCGGCCGAGCTGCGGCTGCTGGAGCAGGGCTGCTCCCAAACAGCAGCTTCAGAGTCCTTCCTCCCTCCGCCCTGCTCCAGCTCCAAAGAGTACAACTCCTTCGGTTGCCATAGCACGGGGCTCCGCAATAACATCAATAAAGAAAAATGACCCGGGATGAGGCCATCTGCTTTATAGTCCCCTCGAGGCGCTGCAGCAAGGGCGTTGCGCTCGACTGAGAGACGTTTCACTTCCGTGGCACAGCATACAGGAGCGATCGGGGAGCAGCACAGCTCACGTAGGCTCAAAAAAGGAAAAAGATTGGGGGGGGAAAAGGAAAAGAAATAAAAAAAGAGTCCCCTCTTTCTAAAAGGCAGCCTTAAAATAGAGAAAATGGTCAACACAGTCAAAAAGTGGTCAACGGAGGAGCAGGTGGCATAGCCACCGTGTAATCTGCAGAATAGCTCCAGCCTCCTCGTCAGCCTTAGCGTAAGGGAAGGAGGGAAGGAAACGCAGGAGAAGAGGGGACAGAGTCAGAGCTCCCTTTTTGAAGGATGTCAGTAAATGAATCATTAGATGTTATCACTGTCTCCTTAATTACAGAATTCTCAACACAGTCCCAAGGAGGGGAGGGAGAGAGGTTTACTAAAAAATGCATATTCCTAGCTTAAGGGACAGCAGGACAAGGCCAAAGAGCTGCAGGCCAGCTGTAGAAGACAACAAAGGGGCGAGTTGATCGGGTTTATCAGCGTCCACATTGTCCCCATCAGGGAGAAGGGAACAGTGAGTACAACAGGTCTGACAAAAGACAGTCCTGGTGATTTCCAGCAGCATTCGGGCTCTGTAATTGGCCAGATAGTGGATGCCTAGTTAAAAATAATCGTTTAAACACAACCATCATGTAGTTTTGAAACAAGTCCCTTTCGTTAGTCATGTTTTTAATGTGCCAGAGACCAAACCTGGGTTACCAAGAGTGGTTTTGGGAAACCACTGCAGCAAACACAGGTCCAACCTTCCAAAGCTTCCACCTTGTGTCAAAATGAACTCTGCTGGACAGGTTGCTAAATAGTTCCTGTGGGTCTTTCCCGAGGCCAGCGGGCAGGCAGCAGCTTCTGGCTGCGTGTAGCCGCAGGGTGACCAGCCAGAGGCCGAGAGCCAGTACCTGCGAGCAGGAAAACTGTCCCCCCCCTCCCCCCCCGATGCCAAAAGTCACAGTGCCCTGCTGAGAACAAGGTCCCCCGTGCCTCAGCCCAGCAGTGGGAGCACGCTGGGACACCCTCTCCCACGTATTTTCTGCACCCCATGCTGGCCCCGGAGCACGGGCTGGCCCCAGAGCCGCTGTGGGTCTTCACCGGGGGAAATCACAGCTCCTTTCCTGCAAAGGCTTAATCCAAGAAGCAGAAATCTGATAATAAGAGCTTGCCAGTTTGGCACGCAGCATTATAACAGATCGAGTTACCAGCAATTAGACACTCCACCCCGATTAATTTGTGCTAGAAATACTATGACAGTTTTAAACAGAGAGCTTGAGTATCTGTTCAAACTGTTTACCAAAGGTTGGGGTGACTTCTCTGTCATTTAAAATGCTGTATACTAAGGCTGGACATTTTACTCAGAGATATTTACTGTAGTTTAAATGAGACTGATTCAGAGAAGTACTTTCATTAAACAAGAGGTTAGACTCGATCGTACAATGGACCTCTGTGATGAGTCATGGACCCACTTTGCCAATTCACACTGAATTTTCAAGCTACACATTCTCCCAAATCTCTGCTTTATAGTCTTTTATAATACTATTGGTTGCTTCTACAATTACAAAACGTCTCCTGCTGTATTTCCACATGCCCTTCTCCCACAGGTTCCTTACGCCACATTTCACTTTCATTTCAGATACCGTCTTTGCGCAGGTTGGGGGCACCGCGGCCGCTGGGACCCCGGGGCCGCAGGGCTGTGCCCGGTGGCCTCGCTCCTCTGCTGCTGTGCAGATGAAGAGTGGCCCATGATTTCAGGGGTATTTCTCCCAATAGTTTAAAGAGCTCCCCCTGCTAACACCGCACTCCTGGCCACTCATCCCCGCCTCTGTGCTGTATCTTCAGCTGGAAACTCATCTGTAAATTGTCTTGCAGGGGTCTGGTTTTGGCTCATTATTTTGTTTAGTGGGTCCAAGTGGTCAGTGAGAATTGGTTACACTCCTACTGCAAGGTACAGACGGGGAGGGCAAGGCTTAAGATTCGGCTTAAGCATTCAGATTTTCCCTGTAGCCGTGTCCTTGCTGCCTTACTCAATATGAAGCCCTTCAGAGCATGAGCTCTGATCTGGGACCATCCCCACTAGGGCATGAACCGGTCTCACATATTGTAGAGGCCACTGAAAGCACCATCAGGAGCTGCCACGTGATCCAGCCCACGCTCCATCCAGGCGAGTTACAAGTCTCTGGCAACAGATTGCTTCGAATCCTTTAGAGCAACCCGGGCAGTATTTTGCTGCAATGAAAAAATATCTGCTAGATGTCTAGGCTTCCCAGTTAGCTGCTGCTTTACACACTCACTATCAGCATGTGTATTACTTGGGATGACCACAGTGGCTCTACTGTAAGTGGGGGGGTGCTGATTTCATTAGTGAAGCCACATTGCAGGAAAAGACATGCATCAGAAGTATTTGCATTTATCAGGAGACTTGCTGCTTAGCTGTATATGCATAAACAGGCATCCCATCCTGCAGAACACAAGCTAGTCATGAGGAATACTCACTGTAACTTGCTATTCTGTTTGGCCCTTAATTCCTTTAAGAAGAGGGTAAGCAAACATCCGCCAGGAAGTGTTGAGCTGTTGAGCTCATGAAGGTCATTCCTTGGTTTCCCACGGATCGATGATGGTGCTGCCAGCAGCTGCCCACATTCGCCTGCGCTAAGGTTAACAGTGCTGGACCGATTCACAGCCTGGCTGCTGAACACCTCTCACCTCTCCTCCTCTCTCTTCATCCGAAGTGCAAATGTCACCCCTTCTCACAAGCCTCTGCAACTTTCAGTGGGTTCGTTTTCCTCTGGTTTCTCGTAAGCCATAAACTTCTTTCTTTCTTGCACCCAGTAGGTTCCCTCCTGTTTTTGAGGTTTCCGTCAAATATCTTTCCCGACCCCTGCCTTTACTTGCTTTACTGACTTCACATCGCCATCAGCCACCTAAGGCAGACTAGCATTAAAAATTGCAATGTATCCCTTGGACTAGGTGGCAAACATTTTTCAAGCCATAGCCTACACAAGACCAGCGTTTTCCTTAGTGTCTTTCCATCTTCAGCCCCCTTATTTCCGTAGCAAAATCTTATGCCTCCCTCTTATAACCACTTTGTGCTAAGAACAGCACCCTATGGCCCTCAGCAAAGTGACCTTTGTGTGAAGTTAGCCTTTCCTGGAGCAGGAGGCCGGGCTGGGTGACCTCCAGAGGTGCCTCCTCAGCTCTAACATTCAGTGGCTTAGGCTAGAACCTGCTGGGAGGAAAGACCATCTTAAACAGGATTCAGTTCTTTTTAGAAAGCGCATGTATGAATACCAAGTACTCGCAGCAATAAACCGTGCATACCCTATATAAATACACTATGCATGTGTTCCAAGTGCTCTCCATTTTATGCAGCGATTAGTCACTTCCAGCAGAAGGAAAAATGAGTACATGTTCTCCAAGAGCCATCTCTGGGCTCTTGAGCGCTGCCTCTTTTTGTAAAAAGGTCAAGGTCCTTTACCCTGTGAGAGAAAACCAAAATCTGCTGGAGCCTTAAGCCACACCATGAAAAGCTACGTGCTAATTTAAGAAACAATAATACAATTATTTTTCTCTGATGCACAGGGAGACAGCACCGAGCTGACTGCACAAATCTGTCCGCTTGTGGTACCAAGATTATGGGCGGGGTTAGGAATCCCTTCCCCAAATGGCTTTTTAAGCTGTCGTTGACAGTCTTTCATTAGGGCTTTTTAGACTCAAACCGCAAAGCTAAATTACTCACACCTTTATTTGAACAGACTTTCTTCACCCACCGCCTCTGCAAAATCACCCCATGCACTCAGCTCCTCAGCTCCCCTCCTGCCCCCCCCATAGGCTCCTCGGCATCAGGAGAGAGCAAAGTTCATACAGAAAAGACTCAAAGATGCACTTCTGCTCGGCAGTAGCCTCCTCCAGCTACCCGCTCGCAGTGACGAGGCGAAGCTGCGAAAGAGAGACGCGTAAACCTTAAAAATTGAGTCCACTTTGTTGCTCTATTCCCATATCTTACTGGAAGTTGGCAGCGAAAAGTCTCAGCTTGCAGATTTTGCAGACAGACATTTGGGGGAAGACTCACATTGGCAGAAAGAAGAGAGCAAGCGACGGAGCGAAACGGCCACTGGAGTCGAGAAACAGAGAGAAGGCAGGACAAAGCGAACGGAAGAGTGCAGAAAGCCTGCCATGTGAAAAGAAGATAAAGAAGAGGGATGAGTTATTAGCAGAGGTTGGAAAATTTAATAGAGGAGGATGGAAAATTGTAAGAGAGGATATAGGAGTGGGAGGAAGCGGTCGTGGGACGTAAAGGGGCAAACACAGCTGTAAAAGGGTGGGGGAAAATCAAAACCACATTTACACCCATTTTTCATCCTAAAAAGGGAGATTAAAGATTTGCATTGGGAATACGTCT
This sequence comes from Sagittarius serpentarius, assembly GCA_034782735.1. Classification (NCBI taxonomy): domain Eukaryota; kingdom Metazoa; phylum Chordata; class Aves; order Accipitriformes; family Sagittariidae; genus Sagittarius; species Sagittarius serpentarius. Next base: position 925,972 of record JAVKLA010000007.1, read on the forward strand.
GAATCAGTTTAAAATGCTGCGTGAGAAACACCAGAAACCAAAACACGAAGCTAGCAACGTGTCATATTTTCAGCCCCAGAACTCAAGCGACTCCAGCAGTTCTCAGTCGAACGCTTCCTGCAAAGAGTGATTCAGTGGAGTCAGGCACAGGGGAGTCCCGATTTCTCCGGGAGACTGTGTTTTAATCCTGGGCTTGCCAGAAACAGCAGTCGCTCAGGGAAGCATGAGGACGCTAATGACAGAGAGAAAAAGGACCCATACGGTTTTTGAAAAAACTTGTCTTCAGTTGTGCTTATCCGTTTGTCACCATCACATTTTCCCTTACGCGCGTTTCCCTGATTTCCATAGGCAGCCCATTAGTTACTGGGCTTCAGTAATTCACAACACCTACCGCGCATGTACGCGACTTAGAAATACGTTCAGTTCCGTCCCAGGACTTGTGCTAGCCCGATGGAAAGAGGTAAAACCTTACCCTTTTGAAGAAACCATCAAAAGTGCACACAGACAGTCAACTCGTTTGTTCCCCTAACCCTACAGAAAAGGGCCGTGAGCAGTAAGCACCAGGGAAGCGACGCAGCTGCGGGCGGTGGGTTTGCACCCGTCAGCCCTGCTTTACCGCTCTGTGTTGAAGGTAGCTGTTTTACTTCTAATGACGATGAAGTGGAAGAGTAATGGGAAATAAAATCCATTGTAAACAATTATTTAGAAGTGGAATCAAATATTTTCTAGCCAGTTCCTTGTGGGTGCCCGAATGAGCATCATCTGTGTTCAGTTGCTAGGATTTGTATTTCAGGGTAAAGAGGAAACCGTCCCTTGGATGTACTCCTGAGCTAAACAGAGCTCTTGCTTTTATGCCTGCTTTGCTGCTGGACCACTGCAGCCACTGAAAATATCTGGTGCCCTTGCGCAGCAAAGTTAGTTGAAGCTACCCGCTCTATTTATCAAAGTCCTATTGTTTCAAAAAAAAAAAAAAAAAAAAAAAAGTAGGTAGAGTTCATATCTTTCCTCCACTTGACCCAAGAGGAAGCATCAAAGTTTTTTGCTTTTTTTTTTTCCCTCCTCTTCCCAATAAATAAGGATGGAGTAGGATACAAAAGGAGCTATTGTTCAGACCTGATCAAAAGCAGGAGAGACACATCTCTGCTCAAAGGCAGTCTGTCCAGAGCCTCTGCTCCAGATGGGGTGAACGGTCTCGGAAGCGCGTGTAACTCCCTGCCCTCCGTGCAGACAAGGCCACCCTGGCTGAGCATTTGCTCGGCCACGGCAAACCTCACGCTGAACACCACCGCTAACCTCCATGTGCTGGTGTCCCCTCCGTGCTCCCCCGTGGTTCAGTGCTCGAAGGAAGGACACCAGCAGCTGGAGATTAATGAGGATTTTTCTTTTCTTTTCTTTCCTTTTTTAAAATCAGAGCAAGTTCCTAGCTGAGGCAGGGCGTACCCTGCAGCCTCAGCCTTCAGCCTGAAAAGACACAGAAACCAACTATGTGGCAAGGAACAACTGCTGGCTGGAAACAATTTTCTCGAAGTGCAAGTAGTTGATGCTGGTGGTGGTGATCCCACGCTGGGAAGGGAAACGCTTTCTTGCAACAAGAACCTTCACGTGTCCTTCGCCTCAGCGTCACCTTCTTTTACAGTTGCAAGGATATTTGCTCAGCCGCCAGCTTTAACACCACGCAAGATTTCCAGAATGCATCTTTCAGCCAGGAGAACAAGACAGATTTTTTAATACTGGCTTACGAGTAATAAAGAAGTAACGTATTTCTGGCTATTTAGCTAGTGACGTGGCTAAAACAAACTCCTTTGTTTTCAGCAGCTGTTAACAATACCTGTAGGGAGCTGTTCCCAAGGCAGTTATCTCTGGCACTGGCGGCAGTAGGATGTAAACAGCATGTATCAAGTTAATGGAAAACACTGAGCAGCCAAATCTGAAAGGAGCTGTGTTTAGCTGGGCCTCTCTCGCCGGGATTACGTTCTCACGTGTCGCTGTAGCAGCAGCATCAATGGCTTTCGGAGGGCGGCGGAGAGCCGGGCCCCTGCCGCAGTGCTGCTGAAGCAGCGTAGCCCTGCCGGCACGCACCGAGCTGGAGGGTATGCAATTACAGCTGCCGTATAGGAGCTCGGGGTCAGTGCCGAGCTAATGCGCCGTACGCCTCCAGCCTGGAGCTGGCTCGGGTCTGGTTAGGTCGGAGCCAACGCGTGGCTGTCTGCATCCGTCCACGCAGACATACCCCAAGATTAGAAAGATACCAGTGGGTTATTTTGAATGACATAGTCCGGACTTGCACGCTGTGGGAGGTGTGATGGGAACTCTGTCTTTCTTGATAATTTAATGAGCTGTTGTAATGAGGGATGTGCTGAGCCCCTCATTTGTATGCGGTTCCCACATGAGATGTGGATATTAAATTCCTCCAAGTATGAATCAGCACCTCTTACTCCCACAGCTCTTTCCCCTCTCCCTCAGTCTCCACCAGCTCCAGATCCCCCCATGGTCCCCCGGGCTCCCCCACTTCACTGCCACCTCAACAGCCACCAAAGGAGAGAGACGAGCCCCTGGTCACCGTCAGAAGCGTGGGCCATGCGGCAGAAGAAAGCTGGAGAAAAGGTCCTGGTTCTTTCTTGAAAACCGACTGCAACCTGGCTAGCCCCGCGGCCTGTTAGCGTTTAGGGAAACTTGCATGACATGAGAAATTAAACCTACAGGGCATGGCTGTCTCTGACAGCTGGTAGTTTAAATAATGAATTGGTAATTATAAACCCTTTTGAAATAAAAATGAAGTTTTAAAAAAACAGAAACTTTTGAGACACACCTTTTGATGGCGAAGGGCTTTCCCACGTAGATCCCACCAGCAGCCATCACTCAAGCACTGGCAAACAGCAGGTGCTTGCCACTCCATACGAGGAGGGACACACTCACCAAACGAGAAAAGTCAGGGGCTAAACAAGTTTGCAAATAGCAACTATTCCAGTCCAAAAATCATTTTCATAGCAGAAGAAGGAAGCGCTCCCTGAGGACAAGGAGGCTGGCTGGCTTTCGTTTTTTTCCTGCTGAATAGATCTTCTTTTGTATGCAGTAAAGAAGGAAGAATAAAGGCAGAATGGGACGAAATGTAAAAATTCAGAACTGCAGTGTAAAAGTTACCACCTGCTCCTGCAAAACAGGCCATTCTTTTATTTCCAAAGTCCTGGGAGTTGTAAACCAGGATTTCTCAATAAAGCGTGTGCTAAGCTAAAAGGCATGAAGATAGCGACAGATCCAGACTTGTTAGTGCCATGAACATTTGTCTTGGCCACAACGTACAATGTGTACACAAAGTGCGGCGTCTACCATCTAACGCCTTCCATGTTATACCCAAATCTGTGCAGAAAGTCCCGCCTCAGAAATGTTCAGAAACTGTAGTTAAATTGCATGTCTTAGTATAAAAACAAACCTAGCATTTTAAACGCCAGGATTTCTGCTGTAAAATGCTTCCTTTTGGGACTTCCCCACGGTCACCTACACCCAGACTCCAGTTGCTTGAGATCTCCAGGACCAAAGCCAAGAGTGTAACAGGAAGGAGAAAGTGCAAACTTCATACCCAGTAAACGGGAACTTTATTAAACTACCAAGTTACTCCGAAATGTATAAATGTTCCATTAAATACATTCAGTTTTCTTTTACACAGATTTATAGAAATTTATTTACATATTCCAAACACATTTAAATTATTTTTCAAGCTTGCTACCAATAAAATTTTTTGTTGGTTTTTTTTTAGAAAAAGGAAAAAAGTCAATCATCTGCTTTTGCAGATGTGCATCCACACACACAGATACAAATAAGAAGGGAGATGCTTTTGTATCTAACCCACAAGGGAGGCAGCATCCAAAAAGCTTATAGGGTTTCAAGCAAAAATTCGCCCTTGCCAAAAAGTGGGCTATACAAATTCTCCCCGTGGGACAGACTCAAACAAGAGGCCCTGTGCAATACTTTATGGTGTTTGGGTATGATGTCTGCAGCAAGATCCACTGGTACGTGGGAAGAGCTAACGGCCCCTTGCCAAATTCAAAACACAAAGCTAGCTGTCCCTGATACTAGCCCATGAGAAGCATGTGAGCAATTAAATGGCTCATTCTAATCGAATTATTCTCTCCCAGCACTAAGTGATAGAGCAGACAAGCAGATCTACCACTAGTAAGTCAATGCCACTTGTCCGAAGAGATTTTCCTTTTATTTTTTATTTTATTCTTAAATGAGGCTTCATTCTTAAGTGAATAAAAAGGCAACTCTAAATAAGATGCTTAGGAGAACAGCCATCGGTTTCCCCACCTACGTACATTTCTCTTGGGAAGACGCACAGCATGCTGAACAAGTTTTCCCTCATTCTCTGTACCTTAGTCTGACAGGAGTTAAAATTTGTATCTGCAGGAAAAGAGAGGTGTTTTTATTTTGTAAAAAGCTTATCAAATACGAGTTTAATTCATCCTTTAGAGTCCTTAAACATTAAAAACCACATCTGAAGCAACCAAGGAAGTCTACAAAAACATTGTCATGCGTAAGCTCTGTGTTTCATGCTAAATATTCATGTTGACAAGGAGATGGAGAGGAGGAGGAAAAGGACGAGGAGGAGGAGGAGGAGGAGGCGGCAGCAGCGGCAGGGAAACTAATGGCTCAATCGGAGCCATTGCAACATTCAAGTAATTTGGTAGTAGATAAACCAGTGGAAACACAGAATGGTAAGAAAGTGCTCAGCACTACATTGCAGCCTTCAAGAGTTGAACTGCAAACATCCTTGATATGTATCATAAATATATGGCACTTCTGTATGACCAAAAGCTGGCAAGTTTGCTTGTGACCGAAACAAGTCAGGAGTAGTCATCATCCCAGTGGCTACTGATGGCCCTTCCAACAGGCACAGCCTCCAGCTGCGCTACTCGATGCAGCACCAGCCTTATCTACTTGTGCATGCAAGACAATGCTGCCACATTCTTGGAGAATAAGACTCCTGCCCAGCAGAAAGCCTTCTCCAGACACACATACACATTCATAAAACATGCTATAAATTCTTCAGTGAGGTTAAAGACAGTCAGAAACGGCAAATGTCTTGTTTTACTATTTTTTTGGCCAGCAGGTCCCAGTCTGTCCAATTGCCAGCAATGGACTTCGCAACAGGCAAAAAGAGCTCCTGAATCCAAGGAACTGAAAGCAACGGAAAGCACAATCACCTAAGTTCGTTTTCAGTACTGTTGCACAGGATTCACTTTGACATCGAATAAGGAACCAACAGCACAAAGGCTTGAGTCTTAGGAATAATCTTACATACACAAAAACTGGCCTTTATCCATGTTTTCCGACACAAAGCGTTTCATCTTGTTGTTTAACTTGTTAAAACTTTTTGGCTTTTGGTGACCTTCTGTATCACAAATATGCAAAGATTTGCTGTTACGCTCGCATTCCATCACAGTAGCTTCAAATACATTCAAATTCGTAAAAAAGGATTTAGACCAGAACACAGCTACTTGCCCTTTTCCAACAGTGTGCCGTACTTTAATGAGCATATGATGTTGCTTATCGGCAATGTTACTGTTTTAAGGAATTTCACGACACAGACATCCAGTGCATGAACAAGTGTTCACATTCCAAGATTCAAAAAAACCCTCTCCCTTATTTCAGTAATGGCTTCAGTATTTTACCAATTGTGGTCCGGTTTGCATCTTTCAGTTTGAGAGAGGCCTTTTCCACTGTTCCCTGCTCCTTTGGTGCAGGCTCTGCTTTAGTGCTGACAGCTTCTCCCTGCAGAATGCTTCTTCCAACCACTCTGGCACTACTTGCTCTCTTCAAGGTACTCACACTGTTCTCCTTTGGACTCGGATCATCAGAGGTCGCTGCTGGCTTCGCTTTAGGCAGCCTCTGGGACACAGACCTTGTGATGGTTGGAGGTCTGGACGAGCTGGATAGATCCACTTTTGCACGCTTAGAAGAAGAAGCCACTGTATTCCTCGCAAAGTTTGGGACAACGGATGGTGTTTTGGGAACAATGACTGTGGCAACCTTGGTGTCATCTGTAGGGGTCTGGGCTTTTACACTAGAGCGACACATCTTCATTTCGTCTATCTTTGATTTGACATTACTCCTAACAGGTTTAGAGCTTGGCTTCTTGAGCGAGACTCTGTCCCTCTCAAAATGAGCACTGCTTGAGGTGACAGTGCCCCTTTGCAACTTTGGCTCTTCTACTGACATGCTGTGCCTGTAAGGACTTCTTGGCAGTGTGTCTGTTGTGCCTCGGACAGAGCTGCGACGAGACAGCCGACTTTCCACTGTACTTGTTTCACGAAGTGCCGGCTTGGCTTCTGGCTTTTTCATGCTGCTCGGTGCTCTGTTTGACCGAGAAATAGGCACCACTTTCCTCATACTTTCATTCTCAGAGGCATTCAAAGTTCTTACAGGTCTGGAAGGAGCTGTGTGGCTAGGGCGAGCGCCACTGGATTTTGAAGAGCTTGGAGATCTATCTTTTAGTGGGTTCCTCTTTGGTCCTGCTGGGTCTTTATTTTTAATGGACTTTTCTTTAGGAAGGGTGTGCTTGCTATTGGCATCGTCCTTATCATTTTCAGAAGTGTGAAGAGACAGATCCTTGGCAGAAGCAGAATTCAGGTTTGAGAAAAATGTTCTAGCCCTGTATTGAGCATCATTCCCAGAAGAGTGTGCTTTGCCAGCTTCACTTCTTATTTCATTGCCTGTTGATTTAAAATCATTTGCCTCTTCAGAGTCCAATGTCAAAGAACAATCAGTTGTCGTATCTGACACGTAGAACATTGGCCCATCTTCCCTACTTCCCGAAACACTTGTATCCATAGACACGGGGCTGCTGCTGCTGGGCTCTGAAGCTTCACTCTTGCAACCCACTGCCTTGGCTTCATGGTCGCGGGCCTCTCTGGTACTTCTGCAAGCTGGAGGCAGGTCATCATCGGCAGTGCTGACGGAATGAAAGCTTAGATCATCTAGAGTCTCCAAGTCTGCTCCACCAGCATCCTCTAAATATATTAAAGGTGTATCCTCTGCAGGCTTTGCTCCATGAATATCAAACTTACGTAATCCTTTAACAAGTTCACGCTCCTCAATTGCAAGAGCCAGAGCATTTATATCTGTGGACTCCTCGCAGGACACACTGGAAGTGTGCATGTTGTAGTCAGTGTTTCTCTGTGAGTAACGGGCACCGGGACCGGTTGAGCCACTGAAGTGACTGGGCTGAGCTGGAGGCACCTGCAGTAGGCCACCACTTTTCACTTTGGTTTCAGACTGTTGGTGTAAGTGCAAGGTATTTAAGTTGAGATCTCTCGTTCCTTTGGATTCAGTCCAGGCTACGTTTGGCCTTGCTTGTCGGGTGTTTGCACGGGGAAGGCTGTTAAACTTGTTTGGATCCTCGTCTTTTGAGATTTCCAGGAAACTCTGCAACTCTCTGTCTGCAGTAATCCCCAAAGAAAGGCGAGAGCGTCTAGAATTGGGGTTTCTGTATGAAGGGCTTTGAGGTCTCTGCTGCAAGAAGGGAAGAAATTCTTCAAGTCCCTTTTTAGCCAACATCTCCACATCATTTTCACTGCTGCTCCGCCCAAAGCTCCCAAGCTCTCCAGCTGCCCAGGACCGACGCTTCTCCTCCAGCTCCTTTCGCCTTTGCAGACTATGAAGTTCCTGGATCTCTCGTTCCCTATTTTCCTGATGAGGAAAAGCACAAATACATGCCTCAGAAGACAGCGTCCTATGCATGAGAACAAGTCACACTCATTTATCCTCCCCTTTATTTCTTCCCATCAAAGTTAGCTGCTACTGCTATCACCCTCTCCCAACCCCCAATACATACACACATGGAATCACCAAGGCAACCACAGCCTGCAACCATTAACCATGCGGAGAGCAGTTCCCTGCATAACTAATGCTGGCAACACATCAGTCTGGTCAGCATAAGAAAAAAAAATGCACAAGTCCCTGCAGAGACCAGGAACGTGACCTATCAAACCCAAGCAGATGTCAAGTCCAGCCAAAGAGCTCCTGCTGTAAGATGGAGAGCTTCAAGTCCCCACGAAGTTTAAAGCTGGCAGTTTTCTCAGGCGAGTAAACCTCTACCTGATCATTACATTCGTATTTTAAGACAAACTTGTCTGATGAGCACACAGCCAACGTGTTCCTTCCATCCTCCCTTATCACAATTGCAACTGCTCCTCAGCAAGTGCAGTCTCTACAGGGTGCTACTTATCTCTGACTCGAACATTACCGATGGGAAATTTTGTGGAAAGACATTACTTAATTGCATATGAAAGCAAGCAGAAAAGTTTACACAATGCCTCACCATCATTACTTAGACATTAGCCGACACCACTCAAGGACCATTAATCAATGCCTCATTCCAGTTTCGGATCTAGTATTCACTGTTGGCTTCAAAAACTGGCAACTATTGCACAGAAGTTGCCCAGGGCAGTTGGGAGATTTTGGCAGCTAGGCTAAGGGGTTTTGGTTCAGGACGCCATAGAAAGAGGTAGTTTGTGTTTGAAGGACAACACAGTAACACCTTTTTACTAAAATCATTAGCAGTGGATTACTGCGAATATCAACTTTTTAAGTGTCACCTCTAGGCTTCATATTTAATCCAGCTGAAACTTCAGGTGAACTTCCCAGGTTATTTTCTGAAATGGAGAACACCTTGTTTTCTACAGCCAGTACAGCTGTAGCAAAAGAAAGACGGGGGAGGCTAGTCTTGACAGAGGATTCAAAAATTACACAATTTTCCAGCATGTTGTTAAATCTGTTCTGAGCAATGACATACTGTTTAAAAAAAACACACCTGTATTTGTCTGAAGTACTGTCTAGTTTGATCTTCCCATTGTTGTGACAACAGAAGAGCTGCATAACTAAGAAAAAGTCACCTGAAAGCTTTCAGTAAACAAAAGCCTAATGCTGAAGTTCTTTTTGATGAATGGGCTAATCTACACCTGTTAAAGTGGATTTGAGACTACACTGGGCTCTGAAAGATAAGATGCATTAGAGACCTAACAAACTTGAACAAATAAGAAAGGAAAAAGAAAAAAACTTGCATTTCAGGAAAAATATATGTGGCAGGGAGCTTTCTTCCACAGGTATGGAATTACAGAATGAATTCTTGTCAAATGCTAAAGCTCAACTTTAAATAACCCATTGTAAAGAGAAATGGTTAAAAATAGTTGTAGATATCATTATCGTATTCCGTATCAGACACACAACATTTTAACCTCACCCAAAACGCATTTCATAAGATTTTATTCAGATGAAAAATCTATTTTAAGCGCACATAGGTATGTTGAAAAACTGCAAAAAAATGTTTAAACATTTGAAATATGTGCACATGGTCATTGTGGTATGAGGCATCTTTTTAGACTGCTGGCTGTGCAGTCCACACATCACATTCACTTGTCAGAACTGCAATCTTTATTCTGAATTGTTCTGTTAATTTTGTAGGGACAGACGTTAATCCCCACAAAATACTTAGTAAGCAAAATCTTCTCAATATTTGCAAATAAGAGATTAATTTGTCGTTTTTAGAGTGTAACTGCTTACTACAGAGAGAGGGAGGAAGATCCCCATTGGACCTTGAAGTAACAGCTATCCAACAACCACTTGTGTGACTATGAATTAAATCCCCAATCCCAAATAACTGAACATATATGCATGAAGTCACTTCTCACTAAAATGTCTGCAATAGTTACCACCATGTGGTTTTATGCATTTGTGTAATGTTTGCACACATGCATAACTACATGCTGTCTTGGGTGGTAAAGGTTAGTAAGCTAACAGTACAACAGGCATGTTAGCTGAACATCCTGTCAGCTTGCTACAAATTAAGATTGTTCTCTCTTTTCTGAACTAAAGCTCTTATACAAAGTGCTGTCTTTGTGTAAGGCAGAAAAATAAAGAAATGTGTGGATCCATCTAATTCATGCTATTTATGAAGGCCTAAAAAATATTTGTAACAATAGGCAGACTTTGCTGAACCAAAACTGTAACCAATGCCACTACTGCTCCTTCATCTCTTAGTATACTTCTGGAACTACTTGGGACCAATTCAGGGTACTTCACAAACAAATGGTCACACTGGAGGTGAGGTATCTTGGTACAGCAGGCCTGTTTCACTTCTTGATTTTTCACTCACAAAAAGCATTCGAAAGACCAAAGTAGAATACATAGTCCTTACTTTAGTTGGCAAAGCGTGTCTAGTCATGTAAAGGAGGACAGTGGAGAGCCTGAGCTAGTGCTGATTCAGGCTGGTATGTCCCTGTAATGGGCTGCCACATCTCAAGGCCTTTCCAGTGATCTAACATTACCAGTCCAAGGCCTGAACAGCGAGCACTAGTCAGGAAGTCCGTGCAATCTGTCTCACTGCTCAGCTTAGCAATCACCAACCTCCTCACCAAAAGCAGAGGAAGGAGCCCACTTACAAGCTGGCCAACAGAGCACCCTGACATATCATCTTAACGGTCTAGTCCACCTGCAGCCAAAGGTGCAGAGCAGCGGGACTACACACAGGGCTGGGCAGAGTGACCATTTCCCACCGGGCTTCTGGCAAGGAATGCCTACAAGAGGGCAGTTTGCTGTAGCCATTCGAGCAAGTATATCAAACACCACGAGATATAAAACGCCCCTCAAGCAGGAAAAACAACTTAATTTGTGTGAGCCGATACCTATTTCAAATGCATGAGTATCTCATTCAGTGCTCTTACCTTAACAGCCTTGTTGAATCTTATGCAGAAGTCCCTAAATATCTGGAAACATTCATCCAACTTCATAGTTTCTTTGTCTTCACAGAAAAAGTCAATGAGAGCATTTCCCTCCTTTTGTAATTCTCGTTTCTGGTGTTCAAGCTCCTTTAGATGTCTTACAGCAAACTGTAGCAAAACACATACATGGCATGAACCAGACAGAAAAATTAAAGTCACAACAGGTCATACATACATTAGGAACTTAGGAAATTCATGTTCCAACCTAGGAGCTGTTATAGAGCTCAGGACATTAACACTTTGAAGGAGAACTCCTACTAACAAAAGGAAACAAGTCATTTCAGCAAAGTGTCATTTCAGCAAAGTGAGTAGGGAAGGTCAGGGAAAATGGATCAATCAAAATTAAATTCTAGTGACTAGGATACAACCCAGGCAAAAGTTCAAAAGTCCCTGAACAAACTTAGAACTTTAATTTTTAGACAAGTAAAATCAAAGACTCTACTAGGCCACTGACAGACCACCTGGGAGCCCCTTGAAAGCTCCACATGCCTTATTTCCCCTGCAACATTCAACTCAGCATAAATGGATTAATTTCTCCTCCCCACTTTTCCCAAAAAAAACCCTGTGGATAAATTCACTGGCTTACATCACAGAATCAACGCCTTCCTAAGCTGACCCTAGACCACAGTAAAAAAGGTTTTCATTCCAGAAAGGTAAGGAACCACTGGAAATATGTCTATTTTAAGACATCCAGAAAACGTCCCCATAAAGTAGCACTTTGAAGTGTAAGTGTAGAGCTACACAGACAGGGCTGGAGTAGATTAGTGGAAAAAGATTCAGGAGGAAGAGAATAAGGCTGTGGTTAGACTTTGAGCAGCAGAACTGCTTAAAACACTTTCAGCAGTTGCCCCTCTGTCTCCCCTATCTGCATCACCAACCATTCACTCCCATCCTTGCACAATGCCAGATATGAGACCACATGTGGCTCAAAGTAACCTAGGGAGAAAAGTTAATTTTCAGCCAAATCTGTTCTCCGACACTAACTCATGATCACCTAAATACTTGATAGTACAGCACCGGGGTGCGAATAGACAGCTGGAGGCACTGGTGACCATTAAGCCAAGCCTGCTGTCAGAAAGCTACTCAGCAAATTATTCCAGTAGGGTAGGAACAAACCTTACCTGTTAGTCTTAAAAAACAAAACAAAACAAACAAAAAAAACACCCCCCAAAAAAATCAAAAAAAGCACCCAATAAAAAGCTGGATTGAAGATAAACTGGACAATTGATAAAAGTATACATAGAAAATCAGTTCCTCCCACATATTTCAGTAATTTATTCACGAGGATGAGATAATGAAAGCTGACTTTTAAATCAGCTTGGTTATCACCTGTAATTTAGAAACAAAAACCGGAAGTGTTTATGTAAGGTATGCATTTGTAAAATGATTTTTTTCCCCAACATTTCTTTTGGAATGTGGCCTAAACAAGGCTGTAGTGTTACATAAAACCAGCCATTAAATTAAAAAAAAATCCCAAACATGTTAGAACATAACATTAAAGAGTCTGGGTGCAATGGATAAAAGCCAGCAATTCAGAGTGAATGAGGACAGATATTTCAATCTTAACCTGCCCTTTTCTTCAACAGCTTCTCATCTCCTGAAAAACTGCAGGGTCTATTAAATACATCTGCAAGTTGAAAATCAGGGCGGGTTAAGTTCCAGCTGAACACCTGCTTTCCTACTTTTAATAATTATCTACAGTGTGAAACAGAAAAATGATTTAATTGAAGTATAATACATATTTCTCCAGGCAGCATCACGTACTTGGAAAATACCAAGAACTCTGCTTCAAATTTAAGTGCTATATACATTCATGTCTATAAAGTCACTGCAGTACTAAAAAAGGAGAACCTACCCAGAAGTAATAGTACGGCTTAGAATAATACACTCTGTGCTAAGAGTAAATTAGTAGTGAAAACAGTCCCTTAACCTTCCAGCTTCTAACAATCTCTTCAGTCACCCAACAATCAGGGTTCATATGCATAGCACAGCCTCAGCTAAAACTGACATGCTCCAGTATAACATAACATGCAGATATTGTATTTAGGGCAGCTGCAAAGTACAAAACCAGCGACCAATACAAATTGTCTTATATTTTAACTACTGATCTTCATCAGCCATTTCACAGACATTAAACACGCTTGCCTAACAAGCCTTGGGCAATGTACACTCAATATCCCTCCCTGTAAAAACACAGTCCTTCCAACACTCTCACTTGACAAACAGCCTAACACCTTTGTACCACAGATAGGGTAGACATATTAAAACAACGCTTCTGTTTATTAACATGTCCACATGAATTACATTCAGCTGAGGAATGCTCCTGTATTCAGGCGACAGTAACACATTAACAGGGATATCCTACAAACCTGGAGAAAGCTTTCCATCTGATGAAAAAGTTTTGGGTCTCGCCGAATGCTGTCTTTAACAGATCTTGCCTTGAAAGACAGCGAGTGGAGCTCTGCTTCTACATTATCAATGGATAACCTAAAAATAGCATATACAGAGAATGTTTATTGAGGGGGAAGGAGTTGCCCACAGGTTAGCCACAATATGCTTCAAAAATGGATGTTTAACATGAGGTGCAACCTGGCTATCACACAAGACCTGCCTGTTCAGGAAATCTTTCCAGAGTAGACACTGAAAGTCAGGAGAGAGATAAGCACACTTCTTCTTATTTGCAACCTGAAAAGATTCCCATGGGGTGTGGTTTCACGATTAACTCCAGCCAGTCCTACCCAACCTTACCACGAGAAAGGGTAATGCTGCCCTGCCTCTGACCAGGCGTTCCTTTTCTCTCCCTGGTGCCTGTGCTAGCACTCACTTTCTAGATGGCCAGCCATATCTGAAAATTAACCTAGGAAAAGGAAAAAAACAATTTGCTTCCAGATGGATCATTTGCTTGGTCCAGCTGATTACATGACTGTTTGAGTGCAGGAGCTGGCACAAAAAGAGGGTCACAAGGGACTGTCAGCCAGGACTACCCATTTTGGCAGTGGCATCTGGCATCACGAAATTGCATGTTACGTTCTTCTAAGCAGTCACAGCAATGCAGCCTACACAGTCTCAACCGAGCAGTTGTAACGTTTCATCCTTCTACCACATACCAGCAGTAGAGCTGCTCCTGTGGAGGTGACTCAGAAATCAAAGACCACAGGAAAGAGCTCTGATCTGATGTAAGCTAAGCTTTATCCTGGGAGACCCACATTCCATACAATGGGAGCTCCCACCCAAATCTCTCAGTCATTTTGAGGGTAAATGCTTCTAAATCTATGGCATTTCCTTCACAAGAGAACTGAGCTTTGCCTAGGAATTGAAGCACTACAGTTTACAAAATGATAAAAATTAACAACTGTACACATGGTCCTAACTAAGATCATTTCACCAGCAGCATGACTTTAAAACAGTAAAGCTGAAGAATGTGTGGCAGACTGATGGAAGTGCACATGGCAGCAGATGGTGACAGCATGCATAAGTTTGTCAGTGCACACACAAATGAGTATAATGTGTGCTGGTTTTTCTCTGCTTACTTCATCTGCAAAAGTTAGTTCCCTGTTCTGGGAAGATCATGGGTGTTTTTTGTAAATAAGAAAAGCAGTAGAAGATACAGGCTGTATTTTTCTGCCTGTGAAGGAGGCCTACAAGTAAAGAAGGCACGACAATAAAAAATAAAGAACATAATGGTAGTTGTTTTAACATGCTTTAATTAGGAGGATTTATGAACAACTTGTACATGACAGTTGTCTCTAATAAAGATCTTCCTCATGCCCAATGGTGAGACATGTATTTAGTTTTGTTTCACTTTCCTGTACAGAGTGCATTCCCTGAATAGATTTCAGCATGAGTTACAATGGAAGATTTTCAGCATTAACAAATGTGATCAAAGAACAAAGTGGCTAGAAAAAAATATCACCAGATTTGGGATTCTGTCCGTTCCCCTGCTGTTTGCCAGGGGCCTTGGATGACGAGGGAAACTACATTCCCCAGCAGGCCACATGGCAGACTGCCAAAAAGGTGTGTGGGTTGGATGGCAGAGAGCCACACAGGTGGTCCCTCAAAATTTTTCTGATTAACTCCATGGCCACTCCTTCCTCAGAAGATTTCAGAGTCCTTTGCAGACATTACTTAACCCTGCATCAGATCTAAGAGACTGGATCCATTTTACAGCTGGGAAAAGAATGTAAATAGATTGCCCAAAGCTCAAGAGTAAGGAAGTAGCAAAACTGGGAACAGAACTCCAGCACTGCTAGCTTCCAGTTTTGGGTTTTAGATCACACTGTCTCACAAAAGCAAGTACAGTTATTGAGGTACGAATCAGGCTCAGTTTGAAATTATGCAGCTAGAGACTTTAAGACAAAAACGTTACAGAGCCCCAAACCCTTCAGATTTTCCATCCAAGACAGAAATGGAGAATGAAACAAGATACCAAAAAGCATCTAACAGAAGCCAGGGCCAGTACCTGTACCTGGTACCAGATTTGAAAAAGATTTGTAGCCTGCTCAGAGGCAGATGAAAATTGGTTTAAGGAAAAGCAGTAACATGCTTTTAGTTCAATCCCTTAAAAGTAACATACATGCACATGTATTTGACAGAGACAAAAGTACCAAAAACCTATGGAGATCATGTCATAGAAAACCTCATACCTGAAGGCACATTGCAGGCATACTTCTGCTCGCAAATGGAAATAAAGCCCTCAAAGCTATAGTAAACATTTGTAAAGATCTCAGTTTTTGTGCCAAGACTTCTCTGAATACGCCTCATTGCTTCACAAATAAGAAAATTCCAAGTCACAGTCTAACCATAAGTTCTCGGTTTTCTTTTGACTCACCTGGCAGCATCATGAACATCCCTAATTTTTTCTGAAAAGTTGAGAAGAGCAGCATCTTTCTTTTGGGCTTCCTGAAACACGCAGAACAAAACCAAAACACACACAATCCATTAACATTCCACCACCATGCCAAAGTCCCTACGTACAGCAGTTCTAAAGCCTCTGGGAGGGCACTTAAAGGTTTCTCTCCTGCACTGTTTTTCTTCCCATTCAATCCTAACACAATTGAGTGGAGGACACCCCTTAATGAAAGGCAGGGATCAGCACTGGAAACTTTAAACAACAGCTTCCATTTTGCAGTGTACAATAATAGCTGCTTCTGCCAGTGAACACAAGCCACATGTATTAATAGGGAATGTCAGGGAAAGAACAATTTACTGATGCCCATTCTTGGAGCAGATACAATGTTTCCTGCATAAACATCAATTAATACCCTATTGTTAGCTGACTGGAAATCTGTTAAGCCATTTTGTACACAGATAACCAAAGTCACATATGGAAGCATTTAAATTCTCTCCCTTCTAAAATCAAGAAGTTTGAAAGGAAGGAAAAATATCTTGGAAAAAAGTCTGCAGCAGCTTTAAAAATACATGTCAGTCACCGAGGGAGAAAAAAAAACTCTACCAAAAGTGCTGCTCAAAAGATTCAACAGGAAGACTGAAAGAATACTTATCAAAATAAGCCACTTCCACAGTGTAAGAATTCAGGACAGTAAGAGAAAAGCTACAATGAGGAAGTTAGATGAAGGCAAGCTTTTATATGATACGAAAGACACAGGTTTTCCATGGGTTTCTGGATAGGATGACCAGACATAGGTAAACTGATGAATTTTGGGGCAGGAGAAGAGAGGTGAGGATTAGGATCAAAGCTGTAAAAAAGCTGCCTTTTCTGAAGCATGTGGCCCCTTCTATTGTCTATCGTCTATGCCTCTACATTCGTAGCAGTTGCTTATACCAGCAAAACAGATTTTCTATACCAGAGCAACAAAATGCAGCAGACTCATCCCAGGTTTGTTTGCTTTTGTGTCCGCCAGCTTGAGCAGTGACGACAGTTTAAATCCAACCGCATTACCAGCATAACCTCCCTAAAAAGAAATGAGCAAACAGCTGAGGCATGACATCAGTGGACTGCAATACTAACAAGGAAGTTTGCTCAATCAGCCATCTCCATTTTGGATGTCACTTACCGCATTCATAATATTCCCAGCCTGAAGGACCAAGTGCAATATGGAATGCAGTTCCTCACAAGTCATTAACTCTGCAAGGAACAAGAAAATTGCTGTCTAACAATTGTTTCTTTAGAAATACACACAGTCAGTTACCAAGCTCCTCTTCATCTCAAGCCTTTAAAGGTGAAAATTTTTATTTTAACAGGAAACTACACCAAACTGAAAAGGTCGTGGGAAGAAAAATGGTACTATACAATTCAAATTCACAAGCACAGTTGACAAATCTCAAGTATATGTTCAGACTTTAGCTTAGCAAGTGTAGTATTTCCAAGGCAACCGCAGCAGCTAACAAAACATTTGGGGCCTAATCCTGCAATGTGCGAAGTGTCTCATGCAAGTGGTTAAGTACCCTCACCACCTACAAATTCCAGTGTGAGGCAAGTATTCTGCACCCTGCAGGATCCATTTGCCATCTGCTGGGATTGGGCTTTTGAACAATTATTCTTTTTTTAGGAGACTTAGCCATCAGGCCTGAAAAGATAACAGGCAATGTTTAAATTTTCCTTGCTTATCCCACTCCTACTATGAATCATCATTTTATTTCTGTATGATCACCAACTTAGAGCAGCATTTATTTTACTTCAGTCACATCAAAGGTGATTTAGCACAAAGTTATATTCAGTGTGATGGAGAGTCAAATGGAATAAAACTGCCTTTTGAAGTTTTTCCATCACAGACGCCCGTTTTGTACATATTTCCATTTTTTGCAAAATGCACAGTAATGCTCTATCTGAATTCATACACCTTTTCACCCAGCCACATATGAACACAAAACAATACATGTCTTCAAAATCACCAGAGGGATTGCCTTAGAAATAAGATACAAAAATTCAGAACTGTGAAGAGTTAAATTAGCATTACACAAGTGGCACAGCAAACTAAATAACTCCAAATTCGCAAGCGCCCATACAGCAGAAAAATAACATGACCTGGATTTAATGTAAAGTACTACATTTTACACTGTTGAACATAATAAAAGGCGGAATCCCTTTGATTGCAGTGTAAATACTTTAAAAAAGCTATTTTGCTTCGAAGTTCACATTCTATAATTTACCCTGCATTTAACTGCCCAACACAATACACTGATCTATCATTTTGCAAGCAGACAGCCCTTGTATCTTTGGATTTCAGTATTAGCAGCCTAAAGACATAGAACTAATTAAATAACCTTTGATCTAACAAGCTATAGGTAAGGAAGCAAGGAGGAAGAAAGAGGAGAGAATACAAAAGAGAATACCAAATTTTGTAAGGCCCAAGAGGAGAAGGCAACTTCTAAAGATTTTGCATAGTAAGAGCCTGCTCAGCGTCACTATGAGATACGTCCATTTGCAGGCTAGATGAGAACCCATCAGGCTATTTAGACCATCCTAACCCTTAGTGATTATCAGCATTAGAATTTAAGTAAATATTCTCTCAGCTTAATTACAGGGAAAGAAACATGGGAGATAGGAATAGAAAAGCAGACGTAATTCCTAAACAACTTCGGGCTATCAACAAACCCTGAAGTGAAAAGACCAAATGGAGAAGAGCACATGACACAAGTGGACTGAAAACAGGGAAGCTCAGTCAGTCTGATTTGCATGACTGGCCTGATGCAGGAGCTGCAGACCAAAGCGTCTTCTCTGGAGGGAATGAATTCATCAGTTCAGTTCACAGATGTCCTGGGTGAAGGACATGAAGGACAATAGGGTGCGGCTGCTTTTATAAGTAACATATTCCCTCACCTATGTCTGTTGCTCAAAACACAAAGAACAATGATTTGAAAGAGATCCCAATAAAAGGCCAAACTCAAACCTCAGCCTAAGCTAAGGCACATTTCTCCATGTCAAGAAGGACTAGTTCAATCCCCACTGGTGGGAAAAACACACCAGGCTTTTCTCCCTTTCCTTTCACTAAAAATGACTATCCTAAGCACTGGTGCTCATAGTTGAGTATTTTTACTACTGTGCCTTTTTATATCATTAGAAGCAGTCTAAACAGTGCTCTAGTAGCCTGTCAAAAAAATTTGCCAGAGTGAAATAGGAATTTCATATTGAGGAACAGGACAAATAGGCACTCCAGACATTTGAAAAGGTCAGCATTAACGTTTAACTGAAACCAGGAAATTAACTATTTTCCTGCAGAGTAGAAGAGACCAGATTACCTTACGAATAACTAGCTGCAGCATCTCAAAACTTGTGAAATGTAGAGAACAAAAGAGAAATGCAGAGAAACAGAGAACAAAACCAGAAAACTGAGGAATAGCAATAGTATTAAGTCTCTCCAATGAAGATTTTAGCCCATCAATACTGCCACCTCAAAAGGCAATGGCATATACAGAAATCTGGAAGCTATTCAGTGATTTTTCTTTATGGATCTCTGAAGGAGTGAGCAGAGAGGTGTAACAACCACATTCTATCAGAGTCACAGCGATGCATGAATGAGCAAACTGTACTCAAAAGACGATTTACCCTAATTTGGCCATGGACGCCTTTACTTCTGCCAGTTTCAGATACACTGTAGGCTTTGGTCATGAATTCATTGCTAGTGTCCAAAGTCTCCAGATTTTCTATTTTGGTAGTAAAAATTCGCCAGACACACCCTGATGGCATTTGTCAGAGGGAAGTTAGCTTCCTTTTAATAGCTAAGGTACCTGAAATTCAAGCTCTAGTCTTCATAATGCAGACTAATTAACATGCTAACAAAACCAAGGGTATTATGCATGTCCCAACATGCTTAATTACCTTTTGTTGCCCGTCTTATAATTTTCATGTCATCCTGTAGAGAAGCACAGGAGGGTGAGAACTCCCTCTCTAACACCATGGCTTCAATCCTAAGAGCATAGCTGGAGCACACAAACAAACAAGTTTAGAACTGACAGCCAGAAGAGAACATTTATCATGAACAGAATAAACCTACTATCTCCTTACTTTGGCACCTGGATTAGTAAATACATGAAGGAATCAGCTTGAGACAGTTTTGATACATCTCCATCAAAGGCTTTTAATTTCTTTACCTAGAAAAGAGAAAAAAACACTAGCAAAGAATTTTATCAAAGATCGAGATTAACTTGACTTTGGAAGGAAACACCTTGAAAAGTAGTAAATTTAACAGGTGGCATTAGAGTCCACACAGTGACTGACTGAATGGCTTCACTGTCCAAGCTCCTGTAATTTGCACACACCCCAATCACAGAAAAATAAAACTAGTAACATCACTCTTCTCCCAAAAAACTAGCCACACAGTCCAGTGGAAAAAACACAATGCCATCGTTCTGATTGGTGATTCTGATTTCTGATCAATGATTTCTGATTTCCGATTCATAGTTCTGATTCCCGATCAATGATTGCTCTCATTACTATGTTTAGGACAGTGCTGTTCCAGTTTCCCCAGGTCAACTGGCTCTTTACTTTCTGACTGGTCCATTTGCTGTTCTCTAACTGTTCGCCCAGGAAATAGCTGCCTAAGTGGTGTTCTGAAAAATGATCCTTGTCTCTTCAACAACTGTGATATAAACTTGGGCATAGCTTAAAGTTAACTGTGTTCAGCATTTCTAGCATAGGACTGCCTAGATCTCTTTGGCACAATGCAGCCAAGGTTTAAGTTATGGTTTTTCCCCAGATACTTCCTTCAACCATTTGCTCTAAAACTCTCTTAAGGGGTAAACTTCATGCTCTTGAGTTTGTATTTTTTTTTCATTTATACAAAATATTTTAAGGATAAATGCAATCTTGCATTTTAAGTTATTTCTTGCCAGTACTTTGAGAACACCATTTGCATGCAAAGGAAATATCACTGCATTAATTTTGTCAATCTTTCTTCCCAGGTCCACCAAAATCCATATATTTGCATGATCTGGAAGCCACTGATCTGCCCACTTACTTACTATTTGTTTATACAGAAGAACTGGAAAATACATGCATATATGTTTCAAGTGTAACTGGAATTGCTTCCACATCTTCCAACTGGAATTGCTTCCAAATCTTCCAACATAGCAACCGTGTCCAAAAGCAGAGCTCACTCTCAATTACACCATTTCTTCATTCAACCAACAAGTTCACACCCAGTATCAGCTGTATGTTTCCACTTATTTACACACCAGGCCATCATCCTTCCTTTTTACAACACTACACTTAAAGCCCATTCACAACCACATTTACACAGATGGTCTTCAGTTTTAGAAAGCATATTAAGCTAGGCTGGAGAGAGGCACACTAATCAACAGTTATCAGGTTGCCATAATTTAGCAAGATATCCACAGGTTTTTTTAAAGCATCAGGCTCCAAATTAATCACTGACTTTTTTTTACTGCTTTGTAGTGGAAGACAACATACACTATGCTAAATCAGGGATTTAAAATAAATTCTGGAGTAGCAGAGGAAAAGGATTCTTTTAACAGCTTTGCTCTGCTTTATTCCCATTCTTTTTCCACATCATAAAAAAATAGAAAAGTTGAGAGCACATTAAGAAAGAGAAAACAAAAATTACAAATTAAACCCAGAACAGAAAAACCTTTCCTTCTCAAATTAAAAAAAATCACAAACAAACAAAACCCCGACAAAAACGTATGACTGAGAAAGACAATTCTAATCAAAGAGCAATTTTTATTCAGGCTACCTAACTCCATTTCCTAACACACCCTCCCCCCCCCGCCTTTAACTCAAGACACGCAGACAAAAGCTCCTTCTAAAGATAAACAGCGTACCCATTTTTTTGAGGCCTGAGAAAACTCCTAATTTACAGAGTCATTCAAGAAGGTCTGCCAACAAAAAACAGGAAAGACCAGACCTTACATTCCTGATATTTCTAGGGTGTTAAACAAGCAAGAAACAAAACCAAAATAAACACTTTTTCCTACATCATGAAGTGGGGAGTGGGAGACAGCTACTACCTCAGTTAGTCTTTCCAGGTGTTCTTTAATCTAGCTTCCAAAAAATAGTGGTCTGGAACCTAAACAACAAATTGGAAATTCTCTCTCAGCCTCATTTTAGTATGTTGCAAATATCAAAGTTTGCCTGATAAGGATACAGGCATTCAGATTTGGGGGGAGGGGAGGGGGAGGAAAAAAGGAAAGCAAACCACCAAAAAACCCACACCAAATCACCAAAATCAAGGTCATATAAAACACAGGCAATTATAGGAAGATGCAATTTTGAGATTTAAATGCACAAAAAGTGAACAAGAGATCCTGAGATACTCACAGGAATATTAACTTGTTCATGCTACCTGTACTATATTTAAATATACTTTCGACAGTAAGTAGCAATCAATGTTATCTGTGTGGAATGTTAATTTTACAGACACCAGATGAAATCCTCTTTCTTCTACCCTATTATATTAAGAAAAATGTCTGAAGTGGTACAAGGGACTACTAAATCCTAGAATTCATCCAGAGGAGGAACGTTCCTATACATGCAGAACAGAAGACATTGATGAGGCTGCCTTCTGATGGGCAGGATGGGGTGTGAACGTCACAATGCAAAAAGCTTTGGGCAGTAGCCCAAAAGACAGCCTATGTAATCAGCCTTAAAACAAAGATGTGCTCACCACCTGGTTACACTTTTTCCAGCCCACATCAGCCATCTTAACCCCCACTGTCTTTGCCTTAGATGTCCAAAACTACCTTTATAAGAAGCAGCAACGAAGCTCACCTGACAAGCCCCAAAACCCAAGCAAGGTGGAGGATAGTGACCCATTCCACAAACAGACAAAACAGAAACACAAAAGAGTTATAAGGTCCTATTCATCCTGGAATGCAGCACAGCATAGCCTGGTTCTCCATATATGTCTAAGTTTTCGACACAGGAGACTAAATCCTCTGTTAACTTGGCCATAAAACAGTAAAGAGTCTGGGGAATATCTAAGGTAAAGGGAACACAAAATAAATTGTTGTCCTAACTCTTTATTACAAATTTCATAATTGAAAAAGACCAGTAATCTCAACATGAAGCAGAAGAAAAAAAGCTATTTGACTTAATTGACACTACCTATAAACTAAAAGAATAACTTCTGAACTCCAAAGCTAAAAATTACTGAAATACATTTTGGATGGCTGCCCCTACACGTTCCAAGGGAGGCTACTCAAAAGCCCGTGGGATTGGCCTCTTCTCTCTGTGGCCATGTTGTCCAAGTCTTCCCAAAGAGAACTGAGATTCTCAGGGGGTCAAATTCAAATACCAAATGCAGCCAGGAACTGCAAAGAAACTATGGGGATTGACAACAATGTTCACTATTAATCATGTTAACAGATATAGCAGGCAGGTTTATAATGAGTATGACAACACAAAAGAGCTAAAAAATGTGGTTTATTTTAGAATCACAATGAATAACTATCAGTTCTAGCCTTGACCTCCTCTCTTCAAGCACAACAAAATCTCTTCCACAAGAGTATGCAGCCACATACCAAGATATGGCAGTGTAATGTATACATGCAAGAGAGCATAATTACATTGTATGCTCAGCTCTGTATTACTCAAAATGGGCACTAATTTAATTTTTCATTATATTTGTATATGGAATATGCATTTACCCTGTCCATGCATGTCCATGCATGCCCATGCACCCTAAATCAGATTTTAGATACAGAAGGTTCTCACATATGTAATTTGCTTCATTTTAAAAACAGTTATGAAACAGAGAAAGCCTGATCTTTGATTTGATTTGTGACCAAGTGGAGTAGATATGTCTATTGCAAGTATCTCATTAGTCTTCCCAGACAGGAAAACTACTGCATTCCTGCCACTCAAGTTTTCAGTTGTTTTTGAGCTACCATTAGCACTTATTTGCAACTAGTGGGATTTTACTTTATGGCATAAAACAGGTATGTTGAACTCCTACACAGGATCTTTGAAGAAGAATATAAATCAGTATACCACTCATCCTCATAAAGGCTTGTAACTTAAGTATTTCCCTGCATCCTGATCAAATAAGTCAAATATTCTCCACATTACAAACAAATAAGTAAAGTGCAATAGTCCAGAGGAGTTTCTCCATTTTCTCCATTTTTTTAAAATATTTCCATACCATTGCAAACATTCAGGGCACTAAAGAAAAACAGAGTTAAAAAATACCAAAACCCAAAAGCCGTCAACAGTGGAATCCAACTATGAGGGCACGTGGGAAAGCAGCTAATGTACTAGGTGGGGAGGCACCATGGGGCACATGGCTGGGCAATGGCAAACCTCTATCAGCAAATGATAAAAAGAAAAGGAGAAAAACCTGCAGCTATCATAAGGGGCGAAAGAGGAAGCAGGAGATGAAAGCTATGAGGGATGGTCAGCACTGGCTGAGGAAACGAGGAGGCAGTTAACTACACAAACATGGTTTGAAAAGGGTAGAGCTGACAGACAGAAACAATTCCAGTAAAGCAGGTGACAGATGACTAGGGTTTTAAAACAGAGTATACGAGCAAAGGACAGGCTTGTCCTTATAACTTCCTTATAAAGGAAGTTAAGACATTGTGTTGATAACCTGGACGTGCATGTGTGTAGGTGAGCCGATTAGCAGTATGATATGCTCTCTTCTACATATATTTAAAGATTCTGGCTATTCTGGCTTGTTAACACCAGACTCTCTCAACTTTTACCAGTCTGGGCCTGCTGAAGAGTGCAATGATATGCACGTAAAAGCAGCTAAAAGCTTCTCCTCTGCTTTGGTCAGGATGCCAGTAAATGACAGCTGTCAGCCATTTTAACAGGATATCGGTAAGAAACAGCTAGGAACCTTTTTAGAAGTGATATAGCAGAGAAGGCCATTGCTTCAGTCAAGACAAAGGCTCCCTGGAAAAAACCAGGAGCTACAAAAGGGCTGAAGCAGAAGAGATTCCAAATCATCATTTCTTCCTCTTACAAAACTGCTAACCACAGTAAGGTACAAACAGCAGGACTTCTAACACAGCTAACACAAAATCAGTCATCTTATCTTACTTGTTAATGTACTGAGAATTTTTATACCTTTTCTTGGTCTTTCATTTTTAACGACCGCATGATGGCTAGGCTGGTGCCACACCCACAGCCCTAAACAAAACATTGAGTGGAACCCTGCAGCAAACTCCAGGTTTGCCAGCTTCAAGAACTTGTCAAGTTTTTCAAAATAAACATTTGAAAATACCCAAACGTTTTCAGTTTGACAAAAGACTTCACAGCAGTGCCAATATTTCAATAATGGTCTTACTCAGTTTGACAAAAACATTCAGCAAAGAGCCAGTATTTGCCATTTACACACAAAAATCCCAACAGCTTCCATAGCTGTTGGGATTTCTCGCAGAAAACAGCTAGAAAACTACGACATTTATTTTTGCATGTAAACAGAGTCGCCACATTACAATACTGCAAAACAAAAAAATAATTGTAAAGACAACAGATGTTAAATGTATTTGTTAGCCTGAGTACTTAGCCTCCATTGTGAAAAAGCTGTTCCATTTCAAAGGCTCTGTAATGTCCATCAGGCACCTGAGATAATGTGGACTGAAATTATGTAAAATATGTCACATACGTCAAACTGGTGACCAGGGGGAACATTCAGGTAACGTGACTGTATATCACAGCACTTCTACATAAGATAAGATTAGAGTATAAAGCCAGTATTTATTCACACTAGATAAACTGTAAAGGTTGTTGGTAAAAAAGAAGAAACGTGAATGTCCAGAGTTGCCCTTTCTACAGCTATGACCAGGAATGGTGTTCCTCTCTCCCTCCTTTTGCTTTTACACACTCAGGATTTATGGTACCATATAAAAGAAAAAGTAGACAATATCTCCAAACACAGTTATGGGGTGGAGCACATGCCTGGCAGGGGGTACTCGGCTCTCATTCCAACCTGCAAGACAACTGTGCTACTGGGAAATGTGACTGTAAATACCTGAGCTGCTGAAAAGAAGAGCATACAGAGGAACTGCAGACGCCCACCCATGGTTACACCAAGACAGTTAGCACTGGTAACCAATTAACAACTAACCTTTCAGGATCTGACTGCTTAAGTCTCTGCTGAAGAGTAATTCTCAATCCCTACAATAGCAAAGCAGGTCTTTAGGAGAACAGGAAGTATCTAAGGGTAATCCCAGGGAAACCTTGCTGAGGACAGGTGCAGCATTCTGCAGGAACAGGCCAATATCATGACACCTTGCCAAAGCTCTCTCATATGATACGACAACGAGATAAAAAAGAAATTAGGGACTATTAAACAGAATAGGGAAGAGCAGAACAAATAACACCACTTCACCTGGTATCTCTAGTGATTTTGGATTATTTGTATGTGGAGAGGGACTGTATAGTTCGGATGGCTTTCCCTTAGCTCTGATGGCTTCCCCTTAGTGAACCGTGAATCACTACTCCAGGAGACAGGTATTCAGACTAGGAGGCAGGTAATAAACTAACAAAAAGGAAGGGGACGTACAAGGAGAACAATGAACATACATTTAGCGAAAAAATGCTGAGAAAGACGACCAACAAAAACTCTGAGGCTCCTAAAGAGAACAAATTTTTTCACTGACTACACTAACATTTTAGGAGCCACAGTAGTAAATGAGTTATTAGACCCACTTATTCTTTGGACACTTGAAGTATGAGGGCATGAAGGCACTGAAACATTTTTCCATACCAGCAGAAGCATCAGTCCCCTACACTCAGGATCCTTTCCATGTCCTGCTCTCTGTCCCCCCAGCTCTCACAGGGAAAACTCCCAACAAGTTAAACTATTACACGGAGAGTAACAAAGGGAAGGGGGTCTTTCCTTTTCCTGACAGTGAGCAATGAGAACTCTGAAGCATGGAACTAATTAAATACAAATACCTGCACTCTGGGAAAAAGCCTCTTTCCAGCTTTCTCTTGGGAACAGGAACATATCTAATGTCTATTGCCCCTTAATTTCTAATACTCCTCTGCACCATAAAATCTCTTCTATTAATTTCTCAAGCACCTCCTTAAAAGCATTTCTTAAGTGCTCTGGCCCCACTATTTTGAGGGGCAGGTCTGTTGTCAAATCATCTACTAGAAAATAAAGCCCCCTTTTCACTCTTAGCAGCACCTACTGGATATCTAAAACATCTAGCTGAGTATGGCAGACAAAATTCTGATAAAATTCAACAACTTACATTACAATTCTAGCTGAATTACAACATTTATATCACATAGGAGTATGCTATTTGAAAGATTTTCTTCTTGTCGTAAAATAACAACAAAGATCTAAACCAGAGGGAGGAAAAGAAGAAAAAATACCTTTCTTTCAGTATGCTGAATATACACAAAGGTAACTAGGAGTCACTTTCTTTTAAGTTAGTGCTTCACTGTTCTCCTCTGTGACTCTTTCAGGAAGGAGATAAATTCTGTTTCAATATGGCAGTATGTACTGCAAGTCAAATAAAGAGCGAAGGGGGAATAGTTCTGAGCTCCCAGAACTAGTCACCTCTTTTTTTGGATTAATTACATCTCAACTTGTTAATATCCCCCCAACTCTAAAAAATTATTAAGGAAATTTAATAACATAACACAGTTTTTACAAGATTCCCTGCAAGAGCAGCCCAATTTAGGGTTATATATTTGATAGTAAAATAATACAACATGTTTTCTTGTTGATGGGATCTGAGATTTGCTGCTGCACAGAGGAAACAGGGTGCTTTGACAGTATGACCTTGAAGTGGTAAAGCATGTGAGTTGAGGTTGATCTGTATGTGGACATTAACCAGCAATTTCCCAGGTTTCAGCCATCACTTTGATGTGAAGCACTCAAGCAATTCTAATGCTAATTTTGTCAAGTTTGTGGTGTACATTTCTCTGAAGTACATACAAATGGGTCAGTGCAAATACACGAGCAGACAAGGAACTGTGCATCATTAAGCAGGGCAGTCGATGAAGCTTCACCTCTTTAATCATGTGAATGGACTCGAAGGTTGGGACTGGGAGGGGAGAAAGCAGCACTTGCATGTTGGTCATACGGTGAGCACCGGGACATCGCAGAAGGTGCTGCTGGTAATTCTGTGACTTCTAACATGTCTCCTTTGGAGCACTAAGCCATGTTAGCAAATTCTACGGGTGCTGCACAGCAGAGCAGCCTTTCTTCCCTGTTGGAACCCAATGACCCAGGTCCAGGAGAAGGCAGATCTCAGATGCAGCAAGCAGGCAGCAAACCAGAAAGGAGAAGAGTCAGTAGCATAGGGGTACCAATACTCGACTTGCAGGCATTGCAATGGTAAAGCATGAGGCACATGCCAAAGAAGTGAAAATTTGTTTGCATTAGGATATACTTTGATTCTGAGTTTTCTGTGCCCCCCACCAGAGCAGAGTTATCTGCACACAGGAGGATTCCAGGTCTTTCTAAAATGTTTATGGGACAAAAGGGACATCATAAGGGACATCAGAGAAACAAAAATACCTTCTCACTACTTTCATTAAGAAGCACCTTAAAAGTAGGTTAAATTACTTGATGTGAAGGGAATGATTACGCTGCAACCTCAATACCATATGTCAAATGAAGACTGAACCTTTGCACTCAGTGGTTTCCTGTCCCCTGGCCTCAGGAAGGCTTTGGGATTCCTCTTTTACAGACCTTCATGTAGGAATCCCAGGCAGTAGAACTCTACAAAAAAATAAGTTCCATATAAAACCATTATTTACCTCCTCTGCTTCTGGTAATAATTTAAGAAATTCATGCAGCAGTTCAGAACCATAGGGCTCACTTCTTCCGTGATAAATATCTTCAATGATGGATTCAGCAGACCTTGAAAAAACAATTGAGCGTACACATTTCTAACACTTGCAGGGTGAATAGTTACAACAAATTGAAAAAACCCATGCCTGGCCTACTCAAAGAAATTATAATGAGGTTATGTATCAGTGTCCACTGCAGCATTGTTCCAATACCACTTTCAGGGATGCCTTTACTGAAGGGCAACGTTATCGGTGAATAAAGGTAGCACTGAAACAGCTTGCTTTTAAAAAAAAGAAAAATTCCTCACCTCACCCCCTTCTATTAATTCTTTACAAAGAAAGGAAGCCAGTGAAAAGCAGCTGTCGTGCAGTATTACATGAGATATAAGGGCTTCCCTTAACTATACCTGAAAACTCACTTTATCTGGTTAACAGTAGCAAACTCTAAACGTTTGGTGCTAAGTCATAA
Organism: Sagittarius serpentarius; assembly: GCA_034782735.1. Lineage (NCBI taxonomy): Eukaryota > Metazoa > Chordata > Aves > Accipitriformes > Sagittariidae > Sagittarius > Sagittarius serpentarius. Next base: position 954,893 of record JAVKLA010000007.1, read on the forward strand.
TGGCACTCAAAACTAAACATATTAGAAAACAAATTACGAAATGTAGTTACTTACGACAAACCTGCATAGAACTGTAAACTGCACAAGGAACAGAGCACAATATACAACTCATTTGATGAGAACTACAAAGAATTTCACATATCTGTAGCTTGCACTAGCTGCATGGAAAAATCAAATCTTACTTTTTGAATTGTTTGAGAAATATCCCAATGTTCATACTTCTTTTTGCATCCAAAATGGAAACCTGAGAGAAAAAGCAAGAGAGATTAATCTACCAGTACCTAAGAAAATAGCATATAATGCAGGTATCATTTCTTAAATTGCTACAGATAATTGTTTGCAGTTGCCACCAAATCACAGGCCAAATGAATACACAGAGTCACCTCTTGTCAATGAAGATCATTTACTACAGAACTAGTTTTTACCAGGGAAATGCACAGCACACCCACAACACCGTTTTCCAAGTGAAGCAAAAAAACCACTGCAACTTTTATAGAAGGAAAGAATCAAGATAAGTTCTATTTCATTACAAAGTAAAAACATTCTTGCTTATTTCATAATGCGGCATCTGCAAAATGTTGCTTATCAAGTAATACGTTGTATTGCATTCAAAGGTCCCACAGTTAGCAAGTACAACACTTCAAAACCTACGTATTTCAGAGGTTTTGTAACAAATGTGAGGATGGGCTTTCTAAGCAGAGGTCAGTATGCACTACTGATTTCATTCATGCAAACTAACAGCCATACTGATCCACGGAAAGATAAGTAAGTCGATCTTGAATCAAAACCTGAGACAGATCATGCTCAAATCTGTTTGCTTTATCTAGAAGCAAACAGAAACCCATAATAAAATAATAGTCTCCCCCTGCTTTATATTTTAAAGTTGATTTGCTGTATCATCTTACGTGTACAATTCTGGAGATTAAGCAGAGAAAAAAAATTTAACTTTTTTTCCCTAATTAATTTAAAAAAAATTTTTCAATAAAAGTGTTAATTCTTTTTATGCTAGTTATTCTTCCTGTAACAGCATACAAGTTCAAACCTGAGATGTTTGCCCTGTTTTAGCAAATTGTGTCCTTAAGGTTAAAATTTTACCACAGCTATTTTGGTGATAACAGCTACAAAAGTCATGAGATTTACAAGGACAAGAGAATTGTTTCACATTAACAGTGCCACCCAACTGCTACAATAAAACAACTCAGTACAGACAGATGCTCAAGACTGCTGTTGGACTCACATGATGTTTGAGGTTTTGACAACTGGAAAGGTGTCGTGACCTCTGTGACGGTGCACAAATTAGAAATACATATATAAATGCAATGTTGACATCATCACGAAATTGAATTAGCCTGCAGTCAGCTGGTGACAGTGAAAATATAGGTATGATTAATGTGCTATCCTCAACATACACCCAGGAGACAGCCGCCTCATCTGCTGAAAAGAGTGAACCAAATAAAAAAGTTTTCTGAAATTTTGGAATTTCTTCTCTTCTGAAACCAGCAAAGACTAGAAAACACAGGAAATATCAGCTTATTAGTTTTAATTAGATGATTGCTAGCCTGAAGCCCTTCAGTTTTAGCATACGCAAAGATAAGAGGACAGATTGTGGTTTATTCTCCTGTTATCTTAGGAGTTGAGAGGCCCCCCCTGACAAATCATTAAGGAAAAGCCCTTTAACACAGGACAGGTTCAACTATCTCTACCCCTGCAGTATCTAATCTTTTTCAAATGTTTTACTGCAGGGACCTCTCACTGACCTCTCAAACTCCAGCTCCAGTCTCCAATTGCTCTGGTCACTCTTAATTCTATGATTTCTCTGCACTAGTTTAAGCCTATAAGCTTTGCCATCATGATTCAGCTTTTGGTTTGCTGGGTTTTTTCAAAGCATATTCACAGTTAACCTTCTGTACATATTATTTTCAGTCACAGACGGTAACAAGACTGACCATCAGCTGCATAAACCTCTGGTTTCCATGGCACAACTCAGATTTACACTACTACCTCAAACAAAACTAGAGATTTTTTTTTAACATCTTCCCTTGAAGAAAAACAACAGATGGCAACATATACAGCTGCATTTGCCTTATTAGCACAACATAAAAATGTCACAGGTGTTCTTAAGTACGAGGATCTTATACACACTTCTTGGTCTGTATATGACTGTACTCTATTTTTTTTCCAATTTTTTTGTTCAAGCACACAATCAAAACACATGGCTCAGTTTTTGGGCACTCTTTGCTTGGTGTCCACCTCAAGATTATCAAAAGTGTTTGAAAAAGCTGTTATTACTTAACTACCTTCAAGGAGTTTCCAGCTGGGAGCGTGAGGAGAAGAAAAGGGGAACCTGGCAGATACTCCATAAATACAAGTTCCTACTCCTTGCACACAAATAGGCATCTTCCGTCTCGCATTGTTGCATATTAGATTCTTAATGTTAGCCTTTAGCATCTGTTCGTAATGTCTACTCTTCTTCACCACCAAGCTTTCATTCTATTTTGTCCTTGCAGAAAGCTGTCTGCATATGATTTCCTACCAAACTGTTGCTTTTTACCCTTTAAACACTACCCCAGCTTTTTATAAATTCTGCTCAGTCTGCTCCTACCTTCTGTTCATACACACCTTCAGCACTGGTGCCAGCACAGCATGTTCCAAATCTCTGTTCGCCACCTAAAGAGATTTTAAAGTGCTGTCTACCAGTAACGCTCTTGGACTTCTTGACTCAAAAAGTTACACTGGACAGTAAGAGTTGAGAACAGACTTTCCTAGTCTCACTGGGATTCTCTATATCAAAGAAAACTCTCATATGGTTTCTTATGATTTTTTTCAGATAAATTCAGGAGAGCTTTCTCCATTCTCATCTTCCTCAACTCTCCTGCCAGAGAAAACTACTAAATTTTTGTTTATCCTACTCTGGAAATACTACAGTTCTCTCAGATACTTCGCACCATCTTAACACCTGCACTTTGCCAGCGATTGCAAGTGTCACTGCCTCACACACTTGCCACCTCTCTGTCATAAACAGTGCAATCTTCGAAGCAAGGACAGTTGATTCACTCACGAATCTGCTTCCCATCACCACAGTATTCAGTTCAGCATATTTCTGAAAACTGCACCAGGCACAGTTCATGTGGGGTAGTAACAGCATTAGTTTGACAAGCGTTTATCTACCACTGAAATATCCACTGTTTTAGGTGTATTAAGGGGAAAATTAGCTTGAGTATCACGGTGAAGTTGCGGTGATGGTAACAGGAAATCTGCTCCTGAACTCTGACACAAATTTGCAGTCAACACGGAAGATTCAGAGGAGTGTTCTGGGAGACACAAAAAGCCCCACATCAATACTGACTTTGTAGTGACTGCAGAAATGCAACAGGAGTTTCTTGCCATGAGACTGTCAATGAGGAACAGGACCATGACAAAGTGGATTTATGACAGATCAGTGAAAGCAAAACATTATACGTATCCTTTGGATAACAACAATGGGGTTTCATACGGTGGGATACAGTTTACAAATTACAGTGAGTGTGGAATAGCCTGGCGGCACAGGCTCGGTGCTGGAGGTTAGCAAGGATATAAACAACATCCTGCTTCAGCTTCCACTTCACCTTACAACACACTAACCATCACTGTTGAGTTTAATATTTTGGCCTCTCTTCTCTGAGCCACACGCACTGCCTGGAGTGGTTGTGGAAAGGTACACTTCCACAGTGCGGCCACAGTGAACCTAGCAGCTTACTACAGGGCTGCCCCACTACATGTCATCCTCCCTTGACACGTTCCCAGCCTGCTCTTTCCCTTAGGCAGGCACTAGTACTCATCTCGTTGGTTTTTTGCTGTGTTAGTCCTCTGCTGGATTAACAGGTTGAATCAGCTCTCAGGAAGGTGGAATGAGCATCAGAGCCAGCACAGGGAAAACAGAAAGAGGGCATGGCTAAGAGAAGGGAGAAGAGACATCCTGTTTGCCCCTTCCATCTTCCTTCTCCTCCTCTCACTAGCCCCTTGCACAGGCTCCGGAATTCACTGCACCCTTTCGCACACCACCAAAACTCACTAAAATAGCAGAAAACTACTCCAGTTGAAAACAAACAAAAAAACCCCGACAGCATTCTGCTGAACTGCTTACTTAAATCTGTTTACAGAGGGTCCAATGTCTGCCAGAGCCAGCGCACAGATGGGGGGAGGTGAGGGACAGGAGCAGAGGGACAGTTCGAAGGAGAAAGCATGACCAGCTCCCTTGGCTGGCAACAAGCTGTTTTGCCCACTCCGCTGTCAGGCTAGCTATAGCCTAGGTGAGTGTATGGTGTGCCATACTGTGACACCACTAAAGGATAGGGAAAGTAAACTGGTGTGTAAACTTAACTCTACACCCCCTATTTTTCAGAGGTGCAAATTACATGAAACCATAGGGCAAATTAAGCCTTTAGCCAAGGAAACACGTTAATTAATCTCCTAAGGGTTTGGTGAGGGATTGTTTACAAAAAGGAAAGCATTTGCTGTAGGACTTTGACTCAAACCTCCAAAGGGACTTCTGTTAAAATGATTATGTTTAGTGCTAAGCCTCCATAATTGGGATCCAATAACCTGAGCTGGACATCTACATTCCCTGTATAAAGCACTGGTGAGGGAGGAATTAAAAGGACATAGAGCATTGTAAGCTGCTACACAAAGAGAGAGCTTTTTCCAAAACTGCTCATGATTTCATAATTGACAGCGATCTCTGGAGAAGGTATGAAATCCCTGTCTCCACCACAGTCTCTGGGGAATTGCCCCCAACACTGGCTGAAGAATCACTCATCGCCACTTGCACTGAAGCTATGCCACTGCACTGAGAGGAACCCCACTGCGCCAAAAGAACACTCTCCAGCCATGCACTTTTGCACAGCACTTTGGACACGTGCTGGTTTTTTTCGCATGTGGATCTAAGTGATACTTGAATTTATGCACTTGAAGTTATCCTGAAAATCCGTTGTTGACATACTATGCCAACTAGTCTAATTCCACTATTTAAACTCCAAAGAACATTTTTTCACTGCTAGACCATAAAGCACTTTCTAAAATCAACTGTGTATTACACAAAAGGAATAGAGGTACTGAAACACAAAACGTCTTGTCCATCTTCCCCTGTCAGGCCAGCGACATAGCCAGGAACAGAGCTACAGCTTCCTCAGCCCCACGCTAACGGGCTCTCCACAAGGTCACACAGATGCTGCGTACCTCAGCCTGCCCCCGACTCCCTTCAGCCTCTGAAGATTTTACTATAGTGAACTGAGGATAACCATCATACATTAAAGTAAGTGAGCAGCAGCTGACAGCACTGACGACGGAAATCACAAACATTGCCTATGCCTCAAACCTCCATACTCTTGCTGAATGGTGCCTGTGGTAACGTTAAGCATGTGAGCTGTTGCGTATCTGTGCTTCCGCACTTCCAATAACACATAGCTCTTCAGGATTATCTCCTTCCCTCCTTGCTAAGCAGCTAATACTTGCAAAGTCCATTAACACACGAGAAATTGCTCATCACTGTCTGACACACTGCTGCGGCACGCTTGACAAAGCTTAGCAACGGAGTGGAGCATTGAGTCACTTCAGCAGCGTAACTCAGAGGCAAGTACTGTTGCCTCAACCGCCTGCCACGTGCAAAGGAACCGTGGGAGCCTTGAACCAGGGTGGCCAGGCATCCAGCAGTGGAGGGAGATGCATTGGACGCCCGTATCAGCTCCAGACGAATGCACAAAAACATTAACTTGTAGCAAGGCAGGTTTTTGTTTCCAGGACACTGTATCTTGGCGAAACCCACGTTTTGCAGGCCTGTAATTTTAATCTCTAACACTGCTCTTAACCTCCCCAGGATGCCCTGAGTTTCAAGCTGTACGTGAAAACGCGCGAGTTCTGGAGCACGCCAGTTCTCTGCCCCAGCTACTGTACGCTAGGGACTACATTCAGCTGATGAAACTTATCGCCGTTTTTACAATAACTAGACCTTTACCACATGGCAGTCCTGAAAGGGGAAGCTTCTAATGAAACACACGGGGCCGAGGCTGTGTACATCTGCATGCAGTACAGGAAGTCCACTCACTGCAATCCTGATTCAAGGATGAACATAGCCTGAAAACAGCGCAGAGGTTAATGACTGCCTCTGACGATGGCCCCAATTACTCCTTCCCGATGTCAGGGTTTCAGAGTCTGGAATACACATGCCTGTTTTAAACCCCTTATTTTGGTCCACGTACAACATGCACGCTATCAGTACATTGGTTCCTCACCTTGGCCCTGCTGATCTCACCTTGACATTTCCTGAATCCTGCAAGATACCATCAACTTCAAGTCTCTCTTTTCTCACTAAAAACTGCTACATTGTTACATCTCTTAACCCCCTGCCCTCTGTATTTTGTTTACAAGCTAACATGTATGTAGACACACACACTGGTGATTAAATCTGCATTTCAACCCTCCAATTACTTCACGGAAAGATCGCTTGAGACAATTCCATTCAGGCTTCACAAACAGGCTGTCTATAAACCAGGACTTAAGAACTAGGAAAGCTACTTATCAGTTCACCGGAGAGTGTTTGAACCTGGAAGTGCTTGGTATGTACCTCCTCACCACCAGAACAGAAATCAGCAACCATCTTCAGACCTTCTTGGAAGGTTATTTTAGTGTCCAGAAAAAGCAAGGCAGAGGAAATAAAGTTTTCATTAGCAAGAAAGCAACATTTATGAAAGTTGAAACTTTAAAATTAGCTCAATTAAATAACAAATTCCCTTAATCACGGTATTATGTTTTATTTCCTCGCTGTTAAACTGGCACTTCCCTTCCTGATGTCTCTAGGACATCAAGGGTATGTACAGCATTAACCTTTACGACAGGATTCTCTTCTCTCCGGCCTGGTGCATGTTTGCATGTAGGACATCTTGTTTGCACAACAGACACAGTGGAAGAGCTGAAGAGAAAAGTTACAATACACCTACGTTTCACACTGAAAACTCAAAGGCTATCCAACGTGAGTAAATACAGATGCCTTCATCTTCCTCCACTTACTTACATTTATTTTAACAGGTGACCAAATCACAGCACTTACCAAGTTAAAATAATAAAACACTGTTAACTCTTCGAAAAACAAACGTATGCCACTAAGAACAAATCCTCCCCGTGGTTCCCCTCTCCTTCAAACCAAGACAGATTTCCCATAAGGATGAAACACGACAGAGAAAGCGACAAAGGCGTGTCAGAATTCACGCCAATTCCTACAGCATTATGTAAAAGAGAGGTTTTACTTCAATTCTTACCTCCTCTTTAGTCTCTTTAAATGAAGACTTTAAAGATCGACTTCGGGGGTCCTGGGGCTTGGTTTCTTCCTGCTGCCCAAAAAGTTCCTCGATTGTCTTTGTATCAATCTGATACTGTGGTCTTGCAGCAATCGTCCAGATATTGTTTTTACCGCGGACTTGTTCTTCAGGGATAGTTTTCCAGAAAAAGCTCCGCATTCGTTTTTTTTTGCCATGGTTGTCATGCCCATTTATCAGCTGTGGAGGCAGAGGTATGTTTGGCCCGGGCAGTGGAGGAGGGGGTGGTGGTGGGGGTGGCATCCCCGGGGGGAGTGGAGGGGCTGGGGGTGCCCCTGTGAGGGGACATGGCGGAGGAGGCGGCGGTGCTGCAGGCTGAGAAAGCTGAGATGCTGTCGTCGTATCCTCGTTCATTAATCCTGTTGCAACTGGAATAGCCCCATTTTCTTTATCATTGACCAAGGAGAGACAATTCATAACATGCATTTTATGTCCTCTCCAAAGAGGAGAGTGTTACTTCCCCGGATCGGTTTGAAACATTGAATAGCGAGTGCAGCAGCGACTGATATCACACTCTCTCAAACTCTAGTCTGCCAGCAGAAGCAACACAAGAGGGGACTGTACCATCTTCGCAACCTACAACAAAGGACAATAGGGAGACTCAGATCAGAGACACTGGATATCGTCCCTCGCACTGAAAAGACACTAAAATTAGGGTATAACAGCTATCAAGTTTTTAATCCAGAAGGGAAATTTAGTGAATCAGAAGTCTTTCCCAGGGCAATTCTATAAAATTTGTCCACACCAAGATTTCAAATAGCTTTGGGTACCTAGATTTCAAGAACATATATAAAAATAAGAATGCCTCTTAAATCACCCACAGTAGATACCGAACCCACTTATTAATCTCAGTTCAGTGCAATTTTGTAAAAGAATATATTTATCTCAAATTATTAAAACAAACAAATATTATTCCACTCCTAATTTTAGATTTTTTTTAAAGGTGGTTACACACAGTTAGAAAATATAAGTACTAATTATGGTACTAGATTAACTGGATCAAACAGACCCTGTTTGAATCCTTTTAATTCACAACTTAAAACCAAGCTGCATTAAAATAACGGACAGTATGTCGATGATTTAATAGTCTAGCCTAATGTACTGCTTTTTTTGCCTTCATATTTTTCACACAATTGTCAGTAAGGGAAAAACAGCGTGCAGCCCCTAAACTCTCTATATTCACTGAGCATAAACATACAGTATTTGCATTTTACCATTACTGGTCTGGTCACACCACCTCCCAAAATGCACTACGAGAAGAAAGACTGCAGTTTGATTAACCTGCCCCTTATAATTTACTTCTAGGTTAACATAGCCAGTTCAGTAAGCGAAGAGAGAGAGGAAGAACGGAAGAGCTGATAGGAACAGTAACCTATGCAGCCTAAGCACTGCACGTATGCAAAGCTTTAAAAGTTTAGGAAAGCTTTTACGTCTAGAAGACCTCATGAAGCAGCTTAATAGGAACCACAGTAGTTTTGAGCAATTTTTCTTACACTGTCACCTACTAAATGAAGATTCTGTTATCGACAGTAAACTTTCAAGTAAGAGTATGACTCCGCCAAAAGCACAATTTTTGACAAGCCAAATCTATTAAAACAGGTTTACTTCATAAGTCTTAGAGAAAAAATATAAAGGTGTTTCAAATACAGACCAATGAAGAATCCTATGGTTTTATGGAAATTTGTAAGTTATCGCAAAAAAATATTCAGGAATTTACAAAAAAAAAAAATAAATAATCAAAGATACCACACAATACAAATCTAGACAACAGCCAGCCCCTGAGCAAAAATCAGTCGCAGGAAAGCTCAAGAGACAAAGCTGAAGTAACGTACTGGCACAAGAACAATATCAAATCACAAATTTGGCACTGATTTAGTCGTATGCTTCTTCAGCAGGATTCACACAGAGCTAATAGCAACCCACATCAATTTGACATTGTATAATAGCGATGAAAAACCTTCGCTATTTTTGCCAGAGATCCATCATTAGAGTGTACACGAACAAACAGACCCAAGTCACAGAAACAAGCCTTAGGGCAAATTCTCTCCTGGTCTGGGAGGACTCAGCCACTCGCAGCTTCACTGAAGTCAATGGAAACCGACACAAAATGATCCACTGTACCTGTTCTTCTCAAAAGCTTGCACAGGTAGCAACAAACTCCGCTTTCCTGCTTCAGATTTTCTAACCTTATAACTTACATTGTCAAGGTATTCACAAGAATAGAAAACATATATAAAAACCTGTATGAAGTTTAAGTCACAGGAATGATGGAAAATATTTTAATGGCAGGGTAAAAAGGGGAAGAGCTACAAAGAAAGTCGATCAGGATAGAGGGTTTCAAATTTAAGTCAGCGCTAATACTCAGTTGCTATTACAGAGCTCTGTATGTTCAAGCCTCTCCTCCCAGGTTCATGACCATAGAAGCAGAGAGGCATAAAAAAGCAGGTGCAAGGTGGTGGAAAGAGATTAACCACTCAGAGCAATTAAGTGTTGCATTAATTTAAAGAAATACTCAACTAGGAAAAAAGTATTTTCTTCCCTACCACTTATTTAAAAATGAAAAATGTATTACCTAGTCTTCCACCATCACAGTGCAGTATTCAACAGTTATTATTTTCTAACTTGAGTTCCCACAATTTAAAAAAAAAAAAAAAAAAAAAAAGACAAGAAAGATAGACAGACTGACTGGCCATGCCTCTGGGCAATGTGCAAGAACTTAATTTTAAAACAACCAATAAATCTAGATGCTTTAAGAAAAATGGGATCAAATCCTAATGAAACGAAGTTGTAGGCGATGAATCATCAGAGTCCCAGCGCTAACACACAAGAGTGGAAAATGACTGATCTCAGACCTGAGCGTTTCTGACTTAGACAAGGGATGCTCCTAGTGAAAGGAGTGGAGAACGCAAGGGGAAAAAAACATCCCAATCTAGATGTAAAGATAGATAGATAAAACAGGAAAAACTGTTTTCAAGCCAATGAACCCTGCACTGCTTCAGGTGAGGTAACCGTCACCCAGAACCAGGAAAGGGGAAGAATCAGCATTTGGAAGGAAGACATGAAAGGAAAGGCACAGCATAAAGGCTGGCATTCAGCTTTGTCTTCTGACAGATAAGCACCATGCAGGTGACAGAGGTCACCTGCTTGTAAGAGGATGGCGGTCTCGAGTTACCAGATACCAGGAGACAGGTCAAAATTCCCTTTTCCTGCTGCCTCTCGGAGGAGCAGCTTGAAGATGTTCCCAGCACCCCCGCCATTACCGTGGGTGGGAGAGGAGAGAAGCTGACAGCCGGGACAGGCTCCGGGACGCTTGTTGGTATCAGCAGGTGCCTCCGAGCAGGAAGCAGAGCAAGGGGAGGTGGGGAACAACGCAGCCGTTCCGACTGTGAACTACAGATTACCGAGACATGCCGGGACTGGGACGCGTAGTAAAACCCAAGCAAAATTTTAACTCCTAAGGAGCCTCTCCGCACTTTTCAAAGGATTAAAGAGATAAAAAAGAAAGGGACCCAAGAACAAACGTTTAAGATGTCTCAATTACACTTAATTATTGCATGTTCATTATCCAAAACACCCCAAGACGTGCAAGAGCTTTACTGCACGTTTTAATTGTGTCCATATTTGGCATAAAAGAAGTATTTTATTTCTTTGTCTCATTCATTGTTTTAGCCAACTTAATCTAACTTGGAAATGTATTTCAAAGTTAGAGGGTGGGGACGACTTTCTCCCCAGGTAAGACGACAAACACTCTGAAGTAATTTGTTTCTTGCAAAAAAGGCAATTGCCACCGAGACGGACGTACATTATATTTGCATACACAAATTAACAGGTGAAATGCACGATGAGCTGAAGGGCGTTTCGTAATTCGTACTGCAAGATATTACTCCCTTTAACTCACACCTTATGTTCTCTGCTGCCCACGGTTCTGTGTCAGGCATCCTCCAAATTCTCATGAGAACAACGCCGATTTTGACACCAAAGCGCAACCACAGTATTTGGATGTCTGGGTCTCAGCAACAGCCATACAAAATGTAAATGGAGCAACCGGTTTCTAACTGCAGATAAAGAAACTGCAAAGGCTGCCTCGTACAACTGGCCGCTGATCTTGCCAAAACGCGCGGGTCACAAAGAGGACGCAGCTCGCGCTGTCCCAGCGACTTAGCACTTAACCACGAAATGCATCCAACGCAACCCCTCGTACGGCACGACCTCCCTGCCAGCCGGCCAGGCCGGGAAGGGAACCCCGCGCGGGGTCACCACGCAAGCCAGCCGGTCAGCGGGCCCCCGCGCCAGGCAGGGGCATTACGGGTTTCGTCCGGGGGCTCGATTCCAGCTAGGTTTTGTTTGGGCTCCCAGCCGCTGCGCCCACCCCACTGCAGGGAAGCGGGGAACAGCTCTCAGCCTTACCGTCTTATTTGACGTCCGGAGCGGGCGCGTGGCCCGGGTGCGCACGAAAGGCGGGCAGCGCGCCTACGCGCCCGCCGCGGGGGCCCCGCCGCCGGGACCACCCGAGGGGCCCAGAGAGAGATCCTTACGTCGTAACTCCCTGCAACCGACGCCGCAGGCAACGGCGGGAGCGACGAGGGCTATTCGGGGGCGGAGGGGGGTGGGGTGGGGGGGGGTGATGCCGCCCTGCCGCCTCGGCTGGACCCGGGGTACAACCGCGACCCTCTCACCTCAGGCTGCCGCCGGATCCCGGGCACCCCGAGACGCCCCGCCCCAGCGGCCCGGCGCGGCCCCGCCCGCAGGGGGCGCCCTCGCGCCCGCCGCGAGCTGCCCGACCCCCTCCCCTGCAGGAGGTGGGCGGGGCGGCGGCCACAAGCTCAGCGGACCCGGCGGGAAGAGCCGGAGCCCCCGCCCGCTGACGGGGGGGGGGGGCGGCCGGAGAGGTGAGGGAAGAGGCGCCGGACGCCGGGGTCCCGCGGGGAGGGAAGCCCGTTTCGCCGCTAGCTCTCTCCCCTCCGCCGTCTCGGGCAGGCGGAGAAGGACCCACGCAGGCGGCCGCGCCCCCCGGCAGCGCGGAGCCCCCGCTGCCCCACGACGGCGGGGAGGGGAGGGCAGGGCGGCAGCGGCGGGAGAAGGAGGAAGAGGAGGCGGCGGCGGCGAAGTTGGCACGCAGCACATACACCACCCCACCCCCCCGACACACGCGCTGCCTAAACTCCTCAGAAAGTTGGCAGGGGCGTCCGGCGGGACGAGGCGCCGCTGGCCGCGGCCCGAAGGCGAGCATCGCCGCCCGCCCAGGGCCCACCGCCGCCTGCCCCAGCCCCTTCGTATCCCCCCACACACCTCCTGTATCCCACAGCAGCGGCGGGGCAGGAACAGCTCGGGCACGGGGATCTGCCGGCGGCGGGGCTCGAACCCGCAGAGGCTGTCCCCCGCCCAACCCAACCCCCCCCGGGGGGGCGCCTCCCCGGAACCCCCGAGCGCAGGGCTCACCGCAACCTGCGGCGAGCGGCACTCACCGAACCGGCGGCGGCTCCCTCTCCGAGCGGCTCCCCGCAGAGCGCTCGCCTCTCCTGAGGGCGGGGGAGGAGGAGCGGGCGAAGGCAGGAGGTGGGGAAGGGCGGGGGAGGAGAGCGCGGATTGAGCCCTCCCGGCTCCCGTCGCCGCGCTCCCTCCGCCCCCACCCCACGCGCCCCGCCCCGCCCCAGCGGCGCGGCTGGCGGCGAGCGGCGGTGAGCGGCGCGGCGCTGGCGAGGAAGCGGCGATGTGAGTGCTGGGGGTCGGGAGGGGGCGGGCAGCGCCGGCCGCGCTCCGCCAACAGCCCCCTCGCCCTGGGGGCCGGGGTCGGGGAGGGCCGGCAAGGCGGGATGGGGGCGCCGGCGGCCGGGAGGGGCCCGCCCGCGATGCCCGCGGTGCCCGCAGGCCGTGAGGAGGCCTTGGGGCAGCCGGGCAGCGGCTGTGCCCGCGCTGCGGCCGGCGACCCCCGCTTCGCTGACCGAGTTATTTCTCTCTCGCTCCGGTCCCTCCGCTGCCGTCCCCCCGTCCCCTCCCCGCCTTCACGGTTGTTTGTTTCTGCAGCGCTTTCGGCCCCTTATCTCTCCCGGACACGCCGGGCAGCTCCGCGTCCTGCAGCGCGGGGGGGAGGGGTGTCTTGTCCCTCCGTCCCCCCTGTCCCCTCAGGTCGCGGCCTCCTTTATGTGGAAGAAAAGCTTCTGTGCCGTGGTTTTGCTGGCCATCGCCACCTCTTCTGAGTGTTTCATTAGAAAATTTGTGTTTGTACCTGACCACGTTTGAGGAGGGGGGTGTAAAAATGCAAGCTTTGGTCTTTCTTAAGTGCCGTTTGCTCGTTTCTGTTACTTTTCAAGATATCGTAACTTCCCTGCTGAAAAAAAAACAACTTTACCTGATCAAAAATTTCTGTAGCTATCTTTCTGTGGGGAAGTATTTGATGGTTAGGTTGTTTGAGCCTGACTTGTAGACTGATACTATATACAGCAGTGCTCTTAAGTTACTGCTAAAATTGTAGCTGAACAGTTTCCTAATCCAATTTATGTTGCTGAGTTTTTTCCTCTTTTCTAATTCTTATCATATTCTTCCTGACGTAGCCCATATCCTCCTTTTGCATCTACAGCAGCAGACCTCTGCTCTCAGTAGATATGCCTGACTTTTTTTAATTTATTTATATTTATATGTTTTTATATTTAACTTTTGAAGGCTCACTCAGGCAGTTCGCTTTAGGTTCCCTGTATAAGGAAGAAATGCACACCTGTGGAGTCCAATTTGCTATTCAGATGCCTGTTTAGCATGGAAAGAGTGGCGTTTTGGAGATGACAGTCTCCATCTATTGACATGGAGAACTTAAGACAACTTGATATCTCACTTTTTAGACAACTGAAGTTAGAGGAGATGAGGTCCTTTGGAGCCGAAGGCTGCCTGCCCGATATTTTTGTGCATTCTTGTATATTGTTAAAAATATTTGTAGCATTACCTTTCAAGTTATATAATTTACAATTTAGAAAAGAGATTAGCAAAGCAGATCCACGCAAATGACCTTCAGCACCAATACAGGTCAGACTGAGGAGCTTCTGCAGACTCTGCTCTCTGCTCAGGTGATCTTGCAGGATGTTATGCTTGGTATGTTGTTCACAGGGGGCTAATATAGTAATAGAAAGAATCAGCCACTCGGATTGTAAATTAGAATTTACAGAAGGATTGCCAAAAATATAACCGACTTGGAAGGCCAGAAGAATGAAACCCTTCAGGGAAGTGCCCTGTTTCATATGGATGAAACTCCCATCCAGTATTACTCTGTAGGAGCCCACATATAGACGTATATTCTGTGTGACATTAGAAGGCCAACAAGCTAAGGTTAGGTAGAAGGAGAGCCCTGTGTACTCAGTGTGTCAGGGATGCTGTTTTCTTGAGTCTTCATTTTTAAATACCATTTTTTCTAAAATAAACATTAAGGTTATGTATCTAAGAAGAGTTTTTAGGGTAGGATTAGTGCATTATGAATGAATGGAGTTGCTGTGAATTATTTGGGAGCATGGGTTATTAGGGCCATGGCACTGGGACCTACTTCATGGTACAAAAAAACCTTTTCCTTTTTGACCTCCTTCCCTGCCGATTTTAGTGTTGCATTCTTAGGTCTTAGCAATACTGGGATATTTGAATTAGAATTAGCTGTTCTGGAATGGCTTCCCATGTGGAGGAGGGTCTGTTGTGAAATATATGTGATTTTCTTTCTTTCTTTCTTTCTTTCTTTCTTTCTGTCTGTCTGTCTGTCTGTCTGTCTGTCTGTCTTTCTGCTTCTTTCCATTACAGAACTATGACTTTTCTTTAGAAGTACACACTATTCCCAAATAGAATTTATTAGTGTTTCTGAATACTGTGTCCTGTTGACTGGCTGATACAGAGCAGCCATACTAGCTACTCTGAATTCATTTCCTTGTGTAGTCAAGAATTTGAATCTACATATTACTTACTTCACACATCTGTATTCAAGAAGATGATGCACGCACAAGCTGTTCAGTGCTTGGACCTGCAGAAAGCTGTAAGATACTAACTTTGTGTAAAGTCTTCAGAGGCTGTAGATATTAAAACCAAAGAAGACTGCTGAGTATGATGGGTTTTTTTACCCCCTAAAGGCTTATAATTTGGACAGATACATCCCTGATACAAACCCCTCTGCATCCCTGCCAAATTTCAAGTCTCATGTTTTAGAACAGAGCTATTCAAAGCAAATGCTTCCAGACTTTGGTTGCACAGCCAAATTCTTTTTTTTTTTTCTTGTGTTCAGAACCACCTGAAACAGTTGTTTTGTTTTTTCCTTTCCTCCTCTCCTGCCCCCACCATTTTAATTTCAGCCAGTATGTGGTAGGAACGAAAAACCTCCAGCCCAGTCTCAAAGTAAAGTTTGGCCAAGCTGTCTCAGCTGAAGATAGCTTGTTCATGAGAGTATCTTAAGCTTCCCTGTATAAGCGGAGCTGATTGCACCACCTGTTAAAACATTAGCAATACTGTAAGTTGTGAGGAGAAGCAGCTCGCAGATTGACAGGTTGGGGCCCTGGACCCCAGTATTGCTGGAGTTACTCTGCAGGTTACTTTCTGAACATTGTCGACAGAACCTGTCCCCTTTGTGTGCTCCCAAGAGCATGTTCACGTGCTGGAGCATGTAACCCGGTCGCTGCAGTGTAGGCTGCCTGATTCTCATGGCTCAAGAAATTAATTATGCAAAGTAAAAATACCTGAGTTTCAGGAGTTTTTTCTCTGAGTTTCAGCGGTTTTGTATCTCTTGAAATGGCGAATGTGGCAGGCACTGTTAATGCAGAGTTGCTACTTGTTTTTCCACATCTTCTCGCTCCTTCTGAAGTTTTAAATGAGTTTAAGAAATCTGAAAGTGGTTTTAACATTGATGCTATTTGTGCTCTACAGCTGTTTGCAGCAAAGAGTTTGTCATTTCATTAAAGTTTCAAGAAAACAATTTGATGTTCTCTCCCTCTTTTTCCCTCCTTCCCCTTTAGCCGTCTGATCTGTTGCACTTTCTGCCCCTGAGTGGTTTGACCAGTAAAAGTTGAAAGAAAATCACTGTTCTTTGAGACACAAATTTCTTGCAAGTTAGTGCAGGATTTCCAGCTCTGGCTGAAAGTTTACAGCAGTTTGTCCAGAAGTTTCCCGGCAGCCGTCTGTATCGGTGCTGCTCTGTCCCCTGTGTGCCCAGTAGCGGGTTGCCAAGCTGACTTGCTCAGCCAGCTCTGGAAAATCAGGCTCCGAGCGGACTTTGTCAGAACCCTTCCCAGGAGGTAGAGCTTCGCAGCAAAACTTGCACACCTTTCCCGGTCTGTGACACCAAGCTCCCGTTTGGGAGCCACACCTGGGTTCAGTGCTGAGCCTCAACCCTGCAAACCTGGACAAGCCAGACTTGATGCACTCTGGACTGTCTGTTCGTTTTAGTGAAAGGAAGAAAGATAGTTGTGGTGAAGATGGCTAGCTGGTCAGCTTTCTGGTCCTTAGCAGGTTGGCCCAGCTGTAAAGCTGAAAACAAGAATCAACCTTAACTCTAATGATGTAAGTGCAGGCAGAAGATAAGGAGTCTTACAAGCTGTACTGTTTCGACTGCAATGACTTTTTAAAATAACTATGTTTCCCTTGATTTGTACACAATTATTCAAGCATGAAAGACCTCTGTACCACTTTAACAGTATCTACTCTCAAGCCCGTATTTGGCAGATTAATAAAATAATCACATACTTAAACATTGTCATCGATCTGGATTAACTGTCAGGTTTATGACCGGAGCCTGTGAAGCACTTGCAGCATCTCACTGAAGTGGGGGTCTCGCTTCAGTTGCAGCTCCTTTCCAAAAACTCCTCTGTGGTTTGCTTTCATTGCAGCACTGTTGGTGCTTTGCAGGCTCCACTGTTGTTACAATGGCAGATGCTATTCGGTGGATATTTCAGCTGAGCTTGCTCTTTTTTTGAGTGGTATGAACTCAGGTGGAAAATCTTTAAGGGAATTACTCAGCATATAACACTCCTCATGCTCGTAAGCCGCCGAATTGGGACCATAATTTACACAATTAAATTAGTTAATTACGAAATGCAGGATTTAAGGTTCCCGGGATATCGGGTCTTCTGCACAGAGTATCATTTACATTTATTTTGTATGTAACAACAGAGGCCAGCTGCAATCTTTATCAGAACCAACAGGAGATGAAGACAAAAGTCTTCTGTCGTCAGGACCTGGATTTTTACTGAAGCCCCAGGTGTGCCCTCAGGTTCTCCAGCATGATTGCTGTATATGTGTAGCTGCAATGGTTTGCGACAGATGTGATGTACAGTAGCATTTAGGAGAGAAATCGGTGGAAAATATAGCTGTGAAAATACAGCTTGTCACACTCTCAGGTCTTGACTTTTGGTGGGTGCAGCTGTACAGTCTTAATTTTAGCACTTACACTTGATTTTGTTGAAGAGAAAGAGCTAGCTCCGTTAGGTTAAACTTGGAAATACGCAGATGTTCTGCGTATCTGAAACATGCAGTGAGGCTCTGTGACAATTTACGTGTTTTCTGTCAGAATTGTCTGTTACCTTAGGAAGGTTAACCCAGCTTTTAGCTGGAAATTTATCTTAGATGTTGTCAAAGGATTTAGAGACAATTTAGGAGCTATAGCTCAAATAGGAAGAAGGGCCTCGAGGTACTTCTGAGCTCTGAGTTTCTTCCTCCCACTCAGCTGGTTTTCCAGCCGGAGTGTTCGATTTCCCAGGCTTTGGCCCTAGTATGTTTTGATATATAATTCTCAAAAGCCTGTTAATTAAATGTGTGACTAAGTAATCACCCAGTTCTTAAGTACACCATTTAGGGATGAGCAGATTTCTGTTTAAATAGGGGGAAGCCCAGCTGCTTCTTTCTAGCTTTCCAGAAAATTGCTTGGAAAGCTGTGCTTTGCTAACATGGCACTGCTTATAGGTTGATATATTTTTACAGAGCATATCCTCCATACTTAGACTTTTAAATAATCATAGCCTTTTAGAAATTGTATTTTTACATTAAGCACTGGTAGGAGAGCATATTTTGATATCTGCTTAAATTTTAAGAGTTACATTGATCAGGTTGGTTTCTGTTATTAAAGATCTGCTTGCACATATTGTAAGGTTTGAGTGCTGTCATACATGGAAGAAGTTTTGTATTTATTGACTAAAAATGTCAAGAAGTATTTTCCTTGAACTCTGTGCATTGATCTTCAGATGGAAGGCAAAGATTCATTTTTTGACTGATCTTTTTTAATGTTCTCATGTAATCTTGAAATGTTTTTGTTTCCACCCCTCATTCTTTTTCATTTTAACTTAAAAACACAGAAGTCTGTTGCTGGAATGTGTTCTGTTGAACCAAAGCATCACATCTGTTGCTGCAAGCCAACAAGAAATGGAATTATTTCTGCCCAAGCCTCCTCTGGCATTAGAAAGCGGGTTTTGATGAAGAAACAGCCGTTGGAGGGGTTGTTTGTTTTATTGTTAAATACTTATATGTACCAGCTTTTGAGCTCTGAGGAGTTTTCCCCCAAGTGTCCTCACACATATGCAACTTATCTAAATTGCACGGTTTAGAAACAGTCACATTTTTACACTGAAACATCCGAACAGTTTACTGCTGTGTTTGTGACCCCACAGGTCAGAATCTGTTGTAGGATTCCCCACAGTAGCTCATGTTGTCTAAAACAGCACATTTGTGCTGCTGAGCTCACTGTGTACAGTATCCAAAGTAGACTTCAATATTAAATCTAAAGTTTTACACTTAGAAACATTTATTGTATGCATTTTTATGAAAAATAGTGCAAGTTGCACTTTTCTGACAGTTCTGTGTTTAATTAGGGTATCTAGATCTGCTTGTTTATCTCTGGCTTGCTTTGTCATGTATTTCTGGTTCTTGTAGCATCATCTCCATTGCAAAATTTTGCAGTCTTTGGGGGTCAGATGGGCACAGTCCCAATACTGAACTGTGCTTTATGGGACACAGTAGTCAACATAGCTGCTCTTACTTGCTCCCCATACTTTTTTTTTTTTAAAAAGAAAAAAAAGAAAAACAAACCCTTAGCACTTGATCTCCCAAAGAAGACTAAATTTAGTTTCTGAAGCTATATATATAAAAAAACCTGTGGCTTTGATTATTGTTTCAGATTATACATCTTTTTTTTTTTTATCTCCCCAGGGCCGATTACTGGAAATCTCAGCCAAAAAAATTCTGTGACTACTGCAAGTGCTGGATAGCAGACAACAGACCTGTACGACAGTCTACCACACTATGTCAATGATTTTGAAATACTAGGAATTTGAATCACAGGCATTTAACATCACTTTTGATAATAATCTATTGATGCATGAAATTTGTTTTTTTAAAATGCCTTTGTAATACTTGTGATATTTAAAATATATGGCGTGAGAGCCAGATACCTGCATACAAGATGGTGTATGCTGTTCTACTTGGCAGTACAGATAAGAACTGAAATACCTGACCCTGCTTTTTCTTCAAGTTCTGTAACTTAACATTTGATCTGACTTGAAGCTTTGTCTGCGCCTGTTCCTAGCCTTCATATCCAAGTAGAAAGCAAAACCTGGCATACGTACTGTTTATATATGGTAGGCCTGGTACAGCCAGCGCTCTAAGCATTTAAAGCAGGTTTCTTTCATTTCATACTGCCCACAGAAACGTTAGTGGGTAACAGAAAGGTGTTTCTGACTTGCAGATGCCTTTTGCAGACTACTAGACCCATTGGTTTCTTACTTAGAAGTAAGTTTTGCATTCCTGACTCAATGCCAGGGGAGCTCCTGGAGCTGTGCTTCATCTGGCTTACAATTAGATACCTGCAGTTCAGAATGACAAGTGTGAGCTAATTGGTTTAGATTTCTTGTAGTCAGTGAAGAGAAATACACGTTACAGGCAGGGATTTGGGTAAATTATAAAGTCTGTCTTTAAATGAGATGAATTGTCCCCTGGATGTGCATCCTCTGCACATCGGTTCATGCAAAGAAATTCTAGGATTACTAGGTCAGGCTTAGGCACCTAACATCTGCACACCTAAAGGAGTTCAGATGGTTTTTGTGAGAACCACATGAGGACTTCCACTGTTGTACCTGTAGAGCTTCTGAACGCCTTCCATTTCCTCCTGGCTTCACTCTTCCTGGCAGCTTTTTGGCTTGCAGGCTGTTCTGTTGTCCTTAGTTACCCACGTCTCCCACTTCGCTTTGTCCTCTCTCTTTCTCTCTCTCTCAGATTTGTGGACCTGCAGACTAGTTTAAGTTCATGGGTTATTTGTGGAGCATAGCATAATCTACTTAAGGACGGTAGCTAATATTTGGAACACTAAATAAGCCATATGGTTTTAAAAAGTTTGCATGAAAACAGAGAGGGTAAAAAAAAAAATCAAGGGATGATACTTGGAAGGATAGCATGGAGAGGGAGCCCAGATTCCCTGTTACTTCTCTCTAACATGTGTGCTGAACAGTATTAGTTGAAAAATTTTAAGTCTTGTAAATACAAACTATGAAATTTTATGATACCATTTTAGAGTGTTACTGATTTTTCGTATTTTCTGTGTTGAGTGTTTCTCAGTGTTCATGAATTCCTATAGCCATCTTACAGCTGTAGTGTTTGCTCTAAGTGTTTTCAGAACAGGTTGCATTTAGGCTTGTTCAACCTAGTTTAGTCTAACTAAATTTTAACTAACTAAAATTAACTAAATTAAAATTGTATAATGCATATTATTTTTCTTGGTTTTTTCTCGCTTTGAAGAGCATTGAATTTCATGAAAGAGGAAAGAATCATAAAGAAAATGTGGCAAAAAGAATTAGTGAGGTAACTCATATCTTATTTGCATGAATGCTTATTTTTAATCTCTCTCATTATCAGACTTGTTTAATTTATTCTCTTGGGTTTTTTGTTTTGTTTTAGATTAAAAAGAAAAGTTTGGAAAAAGCAAAAGAAGAAGAAAACATGTCAAAAGAATTTGCAGCAATGGAGGAGGCTGCAATGAAAGCATATCAAGAGGATTTGAAAAGACTTGGAATTAAGCCAGGTAGTTCATATAGCTGCAGAAAGGTTAAAGACAGAATTGAAAGAATATTGAGTAGGAAAGTTTTTTCTTAAATTAGGTTTTAGGAACATGAGAGGAGGCCTCCAGGACTGTGTTTGCTCATTAAAAAAAAAAGAAAGGAGTCTGCCAGTAGTAGAAGTTGCAGTACAGAATGTTTTTAGCTACAGTATCCTCCGGTCCATAGAACAATCCCATTTGGAGTAGGAAAATTAAGCAATGTGATAACAAAAAATAGGCTGTAGTTGGTGCTTTGAATCGGCAGTGCAGCTTCCCTGAGTTAATTTTATCTTTCACTTTTGCCAGTTGGAGACAAAAGTTCCTGTTGGGTAGGAGAGGTTGGGTTCCCACTGGTGACAAACAGTGGAGATGAGAATGTCCTACTCAGCTTGGAGTTGAGCAAGTACCTTTGTTCTGTTCACGTGCAGACGTATTATCCTTTTAAAAAAGTTTGTAGTTTCAAGCTTCTGTAGAAGTTATCTTTTTCATAACTCTCTTAGTTTCTTTGTTGTTGTTGTTTAGTTAGAGCTCGTTGGTCCTTCCAGTTTTTCTGTTACTCATCTTTTGATATTTGGACTTTTTTATGACAATATAGTATTGCTACAATGCAAGATTCTTTGAATATAATCTTTTAGGTTTACCTGCTATGAGTGTAATAACTTATGAGTGAAAATACTTATGAGAACAAAATTTCCTATTTGCTGTTGCTCAGGAGTGACTAATATTTAAGCTCAGATTATTGCTCTTTTTTTAAAAGGCAGTATTATTTTCTTTAAGATGATGTAGGTCCCAGTTCGACACAGAGTAAAACACAGAGTAACACAGTGGAAACTAAAGGAAAGAAAGAGAAGAAAGAGAAGAAAGAAAAGAAGGAAAAGAAAGAAAAGAAAAAAAAGACATCTCAGGACACCTCAATGCCACCAAAAATTGAAACGAAGGAGTGGGTACAAGGATTTTCTCCCGAAGGCTATACATACTACTACAACACAAGAACAGGAGGTAAATGCTAGTGAGGAGCAAATGCAGATACAGTTATTGGATATAAATGAGAAGAGACTACCTGCATTTCTTTACTCTTCTGCTCTCTCAGTAGGAAAGTGATTATTAAAATGTGAACGGTTAGATGGAGTTTTGATATTTAACATTTAAGACAGGCATCCAGAACTTCAGACTGGTTTTGCTGTTTGTTAATAATGGAAGAACACAGTAATTCCACAGTTTCTGGAAATGTTTAGCCTTTCAGAGGTTAAGTATACAAAAGATAGCTGTGTTCTTCCTAAAGAAGCTTTCTGATAAGGAACGTGAAATAAATTGATTGTACCCAAGTAAATAAGAGCAGTTATGGATTGCTGTCTTGATTGTTTCTTTCCACATTTACAGAATTTATCTGACTGACTTCTGTTGAGGAGCTATGTGTTATGATCTACTTTAGAGCATAAGAGCAACCCTCTTATGATTACTGAGAATATTACAAAGTTTCTTATAAATTTAAGGATTGACATTAGTATTTACCATAGTGTTTCCTCATACAAGATAGCTTCCAAAAGGTAAAAATCTTGTGTATTTAGTTTCTTCTGGCCTATGCTACCATTAAAAAAAAAAACCAACAAAGAAAAAAACCCAAAAAACCAAAACCTCCTTTTTTGTACCAGAATTCCAGTATCTGTCTATCAGCCATAGTTTAATGGAGTCTGGAAGGTGGTTAGTCCTGGTAAAGCCAACTGTAATTATGATACTTTGGTTTATTGTTCATACCATAGTTTGATCAAGGATAATTCATATTCCAGTGAGGTGTATCTACATTACTTGTCTGTATGTGTGCACACATCAGTGTCATATGCTTTAGATCTCTTTTTTCTGAAGATTATTAAACATAAACAGGATTGAATGATGGGTGAAATATGTTTTTGTTTTTTAAGAATCACAGTGGGAGAAACCTAAAGGATTCCAAGGCAACTCTCAAAACTCAAAAACGGTAATCAAATACTGTTACTCATACTTTTCTTTGTCCTTGTAGACATTTATCAGAAATAAGCTAGGCAATTTGCAAGTTTTCTGATTGCAGAAGATAAATTGCTCTCAGTAAACTTAGGAAAACATAATTTGAATATATGGAATGTTTTATGATACACTTGATGAAAACTGAAATTTTACTATACGAATCTTTTTTTGGCTTGTTTGTTTATCAAGGGATAGTGGTTGTTGCGTTTTTACACTTCAGCCCATAAAAGTGAAAGCTTTTGGGAAATTCTGAATAAATTCTGTTCAACCTTTTGTGAATAAAATGTAATTAAAAAAATTAAATCGTAAACATTTGAAGTAGTTAAGACTCCTTTATCTTAGGAAACATTGAGATTGCATTGTCAGATAGTTAAAAAAGAAAGAGTGCCTATTTTTTTTGTTTCCTTTAGGATACAGTTATGTGATAATTTTTCTGAGGTTTCTTATGATCGTGGAACCTATGTGCAAGCAGCCTTTTAGCATATAACTTTATTTTCCTTATTTAAGGCACAGGAAAACTTGCAGAATAGTCCAAAGACAGAAAGATTCCTTCTTATTATTAATGGGCTTATTATTATTAATGGGCTGATACTTACTGCTCCAGGATTTTTGTGCTTCACAACATTAAAAATAGGATTTTTACTACGCTCCTGCAAAGTGATGTTACGTTTTCCCATTTTCATGATAGGTGTCCTATGTACAATATGATTTCAAGTCAGTTTTGTTTGCTAAAGTTGAATTTTATGTTAGAGATCAAAAAAGCGTGGCTTTTCCAGATTGTTTGACATCCTGTAGCCCTATATTGTCGTATCTCAGAAGGTAGCCTGTGATTGGTACTGGTTTACTTACAGTCAGAGGAGAAAATGGCTGTAATTCTATGTATTTTTAGGCAATTGAATCAATTCACAAAATGTACATGAAGTCTTGTCTGTATTCCATCTCTTGTTAAGGCAGTGTTTTATCTCAGAAATGCAGGCTTTTTCCATCCAGTGTTCATTCCTGAGTGACTGCACACTTCGTGTCAGAGCTGCCCATCACATGCTACTCTGGCTTTCTGATTCCTTTATCCTGTGGTTTTGCACAACTTGTTAACCAGCACTCCAACTTTATCTTTTCAGTCAAGGCGTAGCTTTGCAGTATTTATAAGCCAGTCTCACTGTAGCCTTCCACTGAAAGAGATGGTCCTGTGACTAATCTTTATGGTCCTTGGTGCATATTTGCCTTGCCAGTGAACTAGTTCAGGGAGTGAAGACATCAGAGCTTAGGTTAGTGCTTTGTAGGCTTATTTCCTTGCCGTCAGCTCTCTGGGTAATCAGAGAAACGCCGGTGCAGAGAGAACAGATGGAGGAGAGAAGGAGCTCCTTTCCTGGCAACAGTTTGAAGTTAGCTGATCTCAGCTATATGATGAACACGCACCTTCAGCCTCGGGTATCTCTGATGCCACATAGCTGTATTTTGCCGTTCCTCTCTCACCCAGCTCAGTGACTTTGTGGTGTCTTGACGTATTTTTGCTATTGCTAAAAACAAGCATTTGATTGCTCCCTTATTTAGTCTGAGCTAAAGATATTGGGAACATTCCAGATCTCTAAGAAGGACTCACTGCCCAGAAATTAAAGGGCATGCTTGCAATATGTAGTGCAAGTGAGATTCACAGGCCCTCCTTGTTTTACAGCACGTTAGCTTGCTGCTCAGTCTTCATAAGAGGTGGAGAGAACAGAGTAACGAAAGAGTATCTTGAAGACTACCTGTTACTTCAGTTAGATTGACATTGCGCTTGTTAGCATTTATGTAGTAGGATACTCGGTGTGCTTAGTGTCAAATACCTGCTGAAAACCTCTAAGAACCAGGTCTAAAAGGCTCAGGATCTAACTCTAACAAAAGGGATAGGTTGTACTTAAGACTAGGTTTTTGTCCTCTTTCTGCTCACATAAAAGAAATTTTCCTTTTGGTTCTTTTGTTGAAACTAGCACACTGAAACTTTTGAGAACTAGACCTTGAGGAAGCTTGCTCACTGAAGGCTTTCTTGCCTTTGCCTGCTCTGAACCTACTGTTACAATTTTTCCTGTTTACAGAGCGAGTGCGAGAACTTTAACTTCTGATTTTGTTGTGTTTTTTAAAAAAACGTTTTAATAGAGTATTAAGCAAGTGTCTAGATATGTGTGTGCAAAAGCCTATCTATGTGTGTGTATACACACACAGAGACATTTATTAATGCAAAAGTAATGTGTGATGAAGCTGCATAGATGTTCTGCCTAATGCAGGGGAGCAGGCAGTACTCAGGGAGCAGTGAAGTAGTTCTATGTGTAAGTGTTGATGAAAATCAGGTTCTTAAGGAAGATGTTAAGTCACGAGTGATGACTGATTATCTAGCTGTGGCTGATTCTGCAAAACATCTTTATTTTAATTACACATCCACAAAGACAAACCAGCAACTTCTGCCGCATTTCGTATGTATGTATTCATCAGTAGGGAAAAACAGTGCTTTGTTGAAATTGGTGCTTTACGAAAGAAGTAAATTTGTTGACATGCATTCCTGCAAAGTTTGATTCTTCAATTATTTTTGGTGAAGATCCATTTTGGGATAGATTTTAGGAGGTTTTTTTGTTTCTCTATGTTTAATTTGTGGTAATGTTTATTGCTATTGGTTTTCTGTAGCCCTTACAAAACCATGCATCTTCCAGAGAAATTTTTTATCAATCTCTACTAAAGACAGTGACACAAACAGGAAATTACAACCTCAGAGGTGATTCCTTTGGAGAATAAAAAACATGGAAAATAAAGGCCTATATAATAATTTGAACTGTATGGCAACATTTACTGTACTGGCTCATACTAATTATCCACTGTTTGAAAAAAGTTGTGTATGTGCGTTTGCTGTATTTTCAGTTGAGCAATTCAATCTCATTTTAGCCAAAGGGAGTACTTTCTAACAACTTTAGGGGTTCAAGCTTTAAAACAAATTAAATTTATCATGAACAAAAATACTCAAGGGTTGAATAGTCTTACAAGTGATGTTCTGGCTGAATCCTTAAAACTTTATTAATTAGCTCCTGTATCTTTTTCTTAGGCAGCAGAGTGGGTCGAAGGTGTCACTGAAGATGGTCATACCTATTACTATAACACACAAACAGGAGGTAAGGAGAGATGTTTTCCAGTTAAATGCTGTTTCAGATGACAAGGTTTTCAGAGAAGAATTTTGTTTTGCAAATAACTGCATTTTAATGCCGTTACTAAGTTCTGTGGTTTTTAAGATGCTACCTTAGTTGAAATATACTTGTTGCTTAAGTCAGTGCTGGCTTTATAGCTGTGTTGTCAGTGTGTATACATTTGTGCTTCATAGATTTTTTTAGACATTCAACTTGTAACTCCAAACTATGAGTTCTTCTTTTCTACATATATATTGAAATTATAGTTTGGAAACCAGAAAGGGGCAGGATTTTGTTTTGACAGGTATGTAGGACTGAATAAGAATCTCCTAAACTTTGCCTCTTGCTGACATAGCATTGATAAGAGAGTCCAGAATCTTACCTCTTACTTCTTTTCCCCGTTTTTTTCCCCTACATGGGGAACTTTGTGGTAACTCCCTCAGAACAGACGTCTGTTTTCTAAATCTGTTTGAATCATTTTAAGGTCAATGATGCCTCTCTGGAGAGAAGTGATTTCATGCTGGCTATTAGTTTTCCTTCTGCTGTTGGGTATGAAGTGGCATTCCTAACGATGCCAAGAATAGAAAAAAAAAAACTAAAAACCTTTCCGTTTTTCAACATGCCACTCCCCTGCCCAAATGATTTGTGATTTCTCCTTTTGAAAGGGAAAGGAGATGTTGGTTATTTTTAAACATTGCCTTCTAAGTTCAGATACATTTTATGCCTTTGGTTGCGGTGTTTTTTTAAAGTTCTTCATGGACCCATGAAGAACGTCTTTGTAATCATCGTATTTGGTAAAATTTTGGCTTGTGAGATTTTAAAGTGATCCCTTACTTTTATATAACCGTAAAGTGTCTTGGAAATGCTTGAAAATTACTTGTCAGTTCTGTTAACGCTAATCCCATCCTCTGAAGGCAAGACAAATTTTTAACCAAGGGAAATAGTCGTAGTGTCTCATCTCAGGCCTGTAACTTGGGGGACCAATATCTCCAGGCGTAGCGCTGCGAGTCCTGCTTTGGAAGGCTGCACCTTAGTGCACCGGCTCTGTGTGGCACCTAGGAAAGTGAACTTTCTCAGCTACTAGTCTAAAGCTAGATGAGAGCAGTACCCTTAAGAGACTGTTCTGTTCGTGCAAAGTCACTCATTGCCAGTTTCTTACACCTTTACTTCTTCAAGATACATCTAGGTGCATACCTGTTAAGTGTTCTTTTCAGTGAGGGATTTCTATGGAAATAGAATAGTTGGAAAAATCATAGTTTTATTACATTTGAAAGCTTATATAAAATTACAGATTGAAAGTTGGTGTACTTTTGCCTTACTGTTACTAAAACCAATTTTAAGGCCATTGAGTCAACTTTTATTTAAATATTTCCTCTCAGTATATTTGCTGAAATACTGCCTTTGAATTGAAAATGAGGCCATATCCTGTACATACTTCCATGTCTTTTCAGATTGATGTTTGTATTTCCTTCTTTGCTTGACAGCTCTTTAATTAGAGACCCAACGTTACCGAGCCAAGTAGCGCAGGGAAGGGGTTTATCTGCCTGGAGAGCTGGGGCTCACAGTTACCGTTCTTTACATTGTCCTGCCTTTGTAATCAATGGACAACTCAAATCAAATAGGCACCTCTAGAGGGCAATTTGTCTGTCCTGTGTAAGGATGAGAGGGACCACAGTCTTGTGGACCGCAGTTCGCTGTGCGTGATGTTTTTCTTAAGCGCTAATTAAAACAAGCTTTATCAACAGTGAACTCAGCTGTGTCTCTGCTGGGAAGTGAAATGTTATCTTTCTGATTGCGTTTATTAAAACAAACATACCGAACAAAGGCAAAAACCTTGTGCTAAATTATTTGCGGTATTTTTGCATATGGCAGCGCTGCTCCTGAAAGGTAATGTTGTCAAAGCAATAGCAGTTCAGAATTAGAAACATAAATAATGTGGTTGTTCAAATATCTTGGACAGTATCCACATGGGAGAAACCGGATGGTTTTGTTTCATCTTCAACTGAGAAGAATCAACGTGGCAAGCATTCCGAAGACCTAGCAGAAACAGATTCCAAAGCATCTGAATCAAACTCGGAAGATAGTGAAAATGAAGCACAGAGTTCAGGAACAAATTTCAAGGTAAGTTTTCTCTTCAGATTTATTTTACAAACACTATTTATTTTCTAGCATAAGATGATTTATCTCTTGTGATAGGCTGTACTCATTGTAATGAGCTTAAACCGTATGACTGAAAGTAGAAGTTTGCACTTCTTTGAAAGTAAAATGAATCTTTATTCAGTTATTTGGCCCATTAGTGGCACTGTTCCAGAACAGAAAGCATGATCTTTCCTTCAGCCCACCAGAAGTAGCTTGAATTCTGCAAGAAATGTGATGTTCTCTGAGACAGGTCACTGTCATCTCACTGAAATAATCCACAAAATGGTTTGGATTTCAGTGTGAGGACAACTTCAAACCTTCATTGGTAAATGTGAATACCAAGAGACCTTCAGGGAAGTGCTTTTGACTGAAAATAACATGGTTGTAGTTTCCTTATTAATCGAGAAAAACATTGGCAGCACATAGTACAAAATCTCCATCAATTATATATTTTTGTCTTCAGATTTAAAACTTAAAGGGTATGATTATGGCTCTGGTTGGGTCAGATGTTTTTTCTGAAACTGGTAATTCAGAACAGGCAGAGCTTAAATATAAAACGTATTCATGGACAGGTGTTAATTCTAAAATACATATTTTTGTATCACTGTGCATCATTGTAAACTGCTACCAGGTATTAGCTGTAAACTGTGTGTGTCTGCGGGCACAGAAAGCTGTATGTGAATTTTTGCCCCCCCTCCCCTTTGTTTTTTTTAAGAGATGGTA